>CM061240.1:109495217-109999247 GCA_030848705.1 Heracleum sosnowskyi | reverse complement strand
TTAATCATCATGTTCAAAATATTATTGAGTGTAGTATATTATTTCCCTTGAGTGTTAATGCAACTATATAATAGTAAGACATGACTGACTTAAAATATGATCCTTTCAATTGGGACACCTACAAATCGCTCAACTTTCTTCTTGAAAAGAGTGAAAGTTGTTATTTAAGCATTTTTCATGCTTATAGTTGTCCTACTTAAAGTACGTATGTAGTTCAGATGGTATGTCGAATATAATGTTTGTATTTTGTTCCATTTTCACTTAATTTTTTAATACCTAATTTATTTAGGTCATCCGACATGCACTCCAGCTGATATCTGAAGTGTTTTTTTATTTCTTTTCACAAAATAACATAATACTCTTTTCAGCATCAATTGATCAAAGTTGCACTTTGATCCTCAACTTAATATAGCTAATTAAAAATTTCAGTAACCAAAATCATGTACATACTCTAAATTTGCAAATTTTATTAGATTTTATGAATTTTTTTTAATGTTTTGCGTGTTAAAAATGTGATAATGATTTATTCGAATGTTAACAAAAGTATGTATGTGTTCTCATTAGTTAATTTGTTGAAGTATTATAATTTAAGTAAATGTTTGTTTTTATCTGTTTATGTGCAAATTTAAACCTATTTTTGTTATAAATGTAATATTAAAAGTTTGATAGACGATATATTCGAAAACTAAAAGTCCGACATGATTGATAATTTTTTAATATTTCTGGAATTAAATATAATTATAGATATTAATTATCTAATTAGTAGTAGAAATATAATTATAAATTCCTATATTTAATAATAATGGAGTAATAAATATAAATGTATTAATGATGATTAATGAATTAGATGTATTTAATATATGCATTAATTATAGAATTATTATTATTATATAATAAGTAGGGGTAATATAGTAATTTCACACCAATTTATTTGTCTCAAGCAACCCCCTAGTTGCTCTATTATATATATAATAGATTGAGAGTTTCATATTTATTAATGATAATTTTAAATATAATACTTATAGAGAAAAATGATCATGAAGTTATCTCACCATATTTTTCCTAAAATCACAATACAGGTAAACAAATAAATCTAATCATCTATTTTTAAATATTTACCTAACATATATTTTTTTATTTATAAATTAGAAAAGTGAGTAATTAGGTAGTTGATATAATATACTCAAATGATCAATTACTACGTTAGAAGTCGGCAAGATCTTTATTCTCATATTCATAAAATGCTAACAAAAATTTAAGTTTTCAATCACCTCAATAACATATTAATATTACATATTTCAAAAATTCACAAAGAATTAAAATTTGAATAAATACACATAAAATATATGTCTTTTGCACAAGATAAATGCAACACAAAATAATTTATCCGAAAATATAACCTTACACTCTCTCTATCCCACCCAATTGTTAACATTTGGGTGGGGGAACGAAAATTAAGAAATGTAAAGAAATTGTTAACATTTGCTAAAATTAATAATAATAATAAAAAAAATACTATTTTATGAAATGTAATAATTGGATGGAACATCTTAAAAAGTAAAATATTGACAATCTGTTGGGACATAGAGAATATATTTTATTCATAATTTTGGTCGTAACGGTACAATAGCATAAAAAAACAAGAATAGTTCAACTTTAAAATAAATAGATGATAATCGTGAGGTGTTCGAACTCCATCAACGATTTATCAAATATAAAAATTAATATATTTTTTATAAATATATTAAAAAAGAGGGACGATAATACTACAAAAAAGTAAGTATATTTGGATCTTAAATAAATAGATTAGAACCGTTTAATATAATGTCAAGTAATATATTATACGTTAATAAATAAATTATTTTTGTAAAAGCCCAAGATTCAAAATTCGCCAACAATATATCAAAAAAAAGTATATTTTAAAATTATAAATATTAATAAAATTAAAATTTTAAAAAAAATATGAATACTAATAAAATTGTGAATTAATATAATAAAAAATATTTATGCATTATACGTGCTATAAGCTATCCTATTTTTATTTTAAAATTCGGAAGCATGGAGCCATCAGCCATGGACCAAATCTTGATGTTGATACATTTACAGTTTACACCATCAACTGAAACAAAATTATAATACGTTTTGTTTGAGATGTCAAAGTCCTTGACTAATCCTAATTCCAAAGTAGAAAAAAAGAAATAAAAGAAAAAGAATCAGTCTTATTCATGGATACCGTAAAACCGCATTCGAACTCATTTGCCTTGGTCATTTTCTGTATTTTCTTAAATCTCAATCCACACGGAAGGTAACTTGAAATTTACATTATGTTATTTTGGAAGTTTTCTTACTAAGTAATATTCTCTCCGTCCCATTCATGTCTATACACTTTTCATTTTGGAATGTTGTATTCATTTCTATACATTTCAAAAATAGTAACTTTTAATAATATAAAACAATATTACACCCACTACTTTCTCCACTATCTCTATTCTATAACAATATAAATCAATCCCAGTGTATACAATTCACTGGGACGGAGGGAGTACATTTTAAGCATTTGGATGTTCAAACATATGGAGAACACAAGTTTTAAATAGAAAAACATTTGTCTTACTTCCGGAAAATAACTTTTTAATTTTGATACCAAAATATCAAATTCCAGTTATCATTTATAGGTTTCATTTCGAATCTAGATTTCATTTTCTCTGACTGCATAATTTTATAAGATTTATATATTTAATTTCAATTTTTTAGTTTCATTGTGTATTTGATTTCTTATAATTATATAATTAATTTTTTTTATTTATTATAAATTTTTATCTTAATTTCACGTTTAATAATAGAATATTATTATTTTAGTTCGACTCGTGTTTTAGACATGTTATTGATTAATAAATTAAATTCAAAAATTTTAAAGACACGACGATAATAAGTCTTCACCAATTATATCTTCCAAACTAATATGTATCATTTTGATTCTGGTATAAATTTCACAGATTTGTGTATATTTGAGGGTAAATATTTATTTATTGTTTAGATATAATATTATTTGGGATATAAAGAAATAACAAATAAAATATTAAAAAAAGAATTTGCATTTGAATTACCTATGAACACACGAGGGTGCGTGTGTGTGAAAATTGAAATGTATAAATGTCGATTGAGATGTTCTTATCTAACAACTCGTTTACTCAATCCACCTTTTCCTAACCTCTCTCTCTCTCTCTCTCTCTCTCTCTCTCTCTCTCTCTCTCTCTCTCTCTCTTCCGTTTTATTTTCTTGATTTGTTCTTATCTCTTTTTATCCCCCTTCCTCTTCTTGCGATCCTCTGTTTCCGTGCTTCAGGTAATTCTCTCTCTCTCTCTCTCTCTCTCTCTCTCTGTATAAATCTCTCCCACTCTCTCTACATATATGTAAATCTCTCCCAGTCTCTCGACATATTTATAAATCTCTCCCACACATATTTGTACAAAGAGTAGTAGTGCATGTGTATATGTTAATTGTGGATGTAACAGGAAATATAAAAGAAGAAGATGGCAGCTACTTACAACAGAAATGTAGACGACACTGTTGCTGTCCAGGATCAGGAGGTCACTACTTCCTCAACTACTTTCCACTAATTTATACTCATTTATGTATTTATATATCTATCGTTATAATCTTTATACCCAGCTTCTTGTTAAAAACAAGAATTCACAATTAGTAATCATATCTGTTCTTGGCTTCTTGCACATTCAAAATTATTAGTAATCATTCATATATATGTTAAATTAAGTGAATATTGTTATTATAAGAAAAGGGTACAAGAAATCAAGACTTGAATTAGTAGAGGATACAATTTTGTTGGGGGCAATAAAAGCATGCAATCAATGGTGGAATTAGAGGGAGGGGGCACGTTGTTCCTCGTTGTTTTGCTATAATTTTTCCCTGTTTTTGAATTGTAGGTTTTCCTTGTGACTTCTTGAAATGTCATATTTTAATGAGGCTGTCATGTATGGAATTTTTGATTACGATTATAGTTGAGTTTGTCATTGCACTGTTGATAATTTAGTGAATTGTATGAACTTTAGGGTGTTGATAGCCGTGCTCTTGATATTTAAACTGGTAGTCAACGAATTATGAAATTGGCATGCCTTTATATGGGATGTAATACATTTTCATGCTTCTCATTTAGTAGCATTTAATTAAAATGATTTGGTAGCTTTTTTTTTTTTTGCATATTGATTTGTGTTACAAATAATTATGAGGTACAGAACATTAATCACATCGGTTTTCCTAATTGCTAGAATGTACCACAGCAGCCTGGAGCCTCCTAGCAATCTTTAGAACCGTACCAATATGGTACATCCGCAACGGGAATATGACGCAATTATGATAACTTTGAAAGTGTCACTGGTATATGGAGTCTGAACTAGAATTCGTCATAGTTATGCAGATATTCATATATATAAATAGATATATACACTGCTGTTATGCACGGAAGCTGTTGTTTTATTTTAATTTTGTCTTTTCGGAAGTCTTAGTCATTAATAAGCATGAGACCTAAAGAGCAGGTAGTATCAAACTAATATTTTTTCCCCTGTTCCCTAATCCTTGGCTCTCTATTTGTAGAACTTCTAGATGTTTAAATGTTTTTAAGTTTTACTTCTAAATGTATCCTAAAAGGAGAGCGTGTTTTAGTATAATAATAATGGGGTCGAGAAAATTTGTTGGATTTCGTGATGTATTCGAGGAGAGTTAGGCTATAGTTCTAACTTGGTGGATAGTTGTACAGTATCTTGATTAGAGTTGGGCACATGTGATTATTGAATTATGAGTCATTACTTAATTACAATTTCTGTTCTCAGTTGATATGGAAAGTAGTTGTTAGGATTGTTTCCGTTGGATAGTGTTAATAAGAATTTGAATTGTAGCCGAACGAATTTATTCCAGTCTATATTGTCCTGTTTGATGTGAATGCATGTTTAGTCAAAGTAGTCCAACTTTAATTTTAGTTTATTTTATGACAGTCAAACTCGGGACAAAAGAAATATGGAGAAATAATGCCAAAGAAGAAGCCTTTGATCTCCAAGGCAAGTCTTTTTTTTTTCAATTGTATGAAATCAAGTTGTTCATTTTAGTAGCATATATGATTTAATTATATGGGTTATATACAAATGCAGAACCATGAAAGGGCCTTCTTTGACTCAGCAGATTGGGCGTTATGCAAGGTTAGTTTGTCAATGGAAATATGTAATCCTGTAATTTTCTTGCTTCCTTTGCCAACATACATTATGGATAACCGTTTAATTTAATTTCTCAATCAGCAGCAAGCTGCAGGAGTTGATCCAATATCATCAGTGTACATAGAGAATTTGCAGCCAAAACTGCAGGTAATACATTTAACATAATTAGAGATTCATACATTAGAACTTATTATTTATATTTGTTATATTTATTCGAGTTCTCAATAATTTTCGTCAATTATTATTCAGAGAACACCTCACCAACAGCTTCCTCCACGGAGACCCACTTGCACTTGGGGAAGGGATGGCCTCATTAGCTCCTCTAACTAAATAAATAGATCCTCATTATGATACAAGTATAAAAGAGGAGGATATTGACGAATATGTAAACTAAGTGACTTGGTTTTTCTGTTCATCTATGTAATCTGCAAGCGTAGTAGATACTAGCTAGCTCTGCACATGCTTAAAACACACACAGCTACCTATCAATACAAAGTTCTTGCTCTCAGTAATCAGTTTGGCAACGCAATCTTCTTGATCTTTCCGCAGCCTAAGCAATACGGTTTAAACAGAATCATTCAGATCATGGAATATTTCAAATAAGAAATGGAAGCAACAGTAAACATGTACTGTTTCATATGTATGCTGCTGAATGTTTAACATCTGTAATTTTGCAGTTGCCAATGTTTCAATTGCTTGGTTCAGTGTTTGAATATTTGTATCTTATGAGATGAACCACTCTTAATGACATGAACACATGGTAAAAATTAGAAGTTTTGCTAAATTGTTAAGATCGCACAACATGATAGCTCAAAATGACTTGTCAATGCAGAGACTTAGTACCCAATTTTTCAAACAGTTCCATTGTTTTTCTTTCTACGTTTTCATGACACACAGGCCAGAGCACTGGGAAGCAACTTTTCTTATCAAGTTATCCTTTTTTGGTTGATAAAATTGACATTTCTCGAATTTATCTTACTGTACAAGTCAGGTTTAAGATAAAAATGTAACAGTTGCGCTAATTTATTCTTGGTTCAAAATGAATTCGGAACCATAATATTATGAATCTCAATGAACAGATAGGATGAACCTCTACATTGTCTAACCACCCTAACCATTTCCATTTGATGCTCGATGAGTAATAACATTCTCGTTTTGTTAATCAAGCGTGAGTTTCTGGTTAATATGCATGCTTCATGCATGAGATGTGTACATTACAGAAGTACAGTCAGCTAAAAGCTTTGTACACTGTTCATCTCTTTACTCCTTCAAGTAACCTCAAGTTGTACTGCAACTATAGAAGATGGTATTAGGTTTGACTCCTGACACTAACGAAGAATTGTTCCTGCAAGTTAAGTTGGTGGTTTAACAACTGCCTCCTTGTTAGTCATTTTTCCCCCAACCATTTTATTAACCAAAGCTGAATTTGATACTTTACACCATCCCCTTTTTGTAAAAATTGTATTTTTATTGCTAATTCTCGCTCTTTCAGTTTTAAGTAGTTATGATTCTAAACATTGGCTTTTATGTAATTAGGTCTGCATTTGACATCTAGAAGCCAAAACCTTGAATACATACTTTTCATATATAATTAGCCAGATGTAACTCTTAGATTCCATTAAATATAGATTTTCTACCAGTTACAGGGCAAAAAATGGCGACCCACAACCTTGCAATTCTAGCTCTTGTTGTTGTTTTCGTGTTTCCCTGCACTCTTTTAGGTATCATCAAGTAAAGAAATAACATTTACTTTCTGTGCATTTGTTACTGTATGGTATGTTTATCTTCAAGTTTGTCTCTTTCATTTACAGGGAACGCAGATGGCTATTTCCCTCAAATTGGTTCTCAAGGAGTTGTCAATGGAAACCTGCCTCAAACAGGAGGTGCAGGCGGGTATGTTCCTCAAACAGGAGGTGGAGGTGGATTTGTTCCTCAAACAGGAAGTGTAGGCGCTGATGATCCTGCTGAAGTTCTTTCCAAAGCCCTGTTATGTTTCAACAAAAACTACGTACTTAACATCTGATTTTCGCTAGCATTTCATAAATTCAGTCTTCCTCATTGCCCCACTTGGTTAATACAGTAACATTCATGTTGTTCAGCATCATGTTTGTATCTTAAACCTTCATATTACATAGTTCCATGCAGTTTTCTCCTTTGTAGACAATTTACTTACATTGTCTGTTTCTTTGGCAGGTTTATAGTAGCTGCGAGGAATCCTATAGATTGACAGAAAGCGGAAACATCAATGTGCCACCAGAATACACTGATCAGTACTGCCATGGGTCATGCTTTAGTGAAACAAACCTTGTGCTCGACTGCATCAACGACATATTATCCCACTTCTCGTTTTACAACAGGGCCTCGATATGGGATGTGAGGGCCACAATCAAGGCAGGATGTAGCTATGGTCCAAAAAGAGGTAGCACATTGCCGCCTTTGTAATATGTATTCTTTGTGGATTATCCTCATTAGATTATGTCGTGTTTCATAGGTAACTTCAATGTGGCTGAGTATATTCAAGCAAGAGAGAACAGTGCTGACAAGGGTTCTAAACATCTCCTGCTTGGGCTTCTCCCAATAATGATATACATGGGGACATAGTTTAGAGTTTTGATGATAGTATATTGGATCATTCTGTACTGAGTTTGTAGAAACCTGTGTTTTCAGATTAACTTCCCTATCTCCCTATATTAGTATATTCAGATTTTTTCTGTTCTCAGTCATCTTCCTGGTCATTTACAAATCCTTACATTCCTTTTTCTCAGTCAAGTACTTCTGATGTAGATATGTTAATTTAATTAACCAGAGAAGTTCTAATGTTTGCAATGGGGATTTTTAGTAAAACTCTTGCATATGTAGGCAGATGTATATGTGGAGGAAAAGAACATTTTAGACAGGTATTGATGTAAATAATACTTTTTCAAATATAACAGGTTAATTCTGGGAAGATTCATCTTATGTGAAGTTGTATATACTTTTATCCATGAAAATCCACTTTCACCATGGGCAACATATATTCTATCATGGATAGCAGGTTAGGTACTTTAATGCTGTTTTGCATATCCTCATCCAGTCATCCTGACCTAGTTTAAACGTTGCAGTAATCCCTGATACATGAAAGTACACCAGGTCGGTTTTTCTACGGATATGATAGAAGTTTTCATTATAGTCACATACTGTCCAGCTTTTCCTTCACACCATGTTCACAATTATTTGGTACAATATCCACGAGCCGGGAATAATGGATGGGCAGGGGCCTAGCTAGTGATGTGGTGCAAGTGAACTGTAAGAAATAGTCTGAGCTGAGGGTGGTTATATTTGCTCAGCTGATGAAACATGATTCCTGCAGAAAAAAACGTAATCATAATGATCTTACACAGCATTAAGTTGCTATTTCTTACGCGAAGTCCAATTCTAATGACATGTGATTCCTCTGAAGCGTGTATCACACTGATTTTACAGAGCAAATGTTAATTTGAGCTATTTCTGTAGTTGCAAATAACTAGTTTTCATTAATCATATCATTTTTGTATTGATTAATAAGTCCTGCGCTAAAAACTTTTGTCCTTCAGATTCTCCTGTGGTTCTGATTCAACGCATCTCCATGCTTTATAGAAAACGCGAGGCCAGAAACTCAGTTGTCTTGACATTTTTTTTATCAAATCGAAACCTCCAACAATTATATGAACGGTAGAACTAAATTTCCATTGACGTTTGGACATCTTACCAACTTGAGTGTTGGTCACTAACCTGAAATAAAATCAAGGAAATCTTGAACTACTCATACATACGATGCCATGTTGAATTCACTGATTTCTCAAGAAACCTTAAATACTTGCACAATTGATAACTGAACAGTAGTTCTACTAAATATCATTGCTTTCGCATCATCCACCATATTGATAAGAATATTAATATAGAAGATACTGAGGTGCACAGTAGTAAACGCACAGAGGATCACAGCAACTAAGGAACATAGTAGTGAAACACAGAGGATCACAGCTTCAAGTTAGTTACAAATAACTAACTTGTACACTCATTGACAGCTCAGCAAAGTAGTACATATAATAGACAATGCAGTCACAGATTCATTCACTTACTCGCTCTCTCTCTCTCCAGTCATGGAACCTTTCTCTCTGAAGCTCTCTCTCCTTTCTTTAGTAAACAAGTAGTATAGTAGATAGTAATAAACAGTAGCTCAATGTATAAGTGAAGCAGTACGGTACTGATAGAAGAATGAAGACAATGTTTCTTTGCTTGGATCTGTATAATTCTGTTTTGTAATAAAGATCAAACAACTTGTTGTGATTGTGGTTTTCTAAGATGGTATCAGAGCACAAGTTACGATTCTGCAATATCATTGTGTAAGATCTCTTGATTCTCGCTTCTGCTAATGATTTGATCACTGATTCTTGTTTGATTTTTTTTTTCTTTTTGTATTCCTGATTTGTTCGTGCTTGATTTCTTGATCACTTCTTGAAATTCCTATTTCTGTTAAATCGTTCTTGATTTGAACTAATCTCTTGTTGAAATTGATTGATTTGATCTCATATTCTTGATTTGTTCATTATCATTCTTGTTTGATCTTCATCTTACCTTGTCAATTCTTGTTTGATCTCTTGAATCAATCACTATTTTTACAACAATTCAGTCCTCATTTCTCTTTAATAATCATCATGTCTACACAAAACTTAGATCCTTCTCAAGATTCTTGTTCTCCATATTATTTGCATCCTTCTGATAATCCTGGGATGAAACTTGTGTCTATGAAGTTTGATGGAAACGGATACTCCGACTGGAAACAGTCAATGTTAATTAGTTTATCTGCAAAGAACAAAACAGGTTTTGTTGATGGTTCGATAACAAAACCACTTGATACTGATAGTAACGTTTTAAGAGCTTGGGAAAGATGTAATTCTATGATGATTTCATGGATGTTAGGAGTTTTAGACCAAGATATTGCTAGGAGTGTTCTATACTTCAAGACTGTAAGAGAAATATGGCTAAACCTAGAAGAAAGATATGGTCAGGCTTCTGGTACAATGCTATTTGCTTTACAGCAATCACTATTTGAAATCAGGCAGAGCACTGATAATATATCAGGATATTACACTAAAATGAAAATGCTTTGGGATCAGTTGGATTCCATAGATCCAATACCATCATGTGCTTGTACAAACTGTACATGTGAGATTACTAGGAAATTAGTAAAGTCTCAGGAAGACAGGAGATTGGTTGAATTTTTGATGAAACTAAATGAAGGTTTTGAAATGATCAGAGGGAATATACTGGTGATAAGTCCACTCCCATCAATTTCTCAAGCCTATAGGCTATTGTTGCAAGAAGAAAGTCATAAGAAATTGTATCAATCTGTAGGAAGTTCTCAGATCAGTAGTGATGACACAATGGCATTTGCAGCTAGGAGGAATTTTTCTGATAGATTCAGATCACAGAACACTCAGACTAAGTACAATGATACAAGAAGTAGACAAAATATTTTTTTCTGTGATCACTGCAAAATGACAGGGCATACAGTTCAAAGATGTTACAAATTGCATGGTTATCCTCCTACTGGAAGGAATGATACTGGAAGGAATGCTAGAAGACAAACAGCAGCAGTTGCTCAGTTTGATGAAGAAGATTCTACAAAATCAAATGATGATAATATTTCTTTCACAGCTGCACAATATCAGCAGATTCTTAAGCTCATTGGGAAAGAGAAAACTCTGGAAGATAATTCTGTCATTGATAATTCCAAATCAGTCAATATGGCAGGTAAATTTTGCTTTGTGTCTTCATCTGGAACTAGTTGGATAGTTGATAGTGGAGCTACAGATCACATGTGTTGTGATCTATCACTGTTTCAATCCTATAAAGATTTTACAGGATCTAGTAATCATATTACTATCCCAAATGGTAAACAGGTCAAGATTGATAAAAGTGGAATAGTACATTTTAATCCTGATGTCATACTCAAAGATGTACTTTATGTACCTGATTTCAAGTTCAACTTGGTATCCATACCCAAAATTTGCAGGGATATGAATTGTACTGTCACTTTTACTAATACTGATTGCTTCTTACAGGGCCCTTCAATGAGGCCACAACATCTTGGTAATTTCAAGAATGGTTTGTATTATCTTGAAGAACCTCCAGAACATATAATCCATGATTCAACTATACCAGATTCCTGTTCACTTCCAGAAAAGCTCATCCCTACTAATGACATCAGCAACACTTCACATATTGCTAATACTGTTTCTTCAAATGCTAGTGATGTACAGAAGGTAAAACTTTGGCATCTCAGATTTGGGCATCTACCTGTACCAATGCTTCAACATGTCAAGACTGTGTTTGATCAGAAATCATCCTGTGATTTAGGTGGTATTTGCCAGATTTGTCCTTTGTCTAGACAAACAAGAAATTCATTTTCTCCTAGTTTGAGTAAGAGTACTACTCATTTTCAGCTATTACATGTTGATACTTGGGGGCCTAATAGGGTCAGTGATCACAATGGTTGTAAATATTTTATGACAATAGTGGATGATTTTACAAGAATGACATGGATTTTCTTGATAAGTGCTAAATCTGAAGTAGTACATTTGTTGACAAATTTTATTGCTTTTGTTAAGAGACAGTTTCACAAGGAGATTCAATACATTAGAACTGATAATGCTAAGGAATTCTGTGAAGGTGATCTAAAGATTTTCTTTCAGCAACATGGAATAATACATCACAGGACATGTGTTTATACTCCACAACAAAATGGGGTTGTGGAGAGAAAACACAGGCATTTATTGGAAACATCAAGGTCTCTACTGTTTCAATCTAGATTACCACAGAAATTCTGGGGAGAATGTGTTCTTTGTGCAGCTCATTTAATCAACAGAATGCCTCTGTCTGTTCTGCAATTTCTTAGTCCATATGAGAAATTATACAACAAACCACCTGATATTGACTATTTCAGAATTTTTGGCTGTTTATGCTTTGTTTCCACTCAAAAACATGATAGAGGCAAGTTTGATGCAAGAGCACAACCTCATGTCTTCATTGGATATCCACCAAATCAGAAGGGATATAAGGTACTTGATTTAGCAACTCATGTTATTTCTGTGTCTAGAGATGTAGTGTTTCATGAACAACACTTTCCATTTCATTTACAACATAATGCTTCCCCACCTGCTATTTTTCTCCCAGTATATACTGATTACACTCCTTTTGATCATGATGATATTCCCACCATTTTTCATTTGTCTAGTCCTTCAAATTCTTCTCCCTCATCTGAAACTAGTCATACTGATTTACCTGATTCTTCTTCTGATCATACTAATGACTCTATATCTTTGAGAAGAAGTACTAGAGTCAGCAAACTACCTGCTCAGTATTCTGATTTTATCTGTAACAATAGTAGTGTTACAACAAGTCATTGGTGCAACCTAGTTAGTTCTCAGCAACTCTCTTCTGCAGTGATAAGCTTTGTTGCTAAGACAGAATCTTTAGTTGAGCCTAAATCTTATTCAGAAGCTTCTAAAGATCCCAGATGGATTGATGCAATGAATAAAGAACTAGATGCATTACACAAGAATCATACATGGAACCTTGTTCCTTTGCCCATTGGAAAAAAGGCTATAGGCTGTAAATGGGTATATAAAATCAAGCTGAAGGCAGATGGCAGTGTTGAAAGGTTCAAGGCTAGGTTAGTTGCCAAAGGTTATAACCAAAAATGGGGCATTGATTTCTTAGAGACTTTTTCTCCAGTTGTCAAGATGGCCACTATCAGGTGCCTTATTGCAGTGGCAGCTCATCGTAAATGGTCTCTATTTCAACTGGATGTGAACAATGCATTTTTGCATGGGGATTTATGTGAAGAAGTGTACATGGTTGTTCCTGAAGGTCTCCCTAATCCCTACAATTTAGTGTGCAAACTGGTGAAGTCCTTGTATGGCTTAAAACAAGCTTCGAGGCAATGGTTTGCTAAATTAGTTGGAGCACTTAAACATAAAGGCTTTCTTCAATCTAAGAATGACTATTCTTTGTTTCTCAAGCATAACAGTCAAAGTCAAGTCATCATAGCAGCTGTGTATGTCGATGACATCATCCTTACAGGTGATGATACTGCTGGAATTCAAGATTTAAAGCAACATTTAGATGACATTTTTAGTATTAAAGATCTGGGTAAACTTAGTTATTTTCTTGGCATTGAGGTCGGGTACATGCCAGATGGTATTATTCTATCACAAACTAAGTTCTCTAAGGAATTGCTTCTTGAAGCTGGGATCACTTCCTGTAAAACTGCAGTCACACCTTTACCTCTCAATTTAAAGCTTCAAACTGATGAAGGAGACCTATTTGATGATCCCAGTTTGTATAGGTGCTTAGTGGGGAAGCTTAATTTCTTAACTCATACTCGTCCAGATTTGGCATTCACTGTCCAACATTTAAGTCAGTTTTTGCAAGCTCCCAGAATGGCACACTATGATGCTTTACAACATGTTCTCAGGTATGTTGCTTCAACTGTTGGCCAGGGTATCTTACTGAAAGCAAATGACAAACTCTCATTGCATGCTTATTCTGATTCTGATTGGGGTTCTTGTGTTAACACACGTCGATCGATTACTGGTTATGTGTTACTTCTTGGGAATTCTCCTATCAGTTGGAAATCAAAGAAGCAAAGTACAGTTTCTAGAAGTTCTTCTGAGGCCGAATATCGTGCTATGTCCACTGCAGCATCAGAAATCACTTGGATGGTGCGTTTACTGGAAGAATTAGGTGTCAAGAATCTTCAACCAGTTACCCTACATTGTGACAATCAAAGTGCCATCCATATTGCTAAAAATCCGGTCCAACATGAGCGTACTAAGCATATTGAGATTGATGTTCACTTTACTCGGGACAAGGTCATGGAAGGCTTGTTACATCTATCTTACATTCCTACTGAGTTACAAATAGCAGATACCCTCACCAAGGTTCTTCCTTCTGTTCAGTTCAATGTCTTACTTGACAAACTTGGTATGACTCATCGCCATCCTAGTTTGAGGGGGGATGATAAGAATATTAATATAGAAGATACTGAGGTGCACAGTAGTAAACGCACAGAGGATCACAGCAACTAAGGAACATAGTAGTGAAACACAGAGGATCACAGCTTCAAGTTAGTTACAAATAACTAACTTGTACACTCATTGACAGCTCAGCAAAGTAGTACATATAATAGACAATGCAGTCACAGATTCATTCACTTACTCGCTCTCTCTCTCTCCAGTCATGGAACCTTTCTCTCTGAAGCTCTCTCTCCTTTCTTTAGTAAACAAGTAGTATAGTAGATAGTAATAAACAGTAGCTCAATGTATAAGTGAAGCAGTACGGTACTGATAGAAGAATGAAGACAATGTTTCTTTGCTTGGATCTGTATAATTCTGTTTTGTAATAAAGATCAAACAACTTGTTGTGATTGTGGTTTTCTAAGACATATGCTTTCAGAAGCCATGGCTCCTAAAGATATTTGTAGCCGTGTATGTACACGCTTGTTACTCGATATCCTTCATAGATGAACAACTCATTATGTGGTTTACCATGTCTATCTCATTGAGATAATCGTAGCACGTACACACAGAATCACCGTGGTCTCTCCAAGTTACAAATGTGGTCTAGGCGGTTAAAATCTTGAGAATCAAACTGCATAGTGCTTAATTAACTTTGAAGTAAAACAGAATAATTGTTCGGAGATTGAAGTGAAGTAATATTAATATGTTTGTACAGGGATTCCTCACAAAAATAGTATTTGGTTCCTCTACATAGGGGACTTGTACAACAGCTTCCTCTTCAAAATTACACAAGTGATCCACACAACTCCATAGCTAAGTACACATTGAAAAGGAAAAGAAAACGAAACAGTTGTCTTTAGGTATTTCATGAACATATTCTATGTCCCCAAAAAGGCTTTTGACGAACATAAACAGGAAATTAAAAATACATAAACAGGTTTCATAAACCTAATTAATATCCATGCAGAACAGCATTATACTTAATTATCCTTAAACCAGCTAAAGGTCTTGCGCATAGAAGCTTTTAATCTACCTCCTGCAGCGTATGCATTGTATCTAGCCAACCTTGTCCTTCTTTTAACATCTGATTCACGGCCACAGCTTAACTGATAAGTTGTCGATGATTTTGTATTCGTTGTGCTTGTTTTTGTCTTTGGTTTCTCCGAAGGCGCAGGTGTCTCGTGATTCAACAAATGGTTCATGTCATTTTGTGTGTGCATGGCATTTCCTGGCGCCATGGCATTTCTCTTGTAAGGGATAGAGGAAACTAAAGATGGATTTTCTTTTCTAAGACGATTCATGTTTATGAAATGTTTGAAGGGAGAGAATGAAATGAACGTACGCGTATGTAGGAGTGAAATATGAACTATTGAAAATTTACTCCCTCCTATCCCGTTTAAAATTGAATGATCACCGATCACTTGATCTAATCCAAATTTTACCTATTTCTAGGCCATAAACTAAAATTTTCTACGGTTGTCGATTCTTTCACATTTGAAAATTTGTTGTACAAAGTTAGATTGCATTTTAATTTTCAAGAAAGCCAAAAAGTAAATTTAGTTGGGAAAAAAATAAAATTAAAAGAAGTTCGAGAATAGAGAGTTTATTTACAGATGTATCTATACTTCTTCTATACTCTTTATTAATAAGCAAAACGTGAAAATAACGGTATTAAAGTACCAAAGTATCAAATTTGGTTATCACTTAACTTAATCCGGGTTCGATTCCTCGCAACTACATAATTATATAAGATTTATTTACTTTAAATTCTTTAGCTTCATCCAGGGTTCGATTCCTTACCATTACATAATTATACAAGATTTATTTATTTACTTTAAATTCAATATTAATAAGCAAAACAATGTGAAAATGGCGCGCGGTACTAAAGTACCAAAGTACCAAAGTACCAAATTTGGTTATCACTTAACTTAATCCGGGTTCGATTCCTCACAACTACATAATTATACAAGATTCATTTACTTTAAATTCTTTAGCTTCATCCAGGGTTCGATTCCTTACAACTACTTAATTATACAAGATTTATTTATACCAAATTTGGTTATCACTTAACCCGGGTTCGATTCCTCACAACTACATAATTATACAAGATTTATTTACTTTAAATTCTTTAGCTTCATCCGGGGTTCGATTCCTTACGATTATGTAATTATACAAGATTTATTTATTTACTTTAAATTCAATAGTTTCATCGAGCGTTAGATTTTTTGCAGCTACGCAATCATACAAGATTTATTTATTTATTTAAATTTCTTTAGTTTTATGCACAATTCGAACTACATAATTAAATAGTTATTTATTTATTATATATTTTTATCATTCAATTCTCGAGAAATACATTTTTAAATAATATTTATTAATAATTTTATTAATACTAATATTTTAATGTCAACTCATACTCGGTCCGTGCTTGTCACGGGTTACAAGCTAGTATCAGTTAAGCAGTAAACAGAGTTTATTTAAATGCACAATGCTAGACGGAACTCCACATTGTTACACATCTTGCCATAGACTAAAGGTGAAGATCTACATCTACTCCGTCCAATGCTGGCCTAGCATCAGATAATCTTGACTCTGAACTCTCAACATTCAGTGGTCCCCTGGTGCTAAAATGATACGGCTGTCCGATGAAGAATTTGCTATGGTTTTTAAGAGGAATCCCTGATAGCACTTGTCCTTGTGAATGTGCACAACCATCTACTGGCGATCCAAATGTAAGGCCACCTGAGTAAACCATTGGTCCTGATCGAGTAGCATGGGCATTGATAAGTGGCAAAGTCACTCCTAGGCGTCGTTGACGATGGTCGCTCACAAACTGGGTCCTCTTTGATCTTTGCCGCTCTTTCTTGTGAGCATTTTGATGGCCACCTAAGGCTTGAGAATTACTGAACTCTCGGTGACAATATTGGCATTCATACTTTCTGTTGTCGAAATCAGGTTGCTCTGTCACCGGAGATTTGTCGGTGTCAGTTACAACAATACCAAAAAGTTTCACTACAGAAGATGAAGAGAGTTTATGCTCAGGTTCATCAATGCTGTGCAAACCTCTTTCTGTCATCTTAGAGAAGAGAGAGTAGCAATATTATACATGCATGGAACATGTATTGTCCTCATATTTATAGAGGATATGCGTGACATATAATTGAGTGTGTACCTATTTCGGCATTCTTGAGTGTTCCGTGTTAATAGTAGAAATTTAAATACTCACGTAATTGCGATTTTTATGAATGTTTGAACTTGTAATATTATTATTACTAACAAAAAGAGTGCATCTAATAATATGCAAGGTAAGATTTTAAACCACATTGTTGAATTGATTGGTGTAAACAGTCCTCAACTAGCTAGCATTATTTCATAAAAAAACTGGTACATAGACCCACCCCTGATAAACGCTAGAGGGGAAAGGACGGGACATAAAAGCTTTACTAGCCAAATACAATGATTTTCCAGATTTCGAGGGCACTTCAAAAATTTATGTATTTTCTGGTTAATAATAATAGACATTGCTTGTGTTTTCGCCATAAAAATTCAGCATCGAAAGATTGAAGGGTAAAATTAGGTGCCTAGTGGCCATTCTCCGCAAACAGGGGCCGAAATGTGTCCTGCAACACTCATTCTTAATTGTGATGATGAAAGTATCGATTCACAATGTAGCTAGCTACACTTTATGTCTACTTTATATTACATGTGTATCATAGTACTATATGATGGAATTGAATTGATCAGCAAGGACTGACATAATACAGAGGCGAGCAAGAGCTAGAGAATTGTACAGAGAGAGCTGAGAAATCATGTAAGTGGAAGAGTTGGACACGGAACGTGTCTTCCCTATAGAGAGGACACAGATTAAAGGATTGGTAAATGAAAAGACATGAATTCAATAGGAAATAGACAGGGCTGTACTATGTTATGTATCTTCAGGGTTTCTTTTTCTTCGTCTGATGTAGTACATTTCATGTTTGTTTTCAAGTACAAAGATTCTAAGCTGCAACACCACATTTTGGTGAAAAACAATTGACTAATCCAGTTCAACACTTGTTTGTGTATGCATAGCTCTTATCATCAAGTACGTACATCAACTGGTTGATTCAGCTTTTTCGGCAAAGCATATACATGATTGTACTCATCGAAAAATACTAAGAACCAATTATAGTCCTCTTAATGATAACCCAATGTTTTAACACGTAATTATGTAGGAGTATAACATGTGGTTTGTACCACTGTAACCGGTGATGTGTAGCACTGCGACGGGTGATTTGTAGCATTGTGACCCGTGATTTGTAGCATTGTAACACGTAGTATCTAATTTTACCATTTCAACGATAAATTATTTTCTGGTCGAGGGAAAAAGCATAATATATTTATGTGTGCCTTTTCAATTTTTTTTTTTTTGGTTTTAAGTCTCTTATGTGATGATCAAGTGCATGATAGATGATCTAGCTAGAAAATGCAGACAGAAAAACATTTCCTTATCCATATAATTTTTCCTTGTTGCTTCAACAGGACAACAAATTTACAGGGGACAAACTTTGGTGGCGAGGTGGTTTTTCGTCCGAGGATTAGCTACCTTAGCTTAGTTTTGCTAGTACTTGAGGTCTGGACCAACACACACCCTTTGGTTTAATAAATCAGGACCATTGATTCAATTACTATGCTGCTAAAGAGTAAAATAAAATCTTGTCACCATGCATACTGATTCAGGTCTCACTGAATAGTGCTAAGACTATAGACACATCTGCACCAAACTTGCATCGCATAATAAAATGTAGAGTGTAAGCAAATATGTACATTATAAATTTATTTGGTGGGGTTGAGAAATGGTTGTATTCGAACAAGATTTTCAGGTGCTTTTAGTGCTGCAGAGGCATTAACTTTTTGTACATAAAGATGCGTCGAATCTATCTTTCAGAGAGAACTTGTGAACTGTGTCACTATAAGGTTGATGGCTCAATTATTTCTTCCTTCTTAATTTTCTGTGAAAGAGAAGTTACAAAATTTGCATCAGAGTCCAACTTTATATAAAGTTGCAAAGTTCATGGGTAACATTACAAGTTTGCACAACTTATAAATCCAAGTTTGCAAAGTTTATTTTTAAATTAAAAAATAACTGTGCTTGTCTGCTGGAATTTGTTTTCATACATTTGTTCTTTTGTAAGTAATAATCTGAAAAAGATGCTACGGAATAGGCTTATTTAACATGACTGAGCGCCTGAGCCTTTCGAAACACCATACCTTTTTCATCTTCCAAAATGAATGAAAGGCCTCTCACATATAAAAATTGCAGTATTGCGACCTTTTTCACTATTTTTTTGTACTTTTAGTTTCCATATTATAATTAAATAATCTATTTATATCTATACTATCTATATTATACTATAATATAATAGACGAAATATTAAAAGTTTTGGTCGGTTGATCCTAAATAATTTTACTTAATTGCTCTTACTTATTTTTTATTTTTAAATAATAACATCACCGTCTCCGTCTTCTCCTTTATATAATAGTATTGATAGATTTTACTTTTAATTATTTAAAAAAATTAACACACCTGCTTATTTGTTAAAACTTTTTTTAAAATATATTTTAATATTTTTAATCACAGACAATTACTTTTTTCAACTAAATTATGTTACTTTTTTTTTCTTTTTCCTTACTAAAACCCCTCGTTTTACAAAAATATCACGGACAAACCGTTACTTATTTATTTTAATTTTTTTTTTAATTATTTGAAAAAATTCAACACACATAAGAAAATATAGGAAATTATTAACGGTGGTAACTTATGAGAGAACTTATTAATTATAAAAATGGAGATGCTCCTTTTGATGAATTAAACGAGACATATAGTGCGTGTTTGGGGTATCACAAAAAAGTTGATTTATAGCTTAAAATGAGTAAGTGTCATATAAGTGATAAGTTGATGAATTCTTATAAGTTATACGGGTGTTTGGATAAATTTACTTATAAGTTAGTTAAGAATTTGCTAATTTAAATTTGAAAAAATAATTTTTAAATACAATGATTTCAACACTTGTATTTTAAATTAAAAAAATATTTAAAAACACAAATGTAAAAATATAAAATATTAGAAAAATAAAGAAATCAAAGAATAAGTTGATAAGTTAAGTAAAATGTTGATGATTTCTAACATTCAACTTATCAATTTATAAGTTATAAGTTATCAAATAAGCTGAGTACACAAACACCCCTCTTATCAACTTATAATATATACCATAATCATTCTCCTCGTGTGTTTTGGAATAATTTTTGTGGTGCTTCAGCCATGCTACGGAGATTTGCAACCAAGGTATTTTCAATTGTTCCGCATAGTGGTCCATGTGAACGCCTTTTATCTACACTTGGTTTAATTAAAACAAAACCTCGTAACCGTTTATAAGTGGGTAATTTAAATATGATTGCACAAATAGAATATGATTTGGTGAGTCAAGTTCACATAAAAAAAAACCTTACAAGTCTGATTCCAATATGTGACTTTGATATTGAAGAAGAATGTGATGACGATGAGGAGGATCTTCTTAATGAAGAAATTGTTGAGGTCCATGCTGAGTAATGGAAGAATTCTTTGATTTTGAAACTTTTGAACTTCATAATTTACAAGCTAATTCTGGACATGTTGATGTTGTTCCAGAAGATAAAAACTGGGGTGTTGAAGCACATTTTAGTGAAAATATGTGACAAGTTACAAATGTAATATTTTACCTTTTCGATATTCTAATTTTACTATTATCTACTTGTGCTTTCATTTTTATTTTTATATAAGTACGAATGACATGCCTTTTGACAAAAATCATGCATATAGGCCTGCCCGGTGACAGTTACCCTGGTCCTAGGTCCATCGCCGCTTGAATCGATATATATAAAACAGACGGAAACAACTTAATGAAACGACAGATGGCGTTAAGACATAATGCTAGAATATCGGGTCGTCGGAACCCATATAAGACGGTGAGTCTGAATCCCCAAGGTCGAAGACCTAGAGAGGAAAATAGGTTTGATTATCGAACTATTAAAGACGCAGAGACTTTGCTTAAGAAGCCTCGTCAATCCCCAACTACTCACAATACTGTAATTTATTCTCCCTTGTGAAATTGTGGATTTTGTTGGAATTTTCGAAAGGTTTATTATTGTTAAAATAGTTAATATTTTAAGAAATTTGAATTGGACATACTTGTATTTGTAAATTGATGGTAGTAGAGTAGTAGCACTGCTTACCTAACTGTTTATCCTGGTCGCAGTTAGAGAGTCTTCCTCCTATGCTTGCTATGGTGGCTGGGGTACATTCCAGAGATCATGATTTGCAACTTGAGGCAACTGTTCACTTTCGGAAATTACTTTCAATAGGTTTTAACAAGACTTTATTAATCTATGTTTTGTCATTGTTTCTATTCTCGTAAATGGATCAAGACCAACTCTTAAGTATCCTAATTTTTATGTTTATTCAACAGAGAAAAACCCTCCAGTTGAGGAGGTTATACGATGTGGTGTTGTGAGCTGTTTTGTGGAGTTCCTTAAGAGGGACGATTACCCACAACACCAGGTTTCGTGTTTCAATACCTTGCCTTTTCCTGCTACATTGTATGCACATTAGTATGTTTAATGTTTTTGTCACTTCCTTCGGTATCATGTTTTTTACTCTGTTACAGTTTGAAGCTGCATGGGTTCTCACTAATATTGCTTCTGGAACCTCTGAAAATACAAAAGTGGTGATTGAACATGGGGCTGTCCCTATATTTGTGAAGCTTCTTGATTCTCCGAATGATGATGTCCGAGAGCAGGTACCTTTATAAATTTATAATCCAGTTAAAACATTAACATTCTAGATTGATTAATATTAGTCCTGACATGTGTCTCATTGAGTCCTTTCTCAACTTGTAGGCTGTTTGGGCGTTGGCCAATGTGGCTGGTGACTCTCCTCGATGTCGTGATCTTGTCCTAGCAAATGGTGCTTTGCCACTGTTGCTGGATCAGTTGAATGGGCTTGCAAAACTTTCAATGCTAAGAATTGCGACCTGGGCTTTATTGAATCTCTGTCGTGGCAGTCCACAACCTCCGCTTTATGAGGTTGTTAGTAGGTCTTTTGTATAGCTATTGTATTGATGGAAGTCTTTTTCAATTTTGGATAGCTATTGTATAGCTATTTAATTTTGGATTATTAATTAGTTTTCTGGGTTTATTACTGCAGACTAGGCCAGCACTCCCCATCCTCCAGCGACTTCTTGATTTTGATGACGAGGAGGTGCTAAAAGATGCATGCTGGGCACTATCTTATCTTTCTGATGGTACTATTGACGATATTCAAGCTGTAATCAAAGCAGGCGTGTGTCAACGTCTTGAAGAGATTATTCTGTAAGTACCATTTCTTTGATTCTTAAATGAGCATGTCTATTTTGTTTAAAGTTTGGGTCTAAACCAGAGAAATTTTAATGGTTTTTCAGTAATTGTTCACTGTTGGTTCTTATTCCTGCACTTCGAACAGTTGGGAACATTTCGACAGGGAATAATATCCAGACCCAGGTATGCTATAAGCTTGGCTGTTTAATATTGAATTCCGACATTATTTAACTTGCGACATCCCAAGAAACAGCAACAGCGTGATACACAGAAATAGCAGTATATGATGCCTAGTCGATAAAGTTCTTGAAACTAGTAATAGTTGTTTGACTCCCTTTTGGGGTCTTGTTTATGGGTATATAATAAACATTTTCAGATGCATACAATATATTAATGCCAGCATCCGTGGGTGAGTTGCTCAATATTTAACTGTAGTGCGCTATTGATCAGTGCCAGTATTGTTGTACATTCCTGGTTACAAACAACTCCCATGAGCCTGTGTATGTGCTTTGTTTATGAGGCAGTTACATTAGGATTAGCTAATATATATTACAAGTTGTTGGATTATGAGTTAGCTAGAAAAAGTAATGTTTGATTTCTTTTTGAATTGCAAAGAGAAGCTGATAATATATTTAAGGTTTGTGATAATGTTCTTTGACATACCTTGTTGGTGTTGTAGTTGGGTTTTAAGTAGTCTCAATGCTACACCATGGTCATAGTCAAGGTTTTTAACCAGGTTCCGGTATAACCTTTTTAAGTTGGATCATTACTAGTTTTGCAAAGCACACAATAAGAATTTGCATATTGGGAACTTTGTAAAAATTAGAGCAAGTACATAGTGATTAACAACTGTAAAATTCACGTACTACAACCAAGAAGATATCGTCCAGATTGTAAAAATAAAGTGTTACAACGTGAAAGTTTATCTAAGAAGTAGAAATTGCATGAAAGTTTTGTGTAAAGAACTTGTACCTGTTTTGTGAATTCTTTGGTAGTAGATTAGTGCTTGTGAAAAATAAAGTTGGGGTGAGACATCTTGTTGCTGAATAGGATCCTCTATTTTAAAATTGTCACTGGGGTTAGGATATCCAACTGTTATTCATGTCAAGTTTCCTTTTTTCCTTTGATGGACGAAGGATATCCGCTAGGCTCCGGATATTCTCGTGCTGGACATTCATTCCATTTATTACATTTTTTTGTTATGACCTGGTTTATGGACTTAAAAAAATAATATTAGAAAAGCGATTGAATTGAATTTAGTGCTTGATTTGTGATTAGTGTTCATGCACCTGTATTGGGTTCTTCTACTTTTAAGTTGACATGATTTTTACTTTGATTCAGCCTCCTTTTCAGCTGTGTTTGATAGTTTTTTTTTTCTTTCAGTGTATTATTGACCATGGTGCACTGTGTTTCCTGCTGAGATTGTTGACAGAAGATCATAAAAACCACATTAAAAAGGAAGCTTGCTGGACAATATCAAACATTATTACTGCTGGGAATATGGAAAGGATTCAGGTTTGTGTCTAGATCATAGCTTGTAATAGTAAACAATCCCAAAGTTTTGTAAAGTGCTCTGTATGCATGCAACCCCTCTTTTATCTCTTATTCTCTTGTTGCAATACTGAATTGCTATATAGTTGTCAAATGTATGTTGGTTCTCTAGGTGTAGAAAGGAAAAGAGAAAACACTTCTAAATGACAGGATGCCATTCTAATCGAAGCCAATAATTTACAATAAAAATTATAATTATATGACTCTGTAATGTGTTATTTGGAAAGCTTTGGTATTGAAAGTACCAAATCTCTCAAGGGACATGGGAGGCTGGATTTTACAGAGAGTAGAGACTCGTGCTCCTCTACCAGGCACCACTATGATCGAGTCCTACTTATTTGCACTATAATACAGGCTTATAAACCACTTTATAATAGAAACTTGTAAGATGCTTGGAACTTTGAACCCTCTAATCCCGAGCATGTGACATTTAATGTTTGTTGAAATATAATTTCCTCATGTAGTATCAAGTAGCTCTTTTTCTCCTTGCCCTTGTTTATATTTATAGAGCCTAGCCTGAAATGTCCATAACTTGTCAAAAATATCTGATAAATTGATTGGTTGAATGAATAGATTCTTGTATACTTTCAATTTTCGATATCATCCGTATTTGCCATTCCATTTACACAATTGCAAATGGTTACCTATTTATAGATAGCACACTCATATATGCTAGTCAGCATGCTCTCCTATTAGCTGTAGATTATATGTTCATCTGACCTGTTAGCATTAGAAGATTTCTCATGATGTTTTGCATGTCTGATGGGTAATGCTTATTGTTGGGCCAAAGCCCACCTGGGGATAAAACTCAAAGGATAGTTTGTATTTAGGTCCATGATGTAACAAGCCCAGTTTGTATTTAGACCCATAATGTAAACAAGCCCAGCTAGACATTCCCCTATAAATACCCCCAAACCCCCACATGTAAAGGGGTTGGAAAATTAGACTAAGGAGAGAGCCTCCTAAGAATGTAATATTGTATTAACTTCACTTCATAATAATAAGAGAAAGACTTGCTTATTGAATCATATACGTTTTACATTCATCATTTGGCGCTAGAAGGAGCTCTTTTGTCTAGAATTCTAAACCAGATGGAAAAAGACAACCCAAACGGTGCCAAAATCGACGAAACAGCTAAGATAGCGACGGTACCTCATCGCGACGAGGTGCATTTTCATCATACACTCCAACCTAAAGAGCTGTTTCCCCCTGTCACTGATCAAATTGAAGGATCCCCCAGACCCTCCGTTGATAAACGACTACGAGTGATGACTCCAACAGGCAAAGCAGTCCTAACAAGCGATGCACGCCTTCACCTGCTTAAACTTCGGGAGCAAAAAAAGAATCCAGTTCAAGGCCATCGTTTCGAGAATTATGCTGGGTCAGCAGATGAGCTAGCCTACTTGGAAGAGCAAAAGCGCCTACTCGAAGCTCGTTTAGAGAAACATCGCGAGATTCAACGACTACAACGAGAGTTACAACACACGTCGTTATCCCGCCACACAAAAATTCCCCAAGGTCACACTGACAAGGAGTTTGAGGAAAACCAGGACTTCGACGATGATGCATCTGAGGAGTCTCAATGTTCTCGTCCACCGTTAAAAAGACGCTTTACACCGTCCGCAAGTGACGCCTCGTGGCGAAGTGACTCATGTGAATCCGTTCGCCCAGAAGACTTTGCTAAGATGCAAAATGATCTCGCCATTTGTCAGGATTACATCAAGAATCACTCAGGACAGCTCGCATCCACTGAAAGTCCTTTGTCCCGCTCAATTGAAATCGCCAAAATAGACAGGACCTTGAAAACCCCAGCCCTGGACCATTTCGACGGGTCGTGCGACCCCATCGACTTCTTAAATACCTTCGACGGGCGAATGGCATTTTTTGGTCACTCCGAAATTGCTAGATGTCAGTTTTTCTCCACATGTTTAAAGGGCACAGCTCTACGCTGGTATAGCAATCTCCCACCACGCTCCATCGATTCCTGGCACACATTAAAAAGTAAATTTCAAAATCGTTTTTCCAGCAACTATAATGGAGGGAAGATAACAGCGTCGTTGATGACAATCCGCCAGCGCCATTCTGAATCTTTACGAGCTTTCTTAGCTCGCTTTCGAGCTGAGGTCGTTGACATTCCAAACTTAATTGAAGAATTAGCCATCAACTATCTCGCGGCTGGAATTGATAAACATCGTCACGCACTTCTACTAGAAGAGTTCTTTGAGAAAAATCCACGTACTTTCCAATCGGCATTCCAAATAGTGGAACATAGAATGACACTGCAAGAGGCGGTGGGGAGTATTCAATCTCCACGACGCTTCTCACAGAAAAGGGATAGAAGTCGCAGTCCACGCCGACGATCTCCCCTTAGTGACCCAAAGCGCGGTTCTGAGTCCCATTCTCGTTCATATGAGAGACGTACTCCCTTACCTGACAGGTCTGAACGACATGATAAAACAGAACGGGTGTGGAAAACCAGGGAGCGCACTGAAAAAGAGTTTACCAAACTCAACACCGACAAAGCCACTATACTAGCTGTTCTAAAAACCGATCCTGACTATCGACCTCCCAGGCCAATGAAGCCAGGTCGACCTCCTAGCTCCCGATATTGCGAATACCACGAGGACACAGGGCATACAACGGAGACTTGTTTCCAACTAAGCTCATTCATCGAGGACAGCTAGTCCATTTCGTTGAGGACACACATCACCAATCTTTGCGGAATCATGACCACGACAGGGTTATTGATGTCATCGCCGGAGGTCATTCCGCAGGAGGTACTTCCAATAATTCCAAAAAGTCATATGCTCGTGAAGTATTCTCCGTTAACCCAACGACTCCAAAGAGACCAAGACACAACCCATCCCCGGTCATTTCTTTCTCCGACGAAGATTATCCATCGGGCATAATTGAGGCCCATCAAGATGCCCTCGTCATCTCCGCCAAAGTAGGCACAAACACAGTAAAGAAAATTTTGATTGATAACGGCAGTTCTGTCGACATCCTATATCACCATGCTTTCTCACGAATGAACCTAGGTGATCGCAAACTGGAAAATGTCAACATCCCCCTGTATGGATTTACAGGAAACGAGGTGAAGGTCGTTGGCACCATTGATTTGCCTGTCCTATTCGGCACATCTCCATGTCAAACTTGGCAGATGGTTAAGTTTCATGTCATCAATGCGGCGTCAAGCTATAACGCCATCCTTGGTCGAACTACGTTGACAGCCCTTAAGGCCATCACGTCAATTCCTCATCTAAAAATGAAATTTCCAACTGAGTTCGGCATAGGCGAAATTGTTGGCGACCAAGTGGCCGCACGACAATGTTATTTATCAGCAGTCATCCCGCGGCAAAAACACCCGGACGACTCCTCCATCAATCAAGTCGTGGAAATTGACCCAAACGATATTATCGAAACCCCACTGGTCCCAACATGTGTCCCTATGAAAGACACAGAAGAGGTCGAGATTGAACGAGGAAACCCCGACAAAAAATTCAAAATCGGAAAAGGACTCCAGAATCCATTGCGCCAGGACATCATTCACCTTGTCCGCGAGTTCGCCGATATTTTTGCCTGGAACCCTTCTGACATGCCAGGAATTCCGGAAGTCATAGCTCGCCATTCGCTACATATTGACCCAAGTGCCCGACCAGTGAAGCAAAAGCGACAAACTTTTTCAGAAGAAAAGAAACAGGCCATAGACGCCGAATTGGATCGCTTACTCGCAGCAGGCTTTGTTGAACCAGTTCAGTTTCCTACTTGGATCGCCAATGCGGTTTTGGTAAAGAAAAGTAATGGCAAGTGGCGCATGTGCGTTGACTATTCAGACCTCAATAGAGCATGTCCCAAGGATTTCTATCCCTTGCCAAACATTGACCAACTGATTGATGCAACAGCTGGCCACGAGCTCATGTCATTTATGGATGCGTTCTCAGGGTATAATCAAATCAAAATGGACAGTCAGGACTGGGAGAAAACCGCATTCATCACACACAGAGGAGTGTTCGGTTACAAGAATATGCCTTTTGGACTCATCAATGCAGGAGCGATATTTCAACAGATGATGGATACCATTTTCTCCTCGCAAATTGGTCGAAATATGCAAGTCTACGTGGACGACATGATCACCAAGTCCCAAAGGGCATCACACCACGTTAATGACCTGAGAGAAACATTTCAGGCAATTCGTCTCCACGACATGCGACTTAATCCAACGAAATGTTCATTCGGCCTCACAACAGGCAAATTTCTGGGCTTCTTGGTCACACAACGAGGCATTGAGGCCGACCCTTCCCAAATCAAAGCAATAATGGATATCAAAAGCCCATCCACTCTGAAGGAAGTCCAAGTGCTGACAGGTTGCATCGTCGCCTTGAGGAGGTTCATCCCCCAATCCTCCAAACGATGTGCCCCCTTTTTTCAGGTGATAAAAGAGTCAGCTAAGACATCCAAAATTGACTGGAGCGATAAATGTCAAGAAGCTTTGACTGATCTTAAGAAATTCCTAACCACCCCGCCCGTGTTGATTAAAGCAAACCCCTGTGAACCATTGCGAATCTATCTCACCGCCTCTGACGCTAACGTCGCCGCCGTCTTGGTTAAGTCCAATGAAGGAAAAGAATCGCCAATTTACTATGTCAGCCACACGCTTCGTGACGCTGAAACGCGATATCCCCAAATCGAAAAGTTGGTGTTTTCCCTCATAATAGCAAGTCGAAAACTTCGACATTATTTTCAGGGGCGAGAGATACAAGTCATGACCAACCAACCCTTGAAGCGAATTTTACACAAACCAGACATGACTGGGCGTCTTGCGGCATGGACCGTTGAGCTAGGCCAATTCTACATCGAATACAAGTCGCGAACAGCGATGAAGGCTCAAGCATTATCCGATTTCGTGGCAGAATGTCAGTTCTCCACTGAGCACAACATACTCGGCGAGGGGAATCCCACTCCACCTCGTTCCTGGTCTCTGTATGTAGACGGCTCATCCAAGACTGGTGTCAGTGGGGCAGGAATAATTCTGGTTAGCCCAGAGGGCTTCCAAGTCCAACAAGCAATTAAGTTCTCATTCGAAGCCACCAACAATGAATCAGAATATGAAGCTCTCATAGCAGGGTTAAAATTGGCAAAGGAATTAGAAGCAACAGTCCTAGACATATTCAGCGACTCCCAGCTTGTGGTTAAGCAGATCGTTGGCGAATTCAAAACCCACAACGACAGGATGATGTCCTACTTAAACAAAGCCCATTCGCTTTTGAAAACCTTCACATCGTGGAATATTTTGCATGTCGATAGAGCTGAAAATCAGTGGGCCGATGCGCTGTCTAAATTAGCCTCGTCAAAAGTTCTGGTAAACTCTCATCCTGTATATGTCGAGGAGCTCTCGATCCCGGCGATTCATGAGCTCCCTGTCGCCGAAATCATGACAACTCCTGATTGGCGAACACCATTCTTAGATTACGGGTCCGTTTGGCATTGCTGTTGCAGACAACAACAGCAGCTTTTTTCTGAAAAGCAGCTAAAAAAGTGTTTGGTAAAATTTAAAAGCTGCTTTTCTGAAAAGCGCTTTTGGCTCAAAAGCTGCTTTTAGAGAAAGCAGGTCCCCCCATGCTTTTGAAAAAAGCTGGTTTTCAGCTTTTGCGGGAAGCAGCTACTGGTTTCAACATCAAAACTCAACAAAAACATTAATTTTTTATATTATACACCAAAACATGCACATATCAAAAATATTACCAAACAGTTATCTGATTTTCATAACAGCACTTATTTTAACAGCACTTTTTTCAACAGCACAGCAATTTTTAACAGCAATCCCAAACAGAGCCTACATCATGAACAACAAACTCCCAGAGGACAAGAAAGAAGCTCGCTCGGTCATGTTCAAAGCCCGCAACTACTGCGTGCTAGACTCCAAGCTATATCGACGAGCTCTAACAGAGCCACTCTTTCGTTGCCTAGGGCCAGTTGAGTCCCAACTCGCCATCCTAGAAGTGCACACGGGCATATGCGGGGAACACATGGGCGGAAAGAACCTAGCACTGAAAATAATCAGGCAAGGCTTATACTGGCCCACAATGAGGAAGGACTACGAAGCCTATGTTCAAAAATGTGAGCCTTGCCAAATTTATGGATCGGTCAGCCACGCTCCTTCACAGACGATGACACCAATCATTTGCCCATGCCCCTTCTTTCAGTGGGGAATCGACATAGTGGAACCGCTCCCAAAGGTCAGGGGTCAGTTCCAATACCTAGTTGTCGCCATCGACTATGCCACTAAATGGGTCGAAGCTAAACCCTTAGCTCGCATCCGAGAGAAAGAAATGATTGAATTCTTCATGGAGTTCATTGTCTTCCGCTTCGGTGTACCCAGGACCGTCATCACTGACAATGGTACTCAGTTAATAGTTGAGAAATTCGAAACTGTGCTGCGCGACCTCAACATCAAACACTCCAAGGCTTCAGTAGCTTACCCCCAAGCTAATGGGCAAGTAGAGGTGACCAACAGAATCATTCTCCAGGGGCTTAAAAAACGACTTCAAGAACAACCTCGCTCATGGGCGGATGAACTCCCAAATGTCCTATGGTCATACAGGACCACACCTCGGTCCTCGACAGGTGATACCCCCTTCAGACTAGCCTACGGAACGGATGCTGTCATCCCTCTAGAAACAAACTTAAGCTCACCCAGAGTTGACCCCTTCAACCCGGATGCCTCGTTGGAAGGGCTGCATCTCGATAACGACCTATTGGAAAAGGTCAGAAACGAGGCCAACCTGGCCGCGGAACGCCACCAGAAAAAGGTAGCCAAGTACTTTGACAAAAAGGTAAAGATAAAAAACTTTCAGGTGAATGATCTGTTTTTACGAGAATCTTCTTCATCTCATCCCACAGTCACAGGGAAATTTAAAGCACCATGGGAAGGGCCGTACAAAATCTCCAAGGTGCTTCGACCAGGAACCTACGAACTCTCTCAGCTCAACGGCGAGCCAATAAAGAATGCGTGGAATGCAATCCATCTAAAGAAGTTCTTCCAGTAAACAGATGCAGATTCACACATCCCTGGGAAATTATCAAATTACCTTTAAATTATGCATAATTAAAAACAAACTTCTTGTTGCTACGAACATTTCTTTACGGTTGTGTAATCTATTGATAAGTTAAGTCCAGATCAAGGACAGGTGCTATGTTGCTTCGAACACATTATCATTATTATTAAGGTATTCTCGGAGTTAAGTCTAATCAAAAAGAGACTTCTAGCTGCTATTTACATCTCTTCAAGGTTATTAAATTATTTTCAGATTAAGTTCAATCGAAGATGTGTTTATGATGACTATTACCAGAGATTCCTGAGCTGTATCCACATGGATAAGCAATGGGCACATTCAAACCTTTGTAAATGCCCTAACCACCAAGTGGATAATAAACATTTACTAGTAACTACAGTAACAAAACTGGACATAGTCGAACGGAAACCAGAATAGATTACACCAACACTGTCAAAACAATAAGTCCCCACGGACATATGTTCCCAAGTTATGACAAAACGATGGAAAAAACATGTTTGGAACTGAGATCATAAATAAATGTTGGTAAAGCAAGCATAAAAGCTAAATAGAAATAGGAACAGCATAATGGGGCATACCCCACCTTCAGTTTTGCACCTCTGGGGCTTCTTTGGCAAGATCAGCACAGAAGTCGTCAAAGGCATGCCCTGTCATGTCCAGGCCCGCAGCAACGGCACGGGCATAACAATGCCCATAGCCGGCCTCCAAACCATTGGCTATTTCCTCAACACCTTTCGTCACTTCGACCTTTAAGCTGTCGACCTCGGCCGCGAGAAGTTCTTTCTCCTTCCGGCAACGCTCTAGTTCTAGCCTCGTCTCCTCGCCTTCACGCTGCCTCTCCCCACATACTTCTCTTTCCTTGCCCAGCTCGTCAGTTAATTGCTTGACGGTGGCGGTAGCCTTTCCGTTATCCACCCTCAGATTCTCCAGCTCCAAAGTCAGCTCCTTGACCCTCTTCTCAACATCAGAAGCTCGCTGCTCAGCAGCCGTGCGCTATTCCTTTAAAGACGTCATCTCGCGTAAAGACTCAGATCGCTATTGGCCATCGACGTCAGCCCGGTATTCGCGGACGATGTGTGTCATATCAGCTAGGAACTGATACACCAGATATAGGGATAAAATAATAAGTAGAATAATCGTAATGATAGATACACTAAGATGAAACTAAGGATCAAGTCGAATTGAAAGTATTACCCGCCCAGCGCGAGTTAAGCAACGGTCAGCGACGTCACTACGAGCACAATCAACATAAGAGCTAAAATCTTGAGTGAGGTCAAAAGCGCCAAACACCTGTCAAAAAGAAATACGTGTAGTTAAGAGACGAAAGAAAATAATACTACAACTTATATCTCAAACGAACGAAACAGAACATACCTGTAAGGGGGCATGCGATCCAGCGGTCCATCGCTCGTAAGATTGAACTTCGAAACGGGCAGGTTCCATAGCATTCTCAGGCTGAAGGACAGGTGGCCTATCTCCACCTGGCAGACCGGTAAACGTCAACGACTTAGTACCTCCAGCCCTCGTCAGATCCTGCCCTCGTCTAGAAGTAATCTTCTCAGTACCATCTTCCCCCACGTCAACACGAGACCTTTTTCTTCCGCGTACTATCAACTCAGGACCCTCGCCAGACTCAAGATTCGCCACTTCATGAGACTCTACCATCGGCACAGAATCAGAAACCACGTCGTTACCAGAGCTCGCCCCTAATGCACCCCCTTTAGAGGTCGACCTCGTGTTATCATGCGTCAACTGGGACCGCGGTCTTTTAGCAATCAACAACAAGGCTTTATCCATCTCGTTCTTCAAACCTCCGTCCAATACCTGCCGCAAAGATCTCCCAGAAACTAGAAAACAAAAACAGGAAAGTAAGAACGTTTAGCAACGACAATAGCTCACAAAACAGATAAAGCCATTAGCAAACAGTATCCTTACGATTATGACTCCCTAAAAAAGACTCGTTCTTCAACTGCGACCACTCATAGGGCGACCACGCTCCAAAAAAATTGGTTAAAAAAGCAGCGTCATATTTACTCATATTGTTTAGTAGATCTACGTTGTCTTTGGGAACAGCCCGACAAGGAGGCACAAACTCGAGGTCCTTTCCATACCAGAACAACCATTTACTATGCCAACCATGGTTTGACGACTTTACATTAACGATACGAACCCCAGCTCGTTTGTAGAAATATACCTGACCGTGGGTATAGTGGAGACTATAGATAGAGAAAAATAATTTCAAAGAGGGTAATCGATTAGACTCAGCACAACGGGCTATGAAGCCGCTTATCTGCGCGATGGCGTTAGGGGTCATTTGCGCTATCCCACAGCCAATCGCTTCGAACACACACACACAAAAGGGATGTAAAGGCAGACGCAGTCCATAGTCGAAATGAACTAGAGGAATACCATGCATCCCATACTCCGGCATATTCCATATTCGGTCATCGGGGTTCGGAATCTCGCACCGATAGCCCCCTATGGATAAATCGACCCAATGCTTGTTCACCTCGACTCGGGTCGATGGATTGGAGAAAATACTAGACATATTAAGACTAGAGTTGTCACCGAACTCTAATTGGCCGGCGGTGGGAGCGTCCCTAACCGCGCTATCACGCTCTATCAGGGTATTAGGACTCAGGGGGGAGAAACACGGGCCTCCTCACTCTTCTCGTCCCCAGAAAAACTGAACCCAGAGTCAATTTCAACCCTAGGGAGGTCCAAATGATCCAGGTTAAATAAGGGGTCAAGTGGAGGTTCAGAAGACCCACCCCTAACAGAATTCAAACTTACAGTAGCTTCAGACGAAATCGACAAGTGAGACATGATGTTAACCTTTACAAACGAGTATAATCTAAAAACAAGTTATAGAATACTAAAATTAGGCAAAAGCAAAAGAGAAAAAACGCACACCTGGAGGAGAGAAATCGAAAGGAAATGAGAGAGTTGCGCAGATTGTCGGGAAAGGTAAAGAAAGTGGGAGTTACCCAATGCCCAGGAAGCCGAAGAGTCACAGCCAAACGACGAATTCCGTACCAAAAATAAATAAACAACAAAATAAATTAACACTATTTTATCCAATCCATTCCAAAAACCCTCATATTTTTATTTCCCTCCTCCAACACATCGAATTAATTTAAATTATTTCTTTTTATTTATTATTTTATTTTATGTCTCTTTTTCAGGTTTTATTCAAATCTAAAGATATTGATACCAACAAAGGGGGAGGGGGAGGGGGAGGGGGAGGGGGAGGGGGAGGGGGGGGGGACAAATGTTGGGCCAAAGCCCACCTGGGGATAAAACTCAAAGGATAGTTTGTATTTAGGCCCATGATGTAACAAGCCCAGTTTGTATTTAGGCCCATAATGTAAACAAGCCCAGCTAGACATTCCCCTATAAATACCCCCAAACCCCCACATGTAAAGGGGTTGGAAAATTAGACTAAGGAGAGAGCCTCCTAAGAATGTAATATTGTATTAACTTCACTTCATAATAATAAGAGAAATACTTGATTATTGAATCATATACGTTTTACATTCATCATTTATTAAATAAAATAAAAGCTTTATAAGCAATCCTATAATACATAACTCCGTCTCTCTACTTGTTTTTTTGGTATCCATGTGTAATGACCAAACAATTGTAACTTGACATAACAGGCAGTTATTGTGGCTGGGTTGTTCGTTCCCCTAATTAATCTTCTTCAAAATGGTGCATTATATATAAAGGAAGATGCAGCACGGGCAATTTCAAAGGCCACCTCTTGCGGTAGCCATAAACAAATCAGGTACGCTTCTGCAATTTGCCCCTCTGTTTTACCTGACGTATTTCTGATATCTTCTTAGATCGAAACTCTATTCTACTGCTGATGTTTTTTTTGTAGGTACCTGGTGAACCAGAACTGCATCAAACCTTTGTGTGATTTACTGGTCTGCTCTGAACCACGGATTGTTATCATCTGTTTAGAAGGACTAGAGAACATCTTGAAAGTAGGAAGTAATCGTTATCCTCGGCTAATTGATGGTGCTAAGGGGCTCGAGAATATAATGAACTTGCAGAATCACGACAAATATGAAATTAAAGAGAAGGTTGATAGGATTCTTCGGGCATACTATCGGTACTATAACTAAAAACAAATGCTACATTCACTCAAAAGTTTGAAGAATTGTGTAAAGAACTAGGTGGCAAGTGTATTTCTTGGACAGTTGGGCTTTTATATTCTCTAATTTATTTATTTTCTTTTTCAGTATATACATTTCTTCCTTTTTTTTCCACTGTTTATTGTTTTAATTTCATGTATAATGTTTCTTTTATTTGTTTTTAATATATTAGGATACATAAAATAATTTAAATAAAAATATATACATTAAAAATATAAATAAAATAATATCAATGTTATATATTAAATTTTTAACAGTTTAGTTATGTGTTAATATGTATATTACAAAAATAAAGAGTTTTACGTGATATAAATTGCAAGTAGATTTACAAGTAAAGCTAAACCAATACATATATATAATCTAATTGAGTACTCCCTCCCCTCCGTTTCTAAAAACTTTGTCTATTTACTTAAAAACACAAGTTTTAAGAAATACATTAAAATATGTTTAACAATCATTAGGTGGATATTTTTAGGGGGAAACTAGATAAACTTTCCCCCCATTTTGCATAATCAAATTACAAGAACCAATCACATGGCTTCATTACATAGACATGGATTCATCAAAATTACAAATCCTATACACAAACACAACAGAGTACTCCTATCTATCTTCATTACATTAATCACTTTTAAAATTAACCAACTGTGCAGACATGGATCAGCAACATTTCCCTTTTGATCTCAATGAACCAGCAACAACAGATGGAGATATTGAAGACATGGAAGATGTGATCCACCATTTTGATTTAAATGAACCACCAGACACAAGTAATCATCATCACAGAAAAAGACCAAAGCTCAGCTCTGATTCAAGATTACAAATACTGATGTTCCTGCTAAGCAACCAATCAACAAAGACTCCAGGAAAACCTTACCAATGTGCAATTGAATATGTAGCCAAGATGTACAATGTTACAAGAAGAACAATTAGCAACATATGGAGCCTAGCAAACAATTAGCAATGCGAGGACTCATATTACTCAAACAGATCATGAATGGCAACAAGCTCATCAACAAGGGGACTTTACATTCATTCTTGTTCAACAACCACCAAACAGTCTAGACTTAAACATTTTAGACTTGGGGTTTTTTAGAAGCATTCAGTCATTAATGCACAAGAAGATGCCAAAAGATGTTGATGGTATGATGGACGCAGTGAATGACGCATTTTATGAGTTAGAGCCCAGAACACTTGCAAATGTATGGTTATCCTATCAACATGTAATGAATGAAATTCTCAAGGTGAAGGGTTCAAATGACTATCTTGTACCCCATGTCAACAATAAACAGCTAGCAGCTGCAGGGCAACTTCCAGTTCAAGTTACAGCACCAATGTGGGCTGTGTTTGAAGCATGGAATTTGGTCTATGGACCACAACAAAACCAAATGTAATGCATATTGGCCAATAAGGCCAACTTTTGTGTTTTGGGGACATGTATGAATGTATGCAATACATGTATTAAAAATAATGCACATGTATTAATGTCTACAATACATGTATGAATCTAAATATTCATGTTTTTCAGCAACATAAAGACTCATCAATAGAATTAAACAGAAAATTCAAATATAGAATTAAACAAAACATTCACATATAGAATTAAACAGAACATTCACATATAGAATTAAATAGAACATTCACATATAGAATTAAACATAGAATTAAACAGAACATTCACAATAATTAGGAACACGAAGATACATACAGAATTAGGAACACGAAGATGCATCTTTGGAATCAGAGTTGGGATCGTCCTCACCGGAATCAGAGTTAGGATCATCGTCACCGGAAATGGAGAGCAAATCTATTGGATCGGCGTCACCGGAATCGTCGTCAGCCTCACAATCATCAATTACAACTGCTTGCAAAGGCGATTCAGGTTTTTCGTCCACCGTAATCTCCGATTTGTCTTCACCCTGCTCAGATCGCCCCCTCCCAATCGTAAGTATTCACAGCTGTAGCTATGTTCACCGTCACAATAAACGCCTTTGTCACAGTGATCGGGATCGGAACTGTTGCCCAGTAATAATCTATTGTAGAAGGGGGGTTGAATACAATAGTATAAGATAATCGACTTCTTAATGTATATCACAAATATGAAAGAAAGATAACAGCTTTATTAAATCTGATATAAAACTGTTACAAACTCTCTCAAGAAATTCTGATGTTCTTGAGAGCTGCTAGCTTACAAAAACTCTCTCAAGAAATTCTATGTTCTTAAGAGCTTCTATTCGATTATGTTCCCCTTTTTAAATCGAAACCAAAACTGTGTTTATATACTACACAGCTTCTCTATCAATGATAAGTCCTAATCAATTACAAAGATTGAAACCTATCCATAATTGATAGCTACATTCTACAAACCAGGAACCGACAGAATAAACTTCCATGTTTAACTAGACTCCAAATATAACTCGAAGTAGGAATCCTGATCAGCTTCCAGTCCTGATGATCAATCCTGATCTCAGTCCTGATATGTATTTGGATAACAGAGTTGTAGCCTTCAGATGATTCTTCAAGTCTTGATTCTCTATAGATTTCACTGCATCATAGGCATGTTCCAAAGCAGAAGAATAACTTACAGATTCAGCAGATCTGTGCCATGAATTGTTCCATTCATTCTGTCTAAGTGCCTCAGCAGGATTAAAGGAAGGATTAGAAAAATCTTGTCTCTGATCTTTCCCAGTGAAAGCTTTGCCAGCCATATATGTACTTGATGAACCAAAATTAGTTCCAAGACTAATTTTGAGTGCTGTAGCAAGCTGTTCCTTCTCTTTTCGATTCTCATCATCATCACTATCATCAGAGTCATCATCATCAGTACTATGAGTAACATCAGGATCAGGAATAGCTATACCTTTCATTTTATCCTGTGAATCTGTGATAGGATGATCCATTGGTCTTGAACGAAGTGGCTGTATCAGGATAGGTTCAACATCAGGAGCACCACTAGCGTCAGGATGAACACCGTCAGGATTTGATATGCTTGCATCAGTATTTGCTACCAATGGTTCTTGTGGAGCTTGAGGTTCAGAAGCTTCTTCAACACTTTGAGTCAAAGGTTCTTGTGTGCTTCCCTCATTGACAGTGTCCTCGACCAATCTTTGAACTTCATCTGCACCAGAAATCCCTTGAGCATTGTCAGGAAATTTCTCAGAAACTGTAGCTTGGCCTGCATCTTCACTTTGAGAAGATGGTTCTTGTGTAGCTGGAATGTCGATGCCTGCATTCTCCCTTTGAGAAAATGGTTCTTGTGGGACCATTCCACTAGCTAAGCCTTCACTCAAACTTTGATTGAGTGGTTCTTGTGTGGCTGGATCATCAGAAAGAGCTGCTGAACCACTTTGAGGTTCAGGTTCTTGTGGGCTTGATCCTTTCAGTTTCTTCTGTCTCTGATAGACTAACTCTTCTGCCTTCCTTAGCTTTTCCATTGGATGTTTTATCCCAAGATTGGAAGCAGCAGCAGCACCATACTTCTCCCATGAAATATCAACATGTCTTTTTGTTGGAGAGTCCTGTGCTGGAGAGTCTGAAATATTAACCACTTGACTTGGTGCAGCATCAGGAATACTAACATCAGGATTTGCTTGATCAGTTGAAACTGATTGCTCATTCAGAATAAAAGTGTCTTGTACATCAGTATCCTGCTTCTTTTCTAAAGGAATATGGTACCTGCTTTTTGATAACTTCATTTTCTTATGTGGTGTAGACAATTGAACCACAGATGCAGTAGCAGTATCAGCAACTTCCTTATGCACATTCATCACAGAGGATATAGGTAAGTCATCCTCTGAATCAGTCTCATCCCTGAGAACTAATTTTCTTTTAACAGAAACAACCTCACCTCCCTTTGCAGCTTTCTTCACCAGGACCCCTTGTACACCCCCTTGAAACTTCTTTTTAGTGATAGGTGCAGAGGAAAAGTCCTTTGAACCTGATTGCCTTCCTGACACATCAGTTCTAGCTGACTTCCTTGCTTTTACAACTAAAGTCTTTTGTGAGACAATAGAGGCGGCAGTTGACTGTTTAGACTGTTTAGGATGAATGCTTGGGTTAGGAACAAGGTGTGATTGGCCTTGCCCCATAGCATTAGAAATTAAACCATAACGAGTAGGCATTTTCCTATGAAAGAAAAACCTAACCTCATCAGGAATAAAAGCATTTCCTATGAAACCATTTGCCTTATCAGGATTGAAAAAACAATATTTAAAATGAAGTAAAATAAAATTTTATTTAAGAAAACAAAATTTATTTTGATAATCCTGATAAGTGCTATTTTTTTTTAATGATTACAAAAACAAATAGCATAATACCCATGTAACCATTCTTACCAATTACCGAGGCAAAGTAATTATGAGAAACTGAACAGGCGCCTCGATAAAAAAAATAACCTGCATCCTTAACACACATTCTCTATAAAATAGAACTATTAAGCATAAACATCATATATCTATTAAAACACAAACCCTCTCCAGAGAAAAACTTACGAAAACCTTTGACCTTCTTTGTTTTTCAATGGCTGCCAATCAACAACAAAACAACATACCTGATGCTAAGCTCGATATCATATGGCAAGAGATGGAAGAGGCTCTTGCTGACATTGAGCCACAACCAGTTCCTGACCCTCAGGAACATGAAGCGTTTATTAACGCAATGTTTGATGTGGTTTGGCACAACTTCCTGCAAGCCAATCCGGACTGGAATCCGCTTGATAACCTCATCTATGAAGAGGATGAGGATGATGAAGAGCTCGTCCGAGAGCTTGAGAAAAGAAAGAAGAGAATCCGTGATTCTTGTATGTCATGCAAGTTGGAGGCACGGAAGCGTCCCGGTGGTCACGGTGACGATCCGCCTTCAAGTGAATCAGCTCCTCTTCTTGTCTCTTAAGGATGGAACAAGAGAAGCCCTAGATGGATCAAAGCCTGGTTATTATCCATCAGGAGTGTTCATGCTTATTTGCAGGGCACGTGTTCCTGAGTAGAAAAGTAGACTAGGAAAAGAATATGTAATTTCCATTTTCATTTGTAAAGAATCTTCAAGATTTAATGAAAACTATCAATTTGCTCAATTGTTCTTGTCCTTCTTACTTTTCCTGCACAATTTGTTAGTAACACTGCATTTGATACATAATATAACGAATAGTAATCGCTGACAAAAATATAATTGTAATTGAAAATTAAGACTTAATAACTTAATCAAAGACTAAGTAATGATCTTATTTGTCAGAGTTTACCAGGAGTGTTGTTGACAAATTGTCTTATAACTTCTGGTTTTCATACCAGCTTCAATATCTGAGCATCAGGATTTGACCAGTTGACTTCCTATCAGGATAACATCCTATCAGGATTTGATCAAAGAAAACATACCTTTCTGAATAACCATCAGGATTTGACAGTTATCAAGATTTCCTCTCTGTAGCTTTCCTCAGAAATTCTCAAAGTTCATCATTCCAAGTTCATTCACCAATTTATTGAAAGTAGCTTCAGGTAGTGGCTTGGTGAATATATCAGCTAGTTGTTGATCAGTAGGAACAAAGTGAAGTTCAATTGTTCCTTCCAGAACTTGTTCTCTTATGAAGTGATATCGAATACTGATGTGTTTAGTAAGAGAATGTTGAACTGGATTTCCTGTCATTGCAATAGCACTTTGGTTATCACAATAAATAGGGATTTTTGAGTATGATATGCCATAATCTAACAACTGATTTCTCATCCACATTATCTGAGCACAACAACTTCCTACAACAATGTACTCAGCTTCTGCAGTTGAAGTGGAAATGGATTTTTGCTTTTTACTGAACCATGAAACTAGTCTTCCACCCAAAAACTGACAGCTTCCTGAAGTACTTTTCCTGTCTATTTTGCATCCTGCAAAATTAGCATCTGAATAACCACACAACCCAAAATCTGATTCCCTTGCATACCAAAGGCCAAGTGAAGAAGTGCCTTTGAGATATCTGAAAATTCTTTTGACTGCAATCAGATGGGGTTCTCTAGGTTTTGCTTGAAATATTGCACACAGACAGGTTGCAAACATGATATCTGGTCTACTTGCAGTGAGATACAATGAAGATCCAATCATTCCTCTGTAGTGAGTTACATCTACCTCAGCACCTTGATCAGGATCAAGTTTGGTAGCTGTAGCTATGGGAGTTGTAGCAGGAGAACTATCTTGCATGTTAAACCTTGTCAATAAATTCCTTGTATATTTAGACTGATTGACAAAAATCCCTTCATCAGTCTGTTTAACTTTAAGACCAAGAAATTAACTCATTTCTCCCATCATGCGCATTTGATATCTTGACTGCATAAGCTTGGAAAACTTTTCACAAAGCTTATTGTTTGTTGACCCAAAAATGATATCATCAACATAAATCTGAACTAACAACAAGTCCTTACCATGATTCAAATAAAATAGAGTTTTATCAATAGCACCTCTTTTGAATCCACTTTCCAGTAAGATAGAGCTAAAGTTTCATATCATGCTCTTGGAGCTTGCTTTAGTCCATAAAGTGCCTTATCCAATCTGTAGACATGATCTGGATAGTTAGGATCAATGAAACCAGGAGGTTGCTCAACATAGACTTCTTCCTCCATTTCTCCATTTAAGAAAGCACTTTTAACATCCATCTGGAAAACCTTGAATTTCTTATGTGCTGCATAAGCAAGAAATATCCTGATGGCTTCTAGTCTTGCAACAGGAGCAAAAGTTTCATCATAATCAATTCCCTCTTGTTGAGAATACCCCTTTGCAACTAGTCTTGCTTTGTTTCTAATTATTCCTCCATCAGAATCAGTCTTGTTCTTGAAAATCCACTTTGTACCAACAATTGATCTATTCTTTGGTCTTGGTACCAGTTTCCAGACTTCATTTCTTTCAAATTCATTCAGTTCCTCTTGCATTGCAGTAACCCAATCAGCATCTTTAAGTGCATCTTCAACTTTCTTTGGCTCCTCCTTGGATAGAAAGTTATTGTATAGACATTCATTTTGAGTTGCACTTCTTGTTTGAACACCTGCATCAGGATCCCCAATAATCAAATCAGGAGTATGACTTGCAGTCCATTTCCTCACTGGTGTTAAATTGTTTCTTGACGTAGATGCTCTCCCTGGATTGGTGTTATCTTGATTTGAAGAACTTGCTTGTCTTGAAACTCCCCCTGAATTATTGCTATGACCTCCTGATAAGTTATCAGGATCATCACTTGAATCAGTATCTGAAGAATTCTGTCCTGATGATTGAGTTAACTCTGAACTTGTAGTAGAATGATGTTGCTCCCCCTCAACATTAGCACTACTAGAAGTATTACTATTGATTGCATCATCAGTATTTGCACCATCAGCATCTGGTGTGTCATCAGGATTTGGTGACCTATCAGAATCTGATGTATGGACATGATCTGATTCACTTTCCTCAGGTTCCTTGGTAGCTTCATTTTCAAAAATCAATCTATCATGAGAGTCTTCATTGATTCCTGCTATCTTCTTGTCATCAAAAGATACATTTATTGACTCCATGACAGTCCTTGTCCTCAAATTAAAAACTCTGAAGGCTCTTGATGCAGGATAGCCTATGAAAATTCCTTCATCAGCCTTTGTTTCAAATTTCCCTAGCTGTTCAGGATGAGTTCTGAGAACAAAACATTTACAGCCAAACACATGCAGATGCTTCAGACTTGGTTTCTTCTCCTTGAGAGACTGATAAGGAGTAACACCATGCCTATTTATTAATGTGAGATTTTGAGTATAGCATGCTGTGTTGACTGATTCTGTCCAGAAATATGTAGGTAATTTTGCTTCTTCCAACATAGTTCTGCCAGCTTCAATAAGAGTTCTATTTTTCCTTTCAACTACTCCATTTTGCTGAGGTGTGCCAGGAGCAGAGAATTGTTGAATGATTCCTTTGTACTTGCAGAACTCTTCCATTTTTGAATTCTTAAATTCAGTACCATTATCACTTCTCAGTATCTTGACTTTGTACTTTGTGGTTGTCTCAATCATTCTCACATGATCCAACAGAACTTCAGGAGTCTCATCTTTTCTGTGCAGAAAATACACCCAGGTGAATCTAGAATATTCATCAACAATTACAAGAATGTACCTTTTCTTCCTGATGGACATGATGTTGACTGGACCAAATAGATCAAGATGTAACATGTGATATGGTTCTTCAATAGAGGATTCTGATTTACTCTGGAATGATGTCCTTCTTTGTTTTGCTTTCTGACATGCATCACAGAGTCCATCAGGAGTATATAACACTTTTGGTAATCCTCTCACTAAATCTTTCTTAACCAACTCATTGATATTGCTGAAGTTGAGATGAGAAAGCTTCTTGTGCCAATTCCAACTTTCATCTACTGATGCTTTACTGATCAGACAGATAGGGGAGTCATCAGTATTTGATTGAATGTTGGCTTCATATATGTTACCATGCTTGTAGCCAGTCAGAGCTATCTTTCCTGTTTCTTTGCTGACTACTTCACAATGTGTGGAATAGAAGTTGACATGATAACCTCTGTCAGTGATTTGACTAATACTCAACAAGTTGTGTTTCAGTCCCTTCACTAGAGCTACTTTTTCAATGATGACATTTCCAATGATTATATTGCCATATCCCAAGGTTTGTCCAATGTTGCCATCTCCATAAGACACAGTTGGGCCAGCTTTTTCCTCATATTCTGATAACAGGGCTTTGTTTCCAGTCATGTGCACAGAACATCCACTATCCATGACTAACACATTTTTCTTTTTACCCTGCAATCAGAATAGAAACACACTAGTTAGAACATTTAGGAACCCATACTTGTTGGGTTCCTTTTCCATGCAATTTATTAACTTTCACAGCAGAAGACTTTCTGACTTTAGCAGTCCTGACAGGATTTACTCCATCAGGATTTGCTTTGTCAGTATCAGTATTAACAAAAGCATGTTCCAACTTGACATTCTTAACTCTATCAGACTTTGTACTATTATCAATCTTAGGCAGTGGATCATAAAAGTTATAGTACAAATCATGATAATCTTTACAAGTATAAATAGAATGCCATATACTACCACAATGAAAACAGGACTTCTGTGGTTTATAAAATACTGATCTATTCCTAATATCAGACTTAGAAATATCAGCAATCTTCTTCTTACTCTTCTTACAATCAATAGCAAGATGATTAGAGTTACCACAGTTAAAACAACACTTTCTAGGTGCATTTGGGATATATTTGTAACCATTCTCTTTATTGATCCCAACTTTACCATTCTTGTTTCTCTTAACAGTAGCTTCCTTTTTCTTATCTGTCACCTCACAGATTTTATCCTTAAGTTGTTTCTGAGACAATAGACCTACATTCTTAATGACTTTATTCAAGACAGGTTTAGACTTTATGATTTTAATTCCTTGAGTAGAAGTAGATCCCTTTTCAAAAGTAGAATTGGAATCCTTACCAAAAACAAAATTAACAGGAGTAATCTTAGATTTGGTTGCATCTATAACATGTCTATAGGTCTTTGGACTGACTGTCTCATCAATGACATTCTTTTTGTACTTCTTGTATACGAGAAAATTCAGGTTATAATATATCATTCCTTTTTCTAAGTTCAGACATCTCAGATAAGATCCTAGTATTTTCAGCAGTTTGACTTCTAAAGCTAATATGTAATGACTTTAGAAAACGTCTTAACTCAGAAGCATTATCAGTATCAAAATCAAAGATAGTATTTAGTACCTTATCATCAGGAGCAACAGTTACATCAGTATTGGCCATTAGAGCATAGTTGACCACCTCAGTATCAGATTCTGAGGAAGAGTCCATCCAATCCTTGCTTGATGTGATAAGTGCCTTTGTCTTCTTGCACTCAGAAGCAAAGTGACCCGTACCATTGCACTTGTAGCATCTAACCTTTGACTTGTCAAATTTGCTACCCTTGCTGTCCTTTTTGATATACTTATCTTTGTTTGGATTGAAAGCCTTTTTCTGAAAGTTGCCTTGTCTTCTATTCTTCCTGAACTTCATCCTTCTGAAGTTTCTGACAATCATAGCAACCATCTCTTCCATGTCTGAGTCAGAAGAATCATCATCAGTATTGGCATCAGCATTGCCATCAGTATCTGATGAAGAGTCATCAGGATCTGACTCAACTATTCTTGTTTTACTTCTCGAGGTCTCCATAGCTTTTCCTTTTGATTTTGCCTCTGCTTTCAAAGCAATTGATTTTGCCTTGCTGCTTTTCTTGTTCTTTCTCTGTTGGACTTCAAGATCATGTGTTCTTAGCATCCCATAGACTTCATCAAGAGACACAGTGTTAAGATCATACTGATGTCTAATGATCGAGGTCTGAGTGTCCCATTCTTCACGTAAAGCTCTTAGAAACTTGGTGTTTGAATCTTCAGTTTCATATTCCTTGTCAACTAAAGATAAGCTGTTCAATAGTGTCAGAAATCTATCATATAGATCAATTAGGCTCTCATCAGGTCTTGCATCAAATTGTTCATATTCTTGGATCAAAAGAGCCCTTCTGTTTTTCTTGACAGATGCAGATCCCCGGCACTGAGTTTCCAAAGTATCCCAGATTTCTTTTGAAGACTTGCACGCAATCACTCTATTTGACATGACAGCATCAAGACTACTGTGCAAAATATTCTTTATCTTTGGTTCTCTGAGTACATGAGCTTTTTCTTCTGGAGTCCATTCACTTTTAGCCTTGACCACATAATGTTCAGGTACTGTATCTGTTCGTTCTACAATCCTTGTAGGAATATATGGTCCATCACGAATCCTGTCCAAATAGTCAGGATCCATAGCCTCCAGGTACATCAACATCTTTACCCTCCATGTTGGATATTCTGATTTCTTCAAGATGGGAATCTTCATGCTTTCATACTTGGTTGTCGACATCTTTAGATCGTATCTGATTCAGAATTAAATCAGTTTGCTCTGATACCAATTGTTGCCCAGTAATAATCTATTGTAGAAGGGGGGTTGAATACAATAGTATAAGATAATCGACTTCTTAATGTATATATCACAAATATGAAAGAAAGATAACAACTTTATTAAATCTGATATAAAACTGTTACAAACTCTCTCAAGAAATTCTGATGTTCTTGAGAGCTGATAGCTTACAAAAACTCTCTCAAGAAATTCTATGTTCTTAAGAGCTTCTATTCGATTATGTTCCCCTTTTTAAATCGAAACCAAAACTGTGTTTATATACTACACAGCTTCTCTATCAATGATAAGTCCTAATCAATTACAAAGATTGAAACCTATCCATAATTGATAGCTACATTCTACAAACCAGGAACCGACAGAATAAACTTCCATGTTTAACTAGACTCCAAATATAACTCGAAGTAGGAATCCTGATCAGCTTCCAGTCCTGATGATCAATCCTGATCCCAGTCCTGATATGTATCTTGATCCTGACGACCATGTAATCCTGATGACGTCAGCAATCCTGCACAGAAACACAAAAACAGGAAGACATCTGGTCTTTCTTTCCATTTACATCCTCGATAAAGAGGCCTGCAAAAACAGATAGATGCTTAACCTATTTGTCAACAAAAAACACCAAACAAAATCTCCTGTAATAGACGAGGAAAACAAAGATAGCAAATGTTTTGTTTTAAATAGACCATGGATCACCAAATGTGATCTTTTGTCATTCATTTGATCACCAAAGTGACCATAATTTTATAAAAAGAAACACCTGATGGATAACAGGGACAGGGTGCTTTCCGATACGCTGGTTTCAAAGATGAAGAGATGAAGCTATAACACTTTCGCAACATAGGTCTTCCCAACTTTTACACTGCCCTAGAGAATTCTCTTTGTTCTTAATACATTTCGTAACTTAAGTGATACCTTTTTCAGATTAAAACTCTAGCATTATTGGCGGAAGCTTTTGATCTGAAGATAGACATTCTAATGCTAGATTGAGGACCTATATGATGGTCTTTTCTAGTTCATTTGTTGGATGGGGATTTCGAAAGGTTTACTGTGCTAAGTTTTCAAAATATCTATATTGATGTTCTAGACAATTTAGTTGAAACATACCAGGCTCAGCAGCATTAGTTGAAAGCACAAAATTTTTGGAACCGTACTTGACAAGAAAGAGGGACATGAAAATAACAATACACTTGCATAACTTCTCTGTTTCCTGTGCGCGGACTCTTGAAAAGATCATAGTCCATATATGTACCATGTGAGGTTCAAGGACATCGTATTCAAAGTTCTCGATTATTGTGTTGAGCACATAAAACCACTCTTCTTCTGATTCAGGAGATCTGACAAGCTCGTTGACTATTAAAAGAAATCGGCCAAGCCACATTTCTTTTTTAAGTAGATGAGGTGCCTTTTCAAGGAAAGACTGAAGTAATTGCGCAAGAGCTCGGTGGACAGATTCTGGTCTTTTCGAAGAATCAGAGGACATGAGAGCATCAAACACCTTCATATAGCTTGAAGAAATAGGAGCATTGTTCAACTCTACAAGCTGAGACAACAGCTGCAGTGCATAAGGAACAAATTCAACTATATTTTTATCCAAGATTTTCAGGAGGCTAGGAACAAACTTTCTTCGAAGGTCGGTACTAGAAAACACCTCTTCTCACATGCCCTCTTTAAAAGAACTGTCACGGCTTCAAAAAGATAGCAATTAAACACCGAATTCTTGGGGTGCTCACAAACTCTTTTAAAAACCAAAGCCAGCCTACTGAGACATCTGCGTGCAAACTCATCAGAAATGTCTACAACGCCAAGGACCCTCATGATACACGCCATTACATATTTGTTTTCTTCTGAGTCTTTTTTCTCCAAGGCTTTAAAAAGATTACATGTCAACTCCATAAGATATGGACGAATATCTACTGCAGTATATGCACCATCACCCTTTACCCGGAGTAGTTTCTCAACACAAGTGGCAGCATAAGAATGAACTACATTGGAATCTGAATTAAGAAGCCTAACAACATCTGGAATCAAAGTCAGTGCAGTAGGTTTTAAGATCTGATTCCTGAACACAATGAAAAATTTCAAAGCTCCTGCTTTCAACAATGAGAATTCACTGATATCTTGACTACGTAATTCTGGAATGATAGACAAAGAAAGGAAATTCTCAACTGCTACACGGTCACATGAAAATGCAGAGCCATCAGCCCCTTTTTCGGCAAGAGACACGAGTAAGGAAATAGTGCATTCCTTGTGCTTCCCAAACGTATCAGGATCCTGATTATACAAATCCAAACAAGTTGATACTATTTCTAGTACCTTTGTCTTGTACCTGTGATCAGTCACATTCACAAGCTGACAAGCAAGATTTCTCCTCCTATCAAGACCACCACCCTCCATATCTTTATTTATAAACTCACGGTGATCCAAGTTAAACATTTCTTCATGCTCTTTTCGCAGCATTACATTGGGTATGACAATGAACTTGCAAAGCTGCTGCACAAAATCATCTCTCTCAAATAATACATTTATTTGGATGGGTTCCCATTACCACAGTTAGGAACTCCATGGCTACAACAGTTAGCCCATACCACCTAGAAGATCCAGATGAAAAGGCAAGGAGGTTCAGAGTTTCATATACGAATTCCTTCAAGTACTGATCAATAAACATTTCCAGTTCCGTCTCCATTAGATCAATCACCAACTAAAATATACTTGTACACAACCCATCAACAAGAATCATCAACTCACTAAATCCATCCTGATCAACCGGGATTTTGACCTTCAAATCTCTTATAAGAATAGCAATGTACTCATCCTCCTTTACCATCCTTGAAGATGTTGGGTACACGTTGGTCGAAGAGAGAATGCAAAATACTGTAACACAACATCTGAGCCTCGATATGTGACTTAAGGTTGTGTTGACTTTTTCTAGGAAACCAACCTAGGTTGAAAAGGTCGGTTGAATTAGAACTGAATACCGGAATAAAGAAGACGGCAAAATGATCAACACAAAATTTTATCCTGTGTTCGAATGCAGGGATCGGAAAACTATCACATCAGGCCATGTTGTGGTGAAATCCTCGTCAGCAATGAACAAGAGAGTAGGGATAAGTTGTAATTGAATGTTATCAGTAGAGGATGAAATACCATGAATGATGAGATTGAAGCAATTTTTTCTCTCTTTCTGATATTTTCACGAACCAACGAGTTTCAACGTGACTCCTAAAGTTAATAGCAGCGGTTTCACGAAATATCTTGTTGTAACGAGATTCGATGTCAAATTCTATCAATGTAATGCCATAGTTGATATATTCAAAAGCTTAAGAGAGTTGAGCGAGTTTTAGGGTCAGAAGATAGAGACTCATCAAAATATTTATACACAAACTTCAACTTGTCATTCCAACTCATCTTTTTCCAGTCCATTGTTTAGACATGGGGTTTAAGAAAAAAAAGGCATCAGTAAATAACATATAAAATTGAACAATATATCTACAAAATATTTCATTCTTGTAGTATAAGTTGCTGAGATCTACAACTAGAACAATTATTTGTTTATCAGGGGCAAGCTAAATTTTTAACAATTTGAAACACAAAAGCTGAGAGATCCCGAAATTATTTATTCTTCATGTACCTGAATTTGTATGTATAGCTAGCAGAGACAACAACGAATCTGAATCACATTCCCTGGCAATTAGTTCGTGTTGTGCCCAATCCAGGTTCAACTCTCTCTTGTTCTTTATTTTTAGTGTTTTGGGCAATTGAGCGATAAACACGATTCATATCTTCGTAACTTTTCGTGTTTGTATTTTGTAATATCATATTAAATTTAAATTTTAAAATAAATCAGTATATTGAAATTTTTGGTAATCATTTTGCAAATATATATTGAATATATACATACATACATTTATATATATATATAGAGAGAGAGAGAGAGAGAGCGAGGTTCCAGGGAGACCATATTTCATTGGAGACCATATATGTTTTGTAAGAAAAATCTTGCAAAATGTAATATTTTGTCATTTATGTTATGTGTAAATCATTATTTCATTTAAAATCTTAAAAACAATGTATGTTTTGTAACAAGAACATTGCAAAACATATTGTTATGGAAAATATATTGAGTTTGCATAATATGCAAATTTAGTTTGCAAAATATACATGATTTTCAAGATTTTCAATGAAATAATGATTTTTATAAAACATTCTTTGCAAAATTATACGTTCTGCAATTTTTTACTCCAAGTTATTACTCATATGTGTCAACAATGAATTTTATCTCAAAACTTTGTTGCTCTGTGTTGATTTTCATAAAAAATCATAACATTATATCAAAAAGATATTTATTTTGAATGTGCAATAATAATTTCTCAGCATTACATTCGGTATGACAATAAACTGCACAAAATCATCTCTCTCAAATAATACATGTGGATCACTTCCCCTTACCATATCTAGGAACTTCATGGCTACAACAGTTAGCCCATCCCGGCTAGAAGATTCAGATGAAAAAGCAAGGAGGTTCAGAGTTTCAGTTACGAATTCCATCAAGTACTGATCAATAAACATATCTAGTTTTGTCTCCATTAGATCAATAATCAACTTTAATATGATTGTACACAACCGATCAGCAAGAATCATCAATTCATTAAATCCATCCTGATTAACCGGGATTTTGACCTTCAAATCTCTTATAAGAATAATAATCCACTCATCCTTTATATCCATGAAGATGTCGGATACACCTAGGTTGAAGAGAGAATTCAAAATCCTGTAACACAACATTTGAGCCTCGATAAATGGCTTAAGGTTGTGTTGACTTTTAGGAAACCAACCTAGGTTGAAAAGATCGTTTGAAATAGAACTAAATATCGGAATAAAGAACTCAGCAAATTGAGCAGCAAAATTTTTTATCTTCTCTAGGGATGCATCGAGCGTAAATCTATCATGGTCGCAGATAGTCTTAATTAAACGGTCAACTGTATCCAAAAGCCCATTCATTGATCTTAAGTCAGATTTTGAGCACGCTTTTTGCAATCTAATTCCAAGATCGTCAATCACATCAGACCACGTTGTGGTGAAATCCTCCCCCGCAATGAACAACAGAGTCCTAATAAGTTGTAATTGAATCTTATCAGTAGAGGATGAAATTCCATAAATGATGAGAGATTGAAGCTATTTTTTCTCTCTTTCAAATATAACTTGAGAGCTATATGTTTGGGATGATATATTCGCGAACCAACGAGTTTTAACGTGACTCCTAAAGTTTATAGCAACGGTTTCACGAAATATCTTTTCGTAATGAGATTCAGTGGCAAATTCTATCAATGTAATGCCATAATTGATATATTCAAAAGCTTCAGAGAGTTGAGTTTCACCTCTACAGCGAGTTTCAGGGTCAGAAGACAGGGACTCATCAAAACATTTATGCAGGAACTTCAACTTGTCATTCCAACTCATTTTTTTTCCAGTCCATTGTTTAGACCTAGGGTTTAAGAAAATAAAAGAATAAATGCATCAGTAAATAACATGTAAAATTGAACAATATATATAGAAATTATTTCAATCTTGTAGTATATGTTGCTGAGATCTACAACTAGAACAATTATTTGTTTATCATGGGCAAGCTAAATTTTTAACAATTTGAAACTCAAAAGCTGAGAGATCCCAAAATTATTTATTCTTCATGTACCTGAATTTGTATGTATAACTAGCATAGACAACAGTAAATCTGAATCACATTCCCCGACAATTAGTTTGCGTTGTGCCCAATCGAGGTTCAACTCTCTCGTGTCCTTTATTTTTAGTGTTTTGGGCAATTGAGCGATAAACACGATTCATATATTCGTAACTTTTCGTGTCTGTATTTTGTAATATCATATTAAATTTAAATTTTAAAATAAATCGGTATATTGAAAGTTTTGGTAAACATTTTGCAACTATATATAGAGAGAGAGAGTCGGGTTCTACGGAGACCATATTTCATTAGAGACCATATATATTTTGCTAGAAAAATCTTGCAAAATGTAATATTTTGTCAATCATGTTATATGTAAATCATTATTTCATTGAAAATCTTAAAAATAATGTATGTTTTGCAACAAGAACATTGTAAAACATATTGTTCTGTAAAATATATTGAGTTTGCATAATATGCAAATTTAGTTTGCAAAACATACATGATTTTCAAGATTTTCAATGAAATAATGATTTTTATAAAACATTCTTTGCAAAATTATATGTTCTGCAATTTTTTACTCCAAGTTATTACTCATCTGTGTCAACAATGAATTTTATCTTAAAACTTTGTTGCTCTGTGTTGATTTTCATAAAAAAATCTGAACATTATATCAAAAAGATATTTATTTTGAATGTGCAATAATAATTTCTCAGCATTACATTCGGTATGACAATAAACTCGCAAAGCTGCTACACAAAATCATCTCTCTCAAATAATACATGTGGATCACTTCCCCTTACCGTATCTAGGAACTCCATGGCTTGAACAGTTAGCCCATCCCGGCTAGAAGATTCAGATGAAAAAGCAAGGAGGTTCAGAGTTTCAGTTACGAATTCCATCAAGTACTGATCAATAAACATATCCAGTTCTGTCTCCATTAGATCAATAATCAACTTTAATATGATTATACACAACCAATCAGCAAGAATCATCAATTCATTAAATCCATCCTGATTGACTGGGATTTTGACCTTCAAATCTCTTATAAGAATAATAATCCACTCATCCTTTATATACATGAAGATGTCGGGTACACCTAGGTTGAAGAGAGAATTCAAAATCCTGTAACACAACATCTGAGCCTCGATAAATGGCTTAAGGTTGTGTTGACTTTTAGGAAACCAACCTAGGTTGAAAAGATCGTTTGAAATAGAACTAAATATCGGAATAAAGAACTCAGCAAATTGAGCAGCAAACAATTCTATATTCTCTAAGGATGCATCGAGCGTAAATCTATCATGGTTGCAGATAGTCTTAATTAGACGGTCAACTGTATCCAAAAGCCCATTCATTGATCTTAAGTCAGATTTTGAGCACGCCTTTTGCAATCTAATTCCAAGATCGCCAATCACATCAGGCCACATTGTGGTGAAATCCGCCCCCGCAATGAACAACAGAATCCTAATAAGTTGTAATTGAATCTTATCAATAGAGGATGAAATGCCATAAATGATGAGAGACTGAAGCTGTTTTTTCTCTCTTTCAGATATAACTTGAGGGCTAGATGTTTGGGATGATATATTCGCGAACCAACGAGTTTTAACGTGACTCCTAAAGTTTATAGCAACGGTTTCACGAAATATCTTTTCGTAATGAGATTTAGTGGCAAATTCTATCAATGTAATGCCATAATTGATATATTCAGAAGCTTCAGAGAGTTGAGTTTCACCTCTACAGCGAGTTTCGGGGTCAGAAGACAGGGACTCATCAAAACATTTATACAGAAACTTCGACTTGTCATTCCAACTCATCTTTTTCCAGTCCATTGTTTAGACCCGGGGTTTAAGAAAATAAAAGAATAAATGCATCAGTAAATAATATGTAAAATTGAACAATATATGTAGAAATTATTTCATTCTTGTAGTATAAGTTGCTGAGATCTATAACTAGAACAATTATTTGTTTATCGGGGGCAAGCTAAATTTTTAACAATTTGAAACAAAAAAGCTGAGAGATCCCGAAATTATTTATTCTTCATGTACCTGAATTTGTATGTATAGCTAGCACAAACAACAATGAATCTGAATCACATTCCCCGGCAATTAGTTCGCGTTGTGCCCAATCCAACTCTCTCTTGTTCTTTATTTTTAGTGTTTTGGGCAATTGAGCGATAAACACGATAATTTTTTGTAGTGTATTTCGTGTCGTGTCGTGTACCCGAAAACTAAACTCAAGCACGACAATAGATCTAGAACTTATACTTTCGTGTTCGTTTACGTGTACTCAAAATATAAACACAAACACTAAATTTTCGTGGGTTATTTTTGTCGTACTAAATTTTCGTTTCGTGTTGTGTTATTTGTGTGGTGTTTCAAATTTCCTCGTCTACTTAGTTCCTTTTTTTTTACTTTTTGTTTCTTTACACGCGGTGACACCTATTTATCTACATAAATATTTATAGTTTTTTATGTATCAATACCTAAAAATTGATTATTTTTGATTAATTGGATCATCTTTATTAAACTAGAAATCTGCTTTTCAAAATATTAAAATGTTCCTTTCAATTACTTTATAAATTACATTATAATATAATAATACCAATAATATTGACTTGTAAATCATATATATAGGCCACTATTAATTTATATATTTGATGATATTTCAAAAAAATATTTCATCCCATGAGTGGTTTAATTGATTCTGACTGAGTTTTGTTCAAGTTTACATGAATTTGAGTAGTTAACTGAGTCATTAACCCAATAATGAATTCAGTCCAAGTTCTCGTCACTAGAGGAATGAGAGAAGCTTCGGCCCTTAGTAAATCCATCTAAGGAAACTTTATGTTTAGCATCTATAGCCTTCTGTAGCGTGCCATGAAAGGCATATGAAATAGCCTATTTGTAATTCGAGGATTTTACTCAACTTAAACAAGTATGTAATAAGTAAATATTAGATTAGATGTCATAGGAATCTCAGAAGGTTTTATCAGTCAAGAGAATAAAGTTTAAAGTCATTTACTGACTTGGAGTAATTCTACACTGGAAGAAGTTCATTTATTTGATCAAGCCTCAGTGAAGTATTCAAGAAAGTGGATCTATTTAAAGTGACAGAGATTTCAGAAGTGTGACGGGAAAACAAGGTACAGGTTACAGTCCTTTGTTTAAATAGAAGGAGAAAAGAATCACAGCTTAAAGTCAAGTATGAAGAACAACCATTAAAGTTAGTCGCTCACGAACCAGACAGTACATGGAGTGTCAACGTCAGCTAGTGGAAGTTCGTCATCAATTTTAGTGGTTCTAAGAATTAGTTTAATTCTCTTTTAATATTATTCTATAAGATAATTAATTTAATCTATGAATTAATTCTAATTCATATATTAAATTAATCAATCTAGATCTTAAGTAATTTAATGTATAAATTAATTATCAAGAATTAATTTATTTAAGGAATTATTTAAGTCAATTATTTAATTGATTTAATCTGTGAATTAATTCTAAAAGAATTAATTCATCTTTTAAATCAATTAAAAGTAGAATATATTAAATCAGTTTTATTTCTTTTTTAAATAGTACTAGTAGTACTATCCAGTTTATACTAGCAGTACTATCTCTTGATAGTACTACCGATAGTACTACCAATATAATTGGATAGTACTACCGATAGTACTACCAAGTATATTGGATAGTACTACCAAGTATAAATTGAATTGTATTTGTTTTGGCGCGTGGAATTGCATCAGGTGACTTGTATATATTCAAGACATTGTGATCAAAAAGGTACAGAACATTACAATAACAAACTGAAGACAAAAAGCAAGAAACATTCTATCAAAAGCTTCTGTCTTTACTCCTTCAACTGTCCGAGCAATTTCTCAGTGAAATTAATTCTTGAATTGATTGTAACATTTAATCCATAAGAATTGATTACTTGTATTGCTTTAGACAATTTAGCGGATCATAATCCCTAGAAATTATATCGAACTACTTTTTAGTATTCGATCCTTTTATTACAAATACAGATAAATTCATGTCGAATTTATTCTAAATTTGTTTTAACAAAAACTCTGTAATCTGTACACAGATTTGTAACACCCTTCAAGTTCAATAGAGTTTTATTTAACTTGAATCTTGTTTCATTTTATTCCGCAGATAATTTGTTATTGGAATTGTTAAATCTTCTATCAATACAAATTCGATTAAACGGTACTGTTTGTATTCAATCCCCCTTCTACAAACATATCAGGACCTAACAATTGGCATCAGAGCCTTTTGATTGATATACAAATCAAAGATCCAATTGTTTTGAGATTTTTTCTTAAACTCTGAAATTTTTATTATTCCTAAAAATCTCAAAAGATGTCTACTACACAGAAGGTTGGTACAGTAAAGATTCCCATGTTCAGCATGGAGCATTATTCAATGTGGAAGAAGAAAATACTTCTATTTCTTAAAGTTGCTAATCCCAAATACTTTGATGTGCTGAAGAATGGTCCCAAAGTCCCTATGATTATTGAGGGAGAACTTATAGAGAATCAGATTGTTACTAGGGCTGCTAGGATGTACCCTAAGGATCCCAAGGATTTCACTCCTGGTGAAAAAGAGGATGTTACCTTGGATGCCTGTCTTCAGTTGATCCTTGTTGACTGTCTTGATCCTATCATGCATAATCATGTCCTAAACTGTGATACTGCCAAACACATTTGGGAAACCATAGAGATAATCAATGAGGGGACAGAGGAAGTTAGAGAGAATAAGTTGGAAATTCTCACCTCTCAATATGAGCATTTCAGATCAAATCCTGGTGAAGGTATCTCTGAGGTTTTTGAGAGATACAACAAATTAATCAATGATCTGAATCTTAATGGGAAGCGCTACACTATCAAGGAAATTAACAAGAAGTTCCTACTTACACTTCCACGTCATTTGGAGCACAGAATATCTGCCATTAGAGAAGCAAGAGATCTGGGAGAGATTGCTTTGGAAAGACTGTATGGTATTCTGAAGACCTATGAGCTGAAGCAGATTCAACAGGATGAGTTATATGGAACTGGGAGGATAGTTAGTACTTCTACTGCATTGGATGCTGAAGTCCCACGGAAACTGGAAGTGAAGGTTGTTCAACCTTCCAGTTCTAACATGAATGTTATTGATGCTGAATATGGATTAACATCCATTGATCAATCTGGTGGTGACTTCTTTTCTTTAGAGGAACTTGATCAGCTGGAGGATGGTGATTTGGCTTTGATAGTCAGGAAGTTTGGGAAGTTCAGATTCAAGAGGAATCCCAATCTTAAGTTCAGGCCCAGATTTCAGAGAGGTGGATCTTCCTCTTCAAGTAGCACAAGGGGTGGCTACAAAACTGGAACTGTGGATAGGAGCACAATCAGATGCTACAATTGCAATGAGTTGGGTCACTTTGCTACTGAATGTAGAAAGCCAAAGCAAGTGTCAAGAAACACATTTGATTCTAGCAAGAAGAACAAGATTGGGAAAGCCTACGTTGCTGAAGGTAAGAGTTGGGATGACACTGACAGTGATGAAGAAGCAGGTGAGATTGGGAACCTTGCTTTAATGGCTAAAGAGGAAAGCACTTCATCTAGATACATGTCAGAGGTAAAGTTTACTGATACTGAAATGATTCGTCATCTTGGTGGTACCTTAGATTGTGCACGCATTGAAAATGATAGAATAATTTTTTTAAACACAAATCTTGAAAATGAGATAAAAGAATTAAAACTAGTGCATCTTAATCAGGATGAACTTACTGAAAAAATAGCATTTCTTGAGAATAGGGTTAAATGTTATATTCAACTGGAAACCATTCTCAAGGAAGAGAATAGTGAGCTTAAGACTAAAGCTAATGCCTATTACAACTCTTGTAAGACGGCAATCATAATCTTTTTCAGCTCCTTCATTTCTGGTTCATCTTCACCAATTTGATAAATGGCAGCCCTCAAAGAATATATGCTGTTTTTGTTCATTTCATTGCCAAGTCTGATATAAAAAGGTTTATCAGACTCTAGATTGAACTCAAGAACCTTTTTATTTAGTGCAGTTCTGAACCTAGCACTATTCCTTTTCATTTCTACCAACTTTCCATGTGCATCTCTGTATTTAGGAATGTATGCACTTGATACTCCAGCTCCACTCAAAACTTTGGATTTCATCATCCTTTCCTTCAAAACTCGAGCAGCATCATAAGTACTTCTATTCTTTACTTCAAGTAGATATAGAACATACTCTAGCTCTTCCCAAATTTTAACTGGATATCAAATTCACCAAATCTATACACTCTGCCATCAGCCATAAAATATAACAAGAATTCCTTTTTGATTCCTTTGTGAAAAATCATTTGTACAGATTCTAGTTTGTCAAGACTTTCTTGAGTAATTCCAACTCCAAATTCTGCCAATGAAAACTTGTCTTGAGATCTGTTATTAGTTCTTCTCTCTCTGTGTGAACCCAGTCCAGATTTGTCAAAGGCTTCTTTTCCCAATACTGTTCTGGTTTCTGAGAAATTCACAGCTTCAAGCTTTAAGTCTTCAAGAATTTTTGGTTTGCTGAATCCTGGAAGTAGTGTAGATTTCTGTACAACTTGAGCAACGTCAGAGGTTGTCATATCTTCAATAAAAACATCAACTTGAGCAGCGTCAGAGGTTGATTTAGCTAATCTTGTTTCAACTTGAGCAATGTCAGAGGTTGAAATATCTTTCTTTTTCAGGTTAGGCTCTTCAATCATTATGCCTTTACCCTTATCAGTGTTTCCAATCACAGGTCTCCTTGTATATTGTATACTCTGTTGTGTATTCTCTTTGATAGAAATACCAACTTCTTTCTTTCTAGGAGCCTTGATTTCCTTTTTCTTGTAGATTCCAGCTTCAAGATTTTTCTTGTGTTCCTCAGCAAGCATCTGCTCTTCAGCCTGGATATCTTCAATAGTTACATTCTTTCCATGCTCTTTTATGAATATCTTAGCAGCAATCTCTTCATCAGTAGATGGATTAGTTGAAACAACTAAACGCTTGAGATTTGAAGTAGATTGACCACCAGAAGTAGATTGGCCACCAGAGTTTATCTTTTCAGAGTTTACTCTTGTCCTGCTTTGCCTTGGAGCAAAAATCTTTCTTTTATTTCCTTTGCTTCCCCCATCAGTAGAATCATCCTTCCGTCTCAGAGCTCGAGTGTCTTTGCATTTGTCTTTAGGTACACTCTCCCCCTTTTTGACATCATCAGAAAGTAGTACTGATGTCAGCAATTCAATGGCAGTAGAAATGGAAGACAGTTGAGTAGACATTGCAGTCTGATTTTCCTCAACTTTCCCAAGCCTCTTCTTGATTTCCTCAGAATCCTTGGCTTGCTGCTTGAGCATAGTATAATAAAAAGTTCTATCAGACTTGAAAGTAAGATCCTTCATACTGGCTTCATTCCTTAGATTGGTAAGCATTAGTTGATTCTCATCAAATCTATTATTAAGAGATTTGACTTGAACAACAGTTGCCTGTAAGCTTGTAAGTACATCAGTATTTGAGATCTTCTTGACAGAATCAGATAGAAAATCTGCAGCCCTTTGTGCTGGAAAGACACAATCTGCATCAGCCCAATTTTTGTAGTACATATTCTGAAAATGCTCATTGGTCTGTCTATGGACTTCCCTTGCGTCAGCACTATTGACATCATCAGCCAATGAAACTTGAATACTAGGGTGTGAATGAGAACCCTCAGCATCATTTCCAGTTTCTTCATTATTGACTGCTTCATGTGCATTAAGAATATTGTCAGCAGTAAACTGTGCAGCTTCATCAATGTTCTCCTCTGCGACAGCTTCAGGAATATCAGAGGTGACCTGAGCAAAAACCTCTGCTTCTCTTTGAACAATCTCTACAACAGATTGTTGCAAAGCTTCAAGAATAATGTTCTCAGAGTTTAGCTCATCAGTAGCCTCTTGTTCCTTTTCCATCACAGCTTCATCAATTTTCTCTGTGACTTTAATCAGCTGAGTAACCTCCTCACCTTTGTCAAGATCACAAGAAATAATTTCAGTGTGAGTGGCCAGAGATTCTTCTACCTGATCAGTGACTTGATCAGCTTCCACACCCTCTGTATAAAGATCAGAATAGATAGAGGTGTGTGCTTCAAGATCAAAAACTCTGCTATCAGAATGAGTAGCAGCTTCCTCAACTACATCATTAGCCTTTGATGTAGGAGTTACCAAATCCAAATCCATCATAGTATCAGTATGGATCCTGTCTAGATTGACAGCTTCAGCATTTGCAGCATCCTCCTGAACAAACACTTCAGGAGCTTCAGTGTGTACAAACACTCTGTCCTCATCAGCATTTATAATATCCTCCTCAACAGCAATTTCAGGAGTAGCTGGAGGAACAGCTTCAGCCACAATCTCCTCATTCTCTGCAGGAGCTTCAGTGTCCTTAGAGACTCTGTCCATGGTTACATTTATAGCACCAAAAAGATGTGCAGCCACTAGTCTTCTTTTTCTCTGATGAAGAGTTTCTTCATCAGTTTCAGTCTCTGAGGTTTCAACAACAGACTTTGCCCGATTGGCTCTTCTTTTCTTTAGCCTTGTCTTCTGCAGCTCTTCAGGTCTTGATACCACAGCTTCAGAAGATGATTTCCTTGCAGGTTTAATACCAATGTGCTTGGTCCTACCTCCCCTTGCAGGTTTAACAGAAGTTGATGGAGGTTCTGGTTGAGATTCAGCTTGTGGTTGTGGATTTACTTGAGCATCCACAAACTGTTGCACAGAAGTAGGTAGCAAAAGATCTCTAACAATGCCTTTCTTAATGTCTTTATTTACTAGATCAGTAAATACTCTCTTATGTAATTTAAAACAAGAAACATCTGCTTCAAATACATTGTCTCCTTCAACACAATAAGAAACCAAAAGCTGACAGAATCGAGAAAAATAAACAACTCCTCTATTCTCGGTCATCTTCTCCCCTAAGTTAGTCAACACAAGTCGTGCAAAATCAAAATGATTATCATATAATAAAGAATACCCGATTTGCAGACTGTCTGTGGGAATAGCATCCCAATTTGTGCATTTCTTGCCAAATGTCCTGGTGATGCAATCGAAGAAGAAACTCCATTCCTTGCGCAGAAACGGCCTTTTGAGTTGCCCAATCTTTGTCAACGGCCCAGAGTAGCCAATCTCTCGCATCATTCGGATTAAATCCTCATCACCCATTCCAATAGTGTAAGAAGAATACTCAGGAAACCCCATTGCAGCGCGAATAGTACCAGCAGTAATAACATACTCTGTTTCGTCAATCTCAAAGATTATTGATGGGCTCCCAGTTTCACCACCATCATCATAAACCCCTGTCTCCCAGAACGTCTTGATTTGTAAACCAGAAAGTGTGGCTGGTTCAACTAAAGCACGCCCAATCGCTGACTGAGCAAGAAACTTCTGAATCATATGAAATGCTTCTGGTGCGTTTGCAGTGTTTAGTGGTGCAGTATAGTTGTTTGGAACGAACTCTAACCCAGACGAAACGAAAGCTGTGGTTGCCATTAGAAGATTTTGAAGAAATAACAGAGTTTATGTGTAGAAAGGTGTTTGTGAATATGTGTATGTGATAATAGATGTAAATGAGTAAGATGTGAAAAGTTTAACTGAAGATGTGTGTATTGTATTTAAAAGAAAATTAAAGATGAAAAACTGAAGAGTTGTTAATCATCAATACACAACTGTCTTACTCCTTTAATCATGTAAATGGGACACATGTCAAGCCTTGGAAATCCCAGATGTTATAGTAGCCTGTTAATCGAACAGTAGCTAGACAAGAGTATAAAGTTGTCTGAATGTAAACAAAGTTTGAATCATATAATGAGAAAAATCCATTGTTTTGTTTTACATATCAGTATCTCATAGTAATTGTAGAGTGAAAGAAATGATATCACTTTAAACAATAAACTAACATACTCATCAGCGCTACTAATCACCATCAGAACTTATCAAACACACTCTTTCTGTTCTCTGTTGAATGTAAAATATATTCGTTACCAATCATACTTTTTCGAAAAACAAATGGCTAATCTCAAAATTATAAACTGTCTGAAACAAAGAAAATTTTTTAACCATTAGAGATTAAAACAAAGTTACCTCGGCATATGTCACACAATACATCAGTGTTTACCATTTGTCCTTCTTTGTCAATAAACTCTTTTCTCAAACTGTACAGATGTGAAAATATGTGTGTGTAATAGCAGAGTTTACCGTAATCAATATTTAGATCATCTCAAAGTGCATAAAATCCACAAACTAAAGTAGTAAAAACTGATTGCCTAAACTCTCATGTATAACATAAAATCTGATTTTATATCTAAACTCTGTATACTGATATCCTTTCATTTGGATATGTCTTTTATTTTTCACCCCCTTTATATATTTATTTATATATATATATATATATATATATATATATATATATATATATTTTAATTTTATTTTTCCAGTAATCAGTGGTTGGCACTAGTCACCAAAAATCAAAGATTTTAGCCCTTATTTCATACAATAAGTTCCTGGATCTTCCTAGGCACAACATGATCTCAAAGGAATTTATGCTCTGTTTGGCATCTTTTGATTTGAGGGTGAATTATTTCTAATTAAGAATCAGAGTTTAGACTTTTCATCAGTAGATATAATTAACCTATGAGAGAAAATGCAAACAGCTAATACAGACTCAGTGTATAGGATCAATAAACTAAGAGATGGTATAAATACAGAGACAATATCATGCTGTGTTAACTTACTGCACATGTTTGAGATCAGAATCTATACAACTCTTAAGGATTCATAATTACTTACTGAGAATTATGCTTCATACAAATTTCTTCATTGGTCCATATGTTTCAGACAAAATTACAATTAGAGAATAGCATTAAACTGTAACTATCAGAGTATGACCAACAGAGTTTAACATCAGAGTTTACTTTCAGAGTATGACTGACACTTCACAGAGTTTATTATCAGAGTTGAACATGCTGGTTCACATAACAGTTAACACATGTAAGAGATCATGAACATAAAAAGTGAGTCTAACCCGTATCGCTAGTCAGAACCAGAGATCATTCCAAGTTCATTTACCAATCTTGTAAAAGTAGCTTCACTCAAAGGTTTGGTGAAGATATCTGCAAGTTGTTGGTCTGTAGACACAAAATGAAGCTCAATGTTTCCTTCTTCCACATGTTCTCTGATAAAATGATACCTTATGCTGATGTGTTTCGTCATGGAATGCTGTACTGGATTACCTGTCATAGCAATAACACTTTGGTTATCACAGAAAATAGGTATTCTAGAGTACCTTAACCCATAATCCAGCAATTGATTCTTCATCCATAAAATCTGTGCATAACAGCTACCAGCTGCTATATACTCTGCTTCTGCTGTGGATGTAGAAATTGATTTATGTTTCTTGCTATACCAAGAAACCAATCTGTCACCTAAAAATTGACAGCTTCCACTTGTACTTTTTCTGTCTATCTTACAGCCTGCAAAATCTGCATCAGAGTAACCAATTAACTTAAACTCTGATTCCCTAGGATACCACAAACCTAAGGTTATGGTTCCTTTAAGATATTTGAAGATCCTTTTTACAGCTGTTAGATGAGGCTCTCTGGGATCTGCTTGAAATCTTGCACAAAGACATGTTGCATACATGATATCAGGTCTACTTGCAGTAAGATACAGTAGAGACCCTATCATTCCTCTGTAGTTAGTCATATCTACTGAGGCTCCTGTGTCTTTGTCAAGCTTCATTGCTGTAGCCATGGGAGTTGTAGCAGATGAACTATCAAGCATACCAAATTTCTTTAAAAGATTTCTGGTATACTTTGCTTGATTGATAAAAATCCCATCATCTGTTTGCTTGACCTGTAAGCCTAGAAAATAACTAAGCTCTCCCATCATGCTCATTTGGTACCTGGATTGCATAAGCTTTGCAAACTTCTTACAGAGTTTGTCATTAGTAGATCCAAAAGCTTGGAATCTACAAATCCTGGTGGTTGTTCAACAAACACTTCTTCTTCAAGCTTCCCATTGAGAAAAGCACTCTTTACATCCATCTGAAAGACTTTAAACTTCTTGTGTGCAGCATAGGCCAGAAAAATTCTTATGGCCTCCAATCTTGCAACTGGAGCAAAGGTTTCATCATAGTCAATTCCTTCCTGTTGTGAATAACCTTTTGCCACAAGTCTAGCCTTGTTTCTTGTAATCACACCTTCACTGTCAGTCTTGTTTCTGAAAACCCACTTTGTACCTACTATTGATCTATTCTTTGGTCTAGGTACAAGTGTCCAGACTTCATTTCTTTCAAACTCATTTAACTCTTCTTGCATTGCTGTAATCCAATTAGCATCTTGAAGAGCTTCTTCCACTTTCTTTGGTTCTGTTTGAGACAAGAAAGCATGATACAGACACTCATTTTTTGTTGCACTTCTAGTTCTCACACTAGCATCAGGATCTCCAATTATGAGATCAGGTGTGTGTGCCTGTGTCCACCTTCTTGCTGTTGGTAAGTGGTTTCTTGCATCATTATTGAATCCTCCCCCTTGATCCATGCTCTCCTGATTCATATGTTGACTTTCTGCAGCATCTGAGGCTCCCCCTGAATTGGATGGCTCAGAGTTTGAACTTGCAGAGTTTGAATCAGTTTCCTCAACTGACTCATTTGCTGTGTCTTGTTGAGCTTCTTCACGCTCCCCCTCAACTGGTTCTCTACTTTGTTCAATTTGAGAATTTCCAGTTTCTTCAGTATTTACCAGTAGAGGTTCAGAGTATGCTTCGTCAGAGTTTGTCAACTCTGCTTCATCAGAGTTTATATCATCAGAGAATAGATCTTTGTTAATCCCAAATGACCTAACAAAATTGTAGAAGGGGGGGTTGAATACAATTTTGATATTTCCTTGATCTTAAAAACACCTTTAAGAATAAAAACTGAACTGGATAAATAAAAACACAAGATATAAATAATTCAGTTGGATTGTTTGATGATCCAACTGAAGTGTTTTTATTGCGGAAATAATCTGTGATACAAATGTACACAGCTGCTCAGTTACAATGTTGTAGAGAAGAAATGCTCTCAAAAATAGCTAATACTATCTATTTGTTTTTCTTCTCTTTTTTTAAAGTAACTGCTACACTTGGTTATATAATCCCAAGTTTACAATTCTACGTTTGGTTAAACTAAAGAATAACAGTAGTAACCATCAGTAGCTTGCTTTTCATTCCTTTTGTCCAATGGTCCTTGGAGATCTTTGCTTTTGTCTTCATGCTCATTATAATCATTCCCAAGAGCCTTATTGGAAATTGGAATGTTTCCTTATTTCCAGTAACCACTTTGATGGCTTCCAATGCAAAGTACACTTCCATATCTCCTTTTAGATCTGTTCAGTAAACTGTCACTATCACTTTGTCAACTGTTCAAAAAGCAACATTGATTCGTTGATAGCAAGGAGATGTGTTTCGTTGATAGCTTCATTCTTCATTCCGTTGATGGTGTTTCCCTCGTTTCGTTGATGGGTAAACTCCATACCGTTGACAGAGTAATCTTCATACCGTTGACATGTCTTCACTTAGGCAGAATTACAAGGCATAACATATTTACAATTAACCAACCTATTTTGCCTATCTAGTACTTAGTCAACATGACTTAGAAAACCTATCTAAAACATATAATAGAATGCCTATCAAACTGTGAAGTATTGTACAATGCAATTGCTACAGTACTCATTTCGTTGATGAGCTTCCTGTCAACGAAACACTGCAAAGCATGCTATTTCGTTGACAGCTACAAAATTGACTTTACACAAATTCTACTAAGTGTTTTATGTTTATCATCAAGAACAACATATTCCTAACAATCTCCCCCAATTTATGACTGATAGAATAACAGCCATAAATCAAGAGACTTGATGATAACAAAAACACTCAGATACATCATAAATTACAAAAGTAGAAAATGTATTAAGCTTCAAAACTTTATAGACAAAATACAAGACTTACAAGACTAATGCCCACAAGTGCTCCTCTAGTCTGAGCAAATGTTTCATCTGTGACTTCTTTGTGGCATAGTCTTCTTCCCTCTCTTGGAGTTGTTTTCCTCAATCTGGACCTGTAGCCTTCTGTAGAAGATTTTCTCCTCTTCATCTTGATCACCAAGCTTGGATTGCATCAGCTTTAGAGTTTGATTAGATGCCTTCTCCAGCTGGTCTTCCATTCTGAAGAATCTTCTGCAATTGTCCTTGTCCTTAAACTCCATCATCCAATAAGGTTGAAGATGGATTTTCTTTCCTGTTGAGGGAACTCTAAGTATTCTGGGAAGAGCCTCAGGCTTGTTCCAGCTAGCCTTTAACTGACAGATTTTGGAGACCACCTCAGACTTGGCTGTTTTGGTGAAACCAAAGTCCTTTTTCAAACATCTAAACACTGAGAGTAGTGTTTGATAGTCTTCTCTTAAAATTCTGTAGAGAGGCCACACTTGTTCTCTACCACCCTTGAATGTGAACACTAGTCTTTCAGGCAACTTTTGAGAAGCTGCAATTCCCCTTACTTCCACCAGGTTGTCTAGGTCAAGATGTAGACTGGATTCTTCCCTGATGTCAGCAATGTACATGCAGTCCTCTGGGTTTGCTGGGGGTTTCTGAGATTGTGGCTTTCTCACAAAAACAGGCTTTGCTTTGACAGACCTCTTCTTTGTCTTCATTGGTTGGTCCTTCTCTAACAGGAACTTTGGAAAGTATGCCTCATCAAACTCAATTGGCTCTTCCTTTGGCTCAATTTGCTGATTGTGAAAATTTACAAGATGATCAGGATCACTGGCTAACTTTACCTCAAAAACTGGATTAGCAATTGTTGGAGGTGCAATAGGTATAGAAGAGTCTGATGCAGTACTCTGAGAATCAGCATTCTCAAAGGCTATGTTTCTCCTAGCTCTCTCTTTGGGTTGCCTTGTGCTCTTCTTTGAACTCCTTTCCTCTCTAGTGCTCTCCTCTTGCTTCCTTTCTTCTTCATCTAGAGCTTGAGCTACTGCAAGAGCTTGCATAGCTGCTCTTTCTGATTCCTCAGCCTTGGCTTCAGCAAAGTTTGGATGACCAGCCCAAACACAGATTTGTTGTCCATTCCTGTAGACAATTGCCCTTTGCTTCCTTATCTCATAATCATTACTTTCCTTGCTTTTTGTGATGAGTGGACCAAGAAGCTTGTGCTCATCTGGATAAGGTGCAGGATAGAAAGTCCTTGCTATGTTTTTGCCCTTTGGTTTAGCAGGGGACTTGGGAGATAGGCTTCTTTGAATTGTAGCTTGTTCCACATCCCTAATGCATGAAGTTTGTCCTTTTTCCTTCCTTGGTCCTTGAGTGACTCCATGTAGAAGGGGCTCTTGGTGATAGAAAGAATTTGTCTGTGGCTCCCATTCCGTTGATGCTAGTACCATGGCATTCGTTGATGGCTGTTCCGTTGATGGATTTGAGTCCTTATTTTCAGTAATCTTCTTGAACTTTGCTTCTATGTTGGACCAATGTTCTTTGATTTGTTCTGCAAGTCTCATCCTCATAGAAGCTTCTTGTATAAGGTCAATACCATCCTTTTGCTGCTTTCCAAGCTTCCCCATTGCTAATAGCTCCTTTGGTAGAGAAATGGCTGGGACCATAACCTTGGTAATCTGAATGTCTAGCTCCTTAGATTTCTCCCCCTTTTTGTTATCATCAAAAGAGATGGCTGGGAGTCCTTGAGCTGCCACTAGCTGGGCCAATAGTTGAGTTTGTTTCTCCTGTTCCTTTTGCATCTTTGATAGAGTAGCTTCCACCTTGTCCACTCTAGAAGAGAGAGTCTTCAAGGAGGAATCCACTTCAGGTTCTTTAGAGAAAAACCTGTGCATCCTGAACACAGTGAGAAGAGGAAGCTTTTCATCTAGCCTCCTATCATTAGCAGCCCTAAGGTTGCTGATTGAATCCTTGATCTCAGTAGCCTCAATCCTTGTCTGCAACATTTGTAGCCTTTGAATTTCCAGAGAATCCATTATGGCTTTGTAGAATTTCTTGTCCCTTGCTCCTGCAGACTCATGAGCTAGATATGCTTCATTGTACTGCCTTGTGATAGCAGCATCCAAATTGCTTCTACCATGCATATCTTGAGAAAGCCAGTTTGGTGTAGGAGGCACCACAAAAGTCCCAGTCTGTGCAGTAGTGGCCACCTGAAGAGTGTCACCAAAGCTATCCTCACTATCAGAAAAATCAAAGTCTCCACTTGCTTCAGCTCCTGGAGGTAGATTGGTCAGGGCATCCTTTGCTCTTTGCATTGATGCAGTTGTGTGAATTAGTTGTAGTGACCTCTCTGCCTCCACATTGCCCTGTTGAGCCAAAATTTGATAGGCTGACACAGGATGAGTAAAGGTCTCAGGATCCAGGGAAATACTATCCAGAGTTTGCTGATAAACCTCTTGAAAAGTAAGTTCCCTTTCTCCCTCACTGGCCTCCATTAACTCATTAGCAATGGCTGCTTCCATCCTTATTTCTCCTGTAGTCCCTTCTCTCTCTCCACTCTGTTCTTGCATCATGGGCTCCCCATGGCTCACACCTCTCACACCCTCACCTTCACCTTCTAAGGTGGAACTCTCAATCTCTCCTTTTGCCTGGCTGGAAGAAATAGCCAGCCTCTCACTCACATTCTCTCCTTTTGCCTGGCTGCAAGCCAGCCTCTCAGTTTCACTCCCTCTCAGTCCTAGAAGTGTCTCAACTACCACTAGATCATCTGCACTAGTTGTGGGAACAACTTGATTTTCAATTAGAGGTGCAGAGTGAACTATCAACGGAATGGTAGTTTGAACTGTCAACGGTATGGATACCGTTGATGGAGAAACACTTGTCAACGAAATAGACTATTTCGTTGATGAAGTCAAGAAAGCACTTTGAGAATGAGAAATTACAGTAGAGTCTGTGGTGATTGATTTTAGAGATTGTTCCACAGATCCCCTTGCAATTTCAGGAAAAATTGGTTGATGGCCCAACAAATCACTTAGCAAGTGATGGCCACCAGCTTCAGAGTGGGGCTTCTCCAAGATTAGAGTTGGAGAATCAGGAATAGATGTATGGATCATGTCCACATCCAAAGATTGAGTTGGTGAATTTGATGGAGATAATTCAAGATTGATGTTTAGAGAATGGGACTGTAACCCCAGAGTAATGATAGGGGTTACATCAAACTGAATTTGAGAAACTGGAAGTGTTGCTTCCAGTGTGTGTGCACCCTGTGTACCCTTGGACTTTTGCTTCACTCTCCTTTGGTATTGGGAAAATGTAGACTGTGGGCTTGAAGTGTCCCTTACCCTCTTGGACTGTGCTCTAGGAGGAGAGCTTGTTTCAATAATCACATCCTTTTGGGAGGATGCAATTAGACTTGTGTTTAAATCCATGTTACTCATTGTGCCTTGTTGGGAAGACACAATGGGGCTTGGCTGGTACACACTAACCTGTCCTTCCTTATCCTTGGGGTTTCTTTGATGTTCACCCCTTCCCTCACCTCTCACAACTCCAGACTCACTCCCCTTAGGTTGTGTGGTAGTTTTTACAACAGGTGCCTTTTGAGAAGCACCTGAGGTTGGCTTGGAGGATTTCTTTGATTTTGGTTTTGTTGCTGGGGCAGGAGCCTGTTGGGTCACAACTACAGACTCCACAGCAACAGGGTTGGGTGAAACAGTTGAAGTAACAACAATACTAGAAGGGATAGCAGTAGTTACCTCAATTATTGGCAGATACACCACTGGAACATCACCATTGTGGTTCAGCCTCAGTATGTCTGTCAATACTCTCTTTTCTTGCACAAAGCACTCAAACCTGGCATTAGGGTTAGAGATAACTAATGGTGCTGGACTAACATGGTTAGCCAACATCATCAGAAACCTAGCATAATAGATATTTTTCTTCCTATTTGCTTTGTCACCCAACTTAGCACCAATTTCATACATAAGTTGGGTGCTAAAGTTGTGATATCTATCATTTAGAAGCATGGTTAGGAGAATTAACATAGAGTTAGTTAATGCATCAAAATTACTAATCTTTCCAGAAAAGACCTTAATGAATGCATCAGCTAAATAACTGTATTCCCTAACCAAACCTCTCCTAATTATTCTACCCAGATTATCAGTAGGCAAGGAGTAGTTTATAGAATTTAGCATGGTAGTTATTTCAGTGTTAGTAGGCAAAGCATCACAGTTATTATCAGGAATATGTAAACATGCTTGCAAAACATCAGAATTAACTATGTACTCATTACCTTGAAGAGTGAATTGTAGTGTGCAGTTTGTTCCACTATACTCACAAGAGGTCCAAATCTCCTCGATTATCTCATTATAGAGTGGTGTAGAGTGAAACATCGCATAGCTCAACTTGCAATTCTTCATGAAATCCATCATTTTGAAGAACAGTCTGTTCGGGTTTTCCTTGACAACAAAAGGGATGGAGTTGTTCTTCTCATAGATGAACCCTCCAGCAGACATAAGCTTGACTATTGGTGCCATTGTTGATTAAAGGAAAGCTTCGAACTGAATTGCTTGTTAGAGAGAAAAAGAGAGAAAAAGCCTTTGGAATTTTTGAGAACAGGTAAAAAGAAATAATGAAAATAAAATTTCTTAAATACTCCCCCAAAAATTCTCAGAAAATGAATCCAATAATAAATGTAAATTACTGGATTGGCTTAAAAATATAACCGTTACTTTTAAAGTATTACCATGATTTATACTTACAGGGGTGTATGCATAGATCGTGGTAAAAGACGTGTCAAAATTTCAACGGTTCAGATTAAAAGCGCTTTATATCAACGAATCAGAATTGGGCGTTTAAGGTCCCGTCTATTTCGTTGATAAAGCTGCGTTTCGTTGATACAAAAGAACTATCAACGAAACACCCAGAAAAAAAGTGCTAAGACTGTCAACGAAATGGTGCATTCCGTTGGCATAGTAATTTTGACTTAGACAAAATTTTACCTTTTCCTGAGAAAATTAATTCACAGAAAAACATAGCAAATTTCTGGCTGCATTTTAACTTGCAAATATCTCAAAAATAATTAAGAAAAATTTAGCATACCTAGCTCACTTACTAATCTTGAGAATGTTGATTCATCAAGTGGCTTGGTAAAGATGTCTGCAAGTTGTTGTTCACTTGGAACAAAATGTAACTCCACAGTACCATTCATAACATGTTCTCTAATGAAATGGTACTTGATGTCAATGTGCTTGGTTCTTGAATGCTGCACTGGATTCTCAGTAATGGCAATGGCACTAGTGTTGTCACAGAAAATAGGAATTTTCTCAACTCTTAATCCATAATCAAGTAGTTGGTTTTTCATCCATAAAATCTGTGCACAACAACTTCCAGCTGCAATATACTCAGCCTCAGCTGTGGAGGTAGAAACTGAGTTTTGTTTCTTGCTGAACCATGACACAAGCTTGTTTCCTAGGAATTGACAGGTTCCAGTTGTACTTTTCCTGTCAATTTTACATCCTGCAAAATCTGCATCTGAATAACCAATTAGTTCAAAACCAGATTCTCTAGGATACCAAATGCCAAGGTTTGGTGTTCCTTTGAGATATCTGAAAATTCTTTTAATAGCAACTAAATGGGATTCTCTAGGATCAGCCTGAAATCTAGCACATAGACATGTAGCAAACATAATATCAGGTCTACTAGCTGTTAAATATAAAAGTGAGCCTACCATGCCTCTGTAACTTGAAATGTCCACAGATTTTTCCTTAGTATTCAATTCAAGTTTGGTGGCAGTAGGCATGGGAGTTTTGGCAGGAGAACATTCCATTAAGTTAAACTTCTTTAATAAATCATGAATGTATTTTGTTTGCCTAATGAAAATGCCTTCATTAACTTGCTTTACTTGAAGACCAAGAAAGTAAGTTAATTCTCCCATCATGCTCATTTCATACTTACTTTGCATAAGCTTGGCAAACTTTTGACAAAGTTTCACATCTGTAGACCCAAAGATTATATCATCTACATAAATTTGAACAAGTAAAGTAGAGCCATTTACAACCCTGTGAAAAAGAGTTTTATCTACAGTACCTCTAGTGAAATGATTCTCAAGGAGGAACTGTGAGAGAGTGTCATACCAGGCTCTAGGTGCTTGTTTCAAACCATAGAGTGCTTTGAGAAGGAAGTACACATAGTCTGGAAAATCATCATCTTCAAAACCAGGAGGTTGACTTACATACACCTCCTCTTCCAATTCCCCATTCAGAAAAGCACTCTTCACATCCATTTGATAGACCTTGAAATTGGCATGGGCTGCATAGGCTAGGAAAATCCTTATTGCTTCTAGTCTTGCAACAGGAGCAAAGGTTTCATCAAAATCAATTCCCTCTTCCTGTGAGTAGCCTTTTGCAACCAATCTAGCTTTGTTCCTTGTGACTATGCCATTTTCATCCATCTTGTTTCTGAACACCCACTTTGTGCCTATAACACTCCTGTCATTAGGCCTGGGCACCAGCTTCCAAACATTGTTCCTTTCAAATTGGTTTAGCTCTTCTTGCATGGCTAAAACCCAATCTGGATCTAGAAGTGCATCCTCAACTTTCTTTGGCTCATCTTGAGACAGAAAGCTACTATATAGACATTCTTCTTGAGTTGCTCTTCTAGTTTGGACTTTTGAAGAAACATCACCTATAATAAGTTCAAAGGGATGATCTTTAGTCCATTTCCTTGAGGGAGGTAGATTTGCTCTTGAAGAGGTAGCTTCATGATCATGATTGCCTTGATTTGAGATTTGTCCTTGAGAAACTCCCCCTGAGTTTGTTGTCCCTAATTGATCACTTCTAGAAGTATTCCTATGACTATCAACGGTATGACCGTTTTGGCTGTCAACGAAACGCTCATTCTGACTGTCAACGAATCCACCATCATGACTGTCAACGAAATGACCATTTAGTCTGCTAGCAGCTATCCTTTTTAATCTCAATGCAGCAATTTCATCCTCACTGCTGCTTTCATCTGTGCTAGATACAACAACTTTAGGCTGTTTCTCAGTAGCCTTATCATGATTCACTTGATCTCCTTCCTCATTTTCAAAAGAAAGACTTTCATGAAAACCTTCATCACAGAGACCTTGGATTTTGAGATCATCAAAAACAACATGTACAGATTCCATAACAATGTTGATTCTGAGATTATAGACTCTGTAAGCTTTCCCTGCTGCATATCCCACAAATATTGCTTCATCTGCCTTTGCTTCAAATTTCCCCAAATGCTCAGCTTGATTTCTCAGAACAAAGCACTTGCATCCAAAGACATGAAGAAAATCCAATAGTGGCTTCTTTCTTTTGAGTAACTGATAAGGGGTCATTCCTTTGGCCTGATTAATCAAAGAAATATTTTGAGTAAAGCAAGCTGTGTTAACTGCCTCAGCCCAAAAATATGTAGGTAACTTTGATTCATCTAGAATTGTCCTTGCAGCTTCAATAAGTGTTCTGTTTTTCCTTTCAACTACACCATTTTGCTGTGGTGTTCTTGCTGCTGAAAACTCATGCAAAATACCATTTTCTTCACAGAACACCTTCATGCTTGAATTCTTGAATTCTGTCTCATTGTCACTCCTAATCCTTCTTACTTTGAAATCAGGATGATTGCTTACCATCTTGATGTGATTGATAATGATTTCACTTGCCTCATCTTTAGAGTGCATAAAGAAAGTCCATGTAAATCTAGAAAAATCATCAACAATCACAAGACAGTATTTCTTCTTTGAGATGGACATAACATTTACAGGGCCAAATAGGTCCATATGAAGTAATTCAAGCTGCTGGACAATTGATGACTCTGTCTTGCTTTTGAATGATGCCTTCTTCTGTTTTCCCTTTTGACAGGCATCACACAAACCATCCTTGGAGAACTCCACCTGTGGAATTCCTCTAGCAAGATCTTTCCTCACCAAATCATTCATAACTTTGAAATTCAGATGGGATAATTTCTTGTGCCATAACCAACTTTCATCCTTGCTTGCCTTGCTGAAAAGACAAGTGATGGTGTCTGAACTTGTGCTACTAAAGTCAGCAATGTACACATTCCCTCTTCTGAATCCAGTCATTACCACATTGTTGTTTCCTCCTTTAGAAACAACACAGGCTTCTCTAGAAAAAGTAACTAAAAATCCTTTGTCACAAAGTTGGCTGATACTAAGCAAGTTGTGCTTAAGACCATCCACCAATGCAACCTCATCTATGATGACATTCTCTTTTGAAATCAAGCCATATCCCTTTGTGTAGCCTTTGCTGTCATCTCCAAAAGCAATACAAGGGCCAACTCTTTCCTGAAACTCTGTGAGCAGGGTAGAATCACCAGTCATGTGTCTTGAACAACCACTATCCAAGTACCAAAGATTCCTTTTGTCTCCCTGCACACAATAAAACCAAATCAAGTCGATTTTGGTACCCAAGTTTCCTTGGGTCCTGTCTTGTTAGCCTTTGCATTCCCTTTTGTACCATTTTTCACTTTGGGCTCAGATTGATTCAAATCAATCTTTACCCTTGGTGTTGATTTCTGAGGGTTGCTCATATTTTCATTCATAGCATGCATAGTTGGAGGAACAATCATGTTATTCATGTTCCATGGCATTTGTGGCATGTTAAACATATTCATGTAAGGATTAGGCACAAATGGCATGCTAGCATATGGATTCTGAAATTGTGCATATGGAGCAAACATGTTAGGCATAACAGGCATTGTAGGCATGGAACTGTTCATTGCAGGCTTGGGCATTTTCACATTAGGAGTTTTCTTAACAGATTTGCAGTTAGTAGACAAATGACTAACACTTCCACAATTAACACATGTCTTTCTAGGAGCATATTTATCAGGTGTGTAATTGTTGTGTTTGTTAATTCCTACTTTGCCATTCCTGTTATTCTTTTTATTTCCCTTAGCCTCATTTTGAACTTTCTCTACCTTGTCTTTCAATTGCTTGTTAGACAAGTGACCTACATTAGCTCTCTCAACAGGCTTCTCAATTTTCTTTAAAATACTAGACTCACCTTGAACAAAGTTCTTGGTGACAGGACCATACTTGTCATTAAGTCTAGTGAGTTTATCTTTTCTTTTGTCTGTCAACGAAACAGCCTGATCGGTTGATGGTTCATGTGTCAATGAAACATTGCATTCCGTTGACATATCAACCTTCAACAAATGATCATTGTTGTTTGTTGACTCTGTTTCTGATTCTAAGGTTTCACCAACATACCCTAGCTTCTCTTTGTTCCTTTTCCATGATTGCTCACAGAAGGATTCCACGCCTTGAACATTAATTATGTTGGCAGCAACATTCCTGGCATCCTTCCATTTTGCAATCACACCTTGTTCTATCTCAAGTTGTGTTTTAAGAATTTCTTCCCTTTGTAACACGTTCTCAAGTTCCTTCTTAGCATCCCTACTAACACATCTCATTTTCTCAAATTCAATGAGCTGTGCTTCTAACATTGCATTCCTATCACTTAAGAGCAGATTGGTCTCTTTTATTCTTGAATTCTCTTTAGTAAGTGATTTAAGAGTGACACGCAAATTATATAATACAGTAGACATTTCATTTACTGCACTGTCGCGTTCTTCTTTAGAAAGCTCAGAAAGATTAGTAATTGTTACCTGGTTGCTTGAGGAACTTGCTTCCTGCTCATGATTGTCAGCCATAAGAGCCAAGTTGACATACTCAACATCATCATCAGAATCTTCACCATTACCAGCCCAATCATACTCCTGAGACATGAAAGCCTTTTCTTTTTGTTTGAGAAGTTCAAAATATTTCTTCTTATAATCAACAGGCTCAAATTTCCTGTTGCCCTTCTCCTGTTTGGGCTTTCTGCAGTCTCCAGCAAAGTGACCAAGCATTCCACAATTGAAACATTTTGACTTAGACTTTTCAATCCAGTTTGTTTTGCTAGGTTGAAAGTCTCTTCTTGGTGGCCTTGCTTCTGAGTTTCTTTTGAACTTGAACTTAGAGAATTTTCTAGACAGAAAAGCAATGTGTTCATCAATCTCATCTAAGTCCTCCAAGTTGGCTGGTTCTGATTCTTCTTCTTCTGTCATCTTGTCTTTACCCTTGCTAACATCACTCCTACAACTAGATCGACTAGTTGTGGCCTTTGCAGCTTCTTTATTGTCATCTTCAAGTTGGTTCACTGATGCAATCAATGCAATAGATCCACCCTTCTTCTGTACCTTTTCGATTTCTTCATCTTGCTCCATTTCCAGCTCATAAGTCTTCAAGGTTCCATAAAGCCTTTCAAGAGTGTAGTCTTTGTACTCTTGAGTGTTTCTGAGAGAAACAGTCATAGGCTTCCATTCTTTTGGAAGAGCTCTAAGAAATTTAAGGTTTGAATCCTTGGTTTGATAGATCCTCCCATACAACTTTAATCCATTCAAAAGCTTTTGAAACCTACTAAACGTGTCATTTAGGGTTTCACCAGCTTTAAAGTGAAAGTGCTCATATTGTTGTATAAGGAGCTGCATTTTGTTTTCCCTGACTTGCTCAGTTCCTTCACAGAGTGTTCTAACAGTATCCCATACTTCCTTAGAGGTTGTACAGTTGATAACATTGTCGAACATCTCTTGCTCCAAACCATTAAACAGAATGTTCATGGTCCTTTTGTCTTTATGGACTTCTGCAACATCTTCAACAGTCCATTCTGAGACAGTTTTTGGAATCTCTACATCAGGTGCATCATCTGGCAGTCCAACTCTAGAATCAAGCTTCATGGGAACGTGTGGACCTTTCTCAATGCATTCTACATACCTCTCATCCATAGACATGAGATGTAAATGCATCTTTACTTTCCAGTGAAAGTAATTGTCTTTATCAAGAACTGGAATCTTCACACCTGCATCCTTCTTCACCATGGTTTCTGTTTTTGGTCTTGATCTTTAAACTCCTTGTATGTTAGAAGCTTGCTCTGATACCAATTGTTAATCCCAAATGACCTAACAGAATTGTAGAAGGGGGGGGGGGTTGAATACAATTTTGATATTTCCTTGATCTTAAAAACACCTTTAAGAATAAAAACTGAACTGGATAAATAAAAACACAAGATATAAATAATTCAGTTGGATTGTTTGATGATCCAACTGAAGTGTTTTTATTGCGGAAATAATCTGTGATACAAATGTACACAGCTACTCAGTTACAATGTTGTAGAGAAGAAATGCTCTCAAAAATAGCTAATACTATCTATTTGTTTTTCTTCTCTTTTTTTAAAGTAACTGCTACACTTGGTTATATAATCCCAAGTTTACAATTCTACGTTTGGTTAAACTAAAGAATAACAGTAGTAACCATCAGTAGCTTGCTTTTCATTCCTTTTGTCCAATGGTCCTTGGAGATCTTTGCTTTTGTCTTCATGCTCATTATAATCATTCCCAAGAGCCTTATTGGAAATTGGAATGTTTCCTTATTTCCAGTAACCACTTTGATGGCTTCCAATGCAAAGTACACTTCCATATCTCCTTTTAGATCTGTTCAGTAAACTGTCACTATCACTTTGTCAACTGTTCAAAAAGCAACATTGATTCGTTGATAGCAAGGATATGTGTTTCGTTGATAGCTTCATTCTTCATTCCGTTGATGGTGTTTCCCTCGTTTCGTTGATGGGTAAACTCCATACCGTTGACAGAGTAATCTTCATACCGTTGACATGTCTTCACTTAGGCAGAATTACAAGGCATAACATATTTACAATTAACCAACCTATTTTGCCTATCTAGTACTTAGTCAACATGACTTAGAAAACCTATCTAAAACATATAATAGAATGCCTATCATACTGTGAAGTATTGTACAATGCAATTGCTACAGCACTCATTTCGTTGATGAGCTTCCTGTCAACGAAACACTGCAAAGCATGCTATTTCGTTGACAGCTACAAAATTGACTTTACACAAATTCTACTAAGTGTTTTATGTTTATCATCAAGAACAACATATTCCTAACAATCTTCATTTTCAAAACGCAGTTGATCATATCCATCCTTGTCTTCAAGTCCAATTATTTTCTTGTCATCAAATGACACATGTATAGATTCCATGATCACCTTAGTTCTTAGATTATAAACTCTGAATGCTTTTGTTGACAATGGATAGCCAACAAAGATTCCTTCATCAGCTTTTAACTCGAACTTTGTCAACTGTTCAGAATGAGTCTTCAACACAAAGCATTTGCATCCAAATATATGAAAATATTTCAAATTTGGCTTCTTATTTTTCACCATCTCATATGGTGTTTTCCCATGCTTGTTGATCAATGTTGCATTTTGAGTAAAACAAGCAGATTGAACAGCTTCTGCCCAGAAGTATGTTGGTAATTTTGCTTCATCAAGCATAGTTCTGGCTGCTTCAATTAAAGTTCTGTTCTTCCTTTCAACTACACCATTTTGCTGTGGAGTTCCAGGTGCAGAAAATTCTTGTTTCACTCCTCTTTCCTTGCAGAAAGCTTCTATAATTGAGTTTCTGAATTCAGTTCCATTATCACTCCTTATAATTTTGACTTTGTGCTGTGATCCTTTGTCCAGTAGATTTACATGATCCATCAGAGTTTGAGCAGTTTCATCCTTCTTTGACAAGAAATACACCCATGTATATCTAGTATATTCATCAACAATTACTAGAGCATATTTCTTTCTGCCCATGGACATCACATTCACTGGTCCAAAGAGATCAACATGAAGAAGATGATAAGGTTCCACTACTGAAAATTCAGATTTGCTCTTGAAAGATGACTTCCTTTGCTTGGCTTTTTGACAAGAATCACACAATCCATCTAGACTGAGTATAGATTTTGGAAGTCCCCTTACAAGATCCTTTCTTATTAGCTCATTGATGTTGTTCAAATTGAGATGAGAGAGCTTCTTGTGCCAGTTCCAACTCTCTTCATTTGACATTCTGGCTGTCAGACACACTGTTTTTCCATCAGAGTTTGTTACCAAACTTGCTTCATAAATGTTGTTGCGCCTGTGTCCAACTAGAACAACTTTTCCAGTAGATTTACTGATAACTTCACAGTATTCACTATGAAAATCTACATGGTTTCCTCTGTCACAGATTTGACTCACAGATAGCAGATTATGCTTGAGTCCTGAGACTAGAGCTACATTTGTAATGATGACACTTCCAAGATTGATATTGCCATATCCCAGAGTGTGTCCTATGTTGCCATCTCCATAGGAAACCTTTGGGCCAGCCTTCTCCTTAAAGTCTGATAGCAGGGCTTTATTTCCAGTCATATGTCCTGAGCATCCACTGTCCAAGATAAGTGTGCTCTCTATTATACCCTGCAATCACAAACAAATACTAAGTATTAGTTTTAAGGACCCAGACTTGCTTGGATCCTTTGTCTTTCTTAACAGTGTTAGCTTTTGCAGCGGAATTACTATCAACAGAGTTTAAGCTCACATTGTCAGACTTTACACTTGCAGAGTTTGCTTTAACCCACTTCAGATTGGGTTTTAGCTCATAATAGTTATGATAAATAGCATGATAACTCTTGCAAGTATAGATGGAATGCCAAGTGCTCCCACAGTGTGTGCATAAAGTTTGTGGTTTAACCCTTACATAATCATTCTTTACTCCTGATGTAGAAGACAAAGAATTAATATGTTTGTTCTTAGTGCAAAATCTAGCAAGATGATTAGAACTACCACAATTATAACATGTTTTCCTTGGAGCAGCACCAGTAGGCAAATGATTATTTCTATTATTTATGCCTATCTTTCCATTCCTATTCTTCTTGGACCCTTTTGGTTTCATGGCAGATTTTATCTCTTTCAGCTTATGATTAAACTGTTTCCCTGTCATCAAACCAACATTAACCTGTTTTCACAAGTTTTTATTGGCTTTCTAACAGTTTCTCTTTCCTTAAGTTTTTCTGTTTTAATATTTTCCTGTCTTTCACAGGCTTCACCTGATTCCATATCAACTTCTCTTATTACAACAGATTTTAACTTATTGGCTTCTGGAACAAATTTCACAGGTTTAAGTTGTGGTTTTACCTTAACCTTGTCTTTAAACCTAAGTTCATCATTTTCACAATAACCTAAACCTACAAAATCAGTCTGAAACACTTGATGAGTGTCTCTTCCAGAGTCTGTCCAAGTCTTGATTATTTTTCTTTCTTTTTCTAAATCAGATTCTAGTTGCCTATACCTTTTAAGCAACTCCTGTTCTACATAAACAGCATCATCTCTTTCTTTTCGAATCTGCTTCATACTTTCAAGTTCTCCTTCAAGAAACTTGTTTCTATCTTTAAGACTAAGATTCTCAGTTTTAATTCTTTCATTTTCTAAAGTCTGATCCCTATAGCTAACATGAACACTTTTCAGATATACTCTTAACTCAGATATATTATCAGTATCATAAGCATAAGTAGTTAGGGGTACCTTATTTTCAGATGATTCAGTCTCATCTCTGACACTTGCCATAAGAGCATAGTTTTCTCCATCATCAGAGTCTGAAGTATCTGCCCAGTCTTTGCCTTTAGAGATGAGTGCTTTCTCAGATTTGCCTTTCTTGCACTCTGGAGCATAGTGACCCATCTCTTTGCACTTGTAGCACTGGATCTCAGATTTGTCCTTCTTTCCAGACTTGGTATCCCTTCCATCAGACTTTCTGAAATTCTTCTTCTCAGAATTTGAATCTTTCCTTGAGAATCTCTTTCCCTTCTTGAAGTTCTTGAATCCCATCTTCTTGAAGGTCTTCACCATCAATGCAGCCATTTGCATCATCTGTTCTTCATCATCATCAGAGTCAGAAGCTTCATCAGAGTTTGAATCATCATCAGAGTTTGATGACTCACTCTCAGATTTAATGACTAAAGCCTTTCCCTTGGCTTTCTTCCTTGATGATTCCTTCTTAATGGGCTTCTCCTCGACTTTGAGAGCAACAGATTTTGTCTTCTTGCTGGATCTCCTGTTTCTTTGTTCTATCTCAAGTTCATGAGTCTTTAACAATCCATAGATCTCATCAAGATCTGTATCAGCAAGATCATAATTATCTCTGATTGTTGTTGCCTTTAAATCCCACTTTTCAGGTAGAGATAACAGAAACTTGAGATTTGACTCTTCAATTTCATATTCTTTATCAACCAGAGACAGATCGTTCAACAGTTTGCAAAATCTGTCATAAGTCTCAGTCAAGGTTTCATTAGTTCTTGAATCAAAGTGCTCATACTCCTGTGTGAGTATTGTTTTTCTGTTCTTCTTAATTGCACCTGTTCCCTGGCATCTGACTTCTAAAGCATCCCATATCTCTTTGGCAGTTTTGCAGCCAATTACTCTGTTAGACATAACATTATCTAAAGCACTGTGGAGAAGATGTCTAACCTTTGCATCCTTTGCAATTGATGAGATATCCTCAGGAGTCATATCTTTCTTTTCCTTTGGAACAGTCTTTTGTTCTTGACCATCAACAACAGGGGACAATTTAGTTGGCATATGAGGACCATCATAGATTCTGTCAAGGTATTCTGGATCTGTAGCCTCCAGAAACATGGTCATCTTAACCTTCCAAATCGGGTACTCTACTGGCCTGAGAATTGGAACCCTGATTGTTTCATATCGACTCACAGAATTGGGCTTAACCTGTTCAGCCTTAGGAGCAGTTTGATTTTCTTCAGACATGATTAATACTGTGTTTGAATCGTAAAACTGTATATATTAAACAGCCTTGGCTCTGATACCAACTGTTAGGCCGAATACACAATATATAATCAATTAGGTATGAGAATAACAATGAAGAACACAGGTTTGTAAATCAACAAACTGAATTATATTAAATAATTCTCTCTTAGTGATGTTAATGAATCACAAAGAGCTTCTAGGTTACAAGAATAAAATATTCAATGATCGCATCCCTTCTAGGGATAACCTATCTGTGTTTATATAGTACACAGTTACACAATCCTTATCTAATTGATATTCCTACAAATTAGCTATACAATTGTTATCAATTAAGGATTGCTTCTTATCTTCTATTCCGTTTCCTTAGCTGTATCAATATATTCTGCTTCTTTCCATCTTCAGAATATATTGCTTCTAGAATCTTCAATTCATCACCGACAGCTAATTCAACTATCACCTTGTCAGACTTTAAATAAACTCTGACCGGCTTCCTTTAAACTCTTCACCCTGTCAGAGTTTAATTAAACTCTGACCGGCTTCTGATAAACTCTGGTCAGTACCTGTTGCTTAAACACTGATAAACAAACATCAGTAATTATATCTAACAAACTATCTCAACTCCTACTGGCTTCAGAGACTCAAAATGTTATATCTGTAGAGAATTCCTCAACTAAGGGGGAGAAGTTTATAGAGAAATTTGGAGAAGCTAGGAAGAGGGAGCTGAAAAATATATAAAAGGAACATGAGGAGTTTCAGGGGAGTAAAGGTAATTAGCTCTGTTTTGTAAATGTTATATGTATAGAGCTTAGGTAAATCAAGACAGGTTAAATGTTATCATATGTTCAGTCTAGAGGAACACCTGTCTTGCATTTATCTTTACTGGTGAAATCTGGAAATGACATATTTGATCCAGAACTTTCTAGTATTTACTTAGGCTTAAGAGTCCTATCTTTTTCTTGGTTTTAGTTGAGTGATCCTCTAGGTATTTGGTTGTTATTCTCTAACAAACAAATAGGGGGAGATTGAAAGGCATATGAAATAGTCTATTTGTAATTCGAGGATTTTACTCAACTTAAACAAGTATGTAATAAGTAAATATTAGATTAGATGTCACGGGAATCTCAGAAGGTTTTATCAGTCAAGAGAATAAAGTTTAAAGTCATTTACTGACTTGGAGTAATTCTACACTGGAAGAAGTTCATTTATTTGATCAAGCCTTAGTGAAGTATTCAAGAAAGTGGATCTATTTAAAGTGACAGAGATTTCAGAAGTGTGACGGGAAAACAAGGTACAGGTTACAGTCCTTTGTTTAAATAGAAGGAGAAAAGAATCACAGCTTAAAGTCAAGTATGAAGAACAACCATTAAAGTTAGTCGCTCATGAACCAGACAGTACATGGAGTGTCAACGTCAGTCAGTGGAAGTTCGTCATCAATTTTAGTGGTTCTAAGAATTAGTTTAATTCTCTTTTAATATTATTCTATAAGATAATTAATTTAATTAATTCATATATAAAATTAATCAATCTAGATCTTAAGTAATTTAATGTATAAATTAATTCTCAAGAATTAATTTATTTATGGAATTATTTAAGTCAATTATTTAATTGATTTAATCTGTGAATTAATTCTAAAAGAATTAATTCATCTTTTAAATCAATTAAAAGTAGAATATATTAAATCAGTTTTATTTCTTTTTTAAATAGTACTAGTAGTACTATCCAGTTTATACTAGCAGTACTATCTCTTGATAGTACTACCGATAGTACTACCAATATAATTGGATAGTACTACCAAGTATATTGGATAGTACTACCAAGTATAAATTGAATTGTATTTGTTTTGGCGCGTGGAATTGCATCAGGTGACTTGTATATATTCAAGACATTGTGATCAAAAAGGTACAGAACATTACAATAACAAACTGAAGACAAAAAGCAAGAAACATTCTATCAAAAGCTTCTGTCTTTACTCCTTCAACTGTCCGAGCAATTTCTCAGTGAAATTAATTCTTGAATTGATTGTAACATTTAATCCATAAGAATTGATTACTTGTATTGCTTTAGACAATTTAGCGGATCATAATCCCTAGAAATTATATCGAACTACTTTTTAGTTTTCGATCATTTTATTACAAATATAGATAAATTCATGTCGAATTTATTCTAAATTTGTTTTAACAAGAACTCTGTAATCTGTACACAGATTTGTAACACCCTTCAAGTTCAATAGAGTTTTATTTAACTTGAATCTTGTTTCATTTTATTCCGCAGATAATTTGTTATTGGAATTGTTAAATCTTCTATCAATACAAATTCGATTAAACGGTACTGTTTGTATTCAACCCCCTTTCTACAAACATATCAGGACCTAACATGCCATTACTGACAGAATTTCTATCATCCTTGTTATCCTCTATAACTTTTTGAAATGGAGTTTGATTAGTAATTACTATTCCCGGATCACCTTTCAAGCTTTGATTTATCTGTAATAGAAAATCAGATGATAGACTTAGTTTTTACACGGGAGTTTGGGAGAGAGTAGTGATTGCAGCAACTCACTATATGGGAGTTCAAAAGGCTGAACTAATATTACTGCAGAGTGGGTGTCAACCCAAGTCCCACATCGATAAGATAAAGAAGAATTATCTTGAATATAAGCAGCCAAAAACAATTCCATTAGTATGAGGCCTTTTGGGATGAGCCCAAAAACAAATCCGTGCGAACTTGGCCACGGCCCAGAGCGGACAATATCATATTAATGTGGAGTTAACGGGTGTTGTGCTGCCCAACAAGTGGTATCAGAGCCGATGGTTAAGAATTGATCCTGGGGTTGCGGGCTACAAGTTGCGTGGTGTGGGGGAGGCTCTCCAGAACTACGGTCGGAGATCTTGGACAACTTGTGTCGAAAGTCTTCCTGACACTGAGGTGGTCGGATGGCGTGTCCCGCAAGATGCGTAACAGATGAATGGTGGCGGTATAAGAGTTACAAGATTGGTGGTTCTTGGATTGAGGGGAAATTGTAGAGTGGGTGTCAACTCAAGTCCCACATCGATAAGATAAAGAAGAATTATCTTGAATATAAGCAGCCAAAAGCAACTCCATTAGTATGAGGACTTTTGGGAGGAGCCCAAAAACAAATCTGTGCGGGCTTGGCCACGGCCTAGAGCGGACAATATCATACTAATGTGGAGTTAACGGGTGTTGCGCGGCCCAACAATTACAACTGCAAATAGTATTTCAAAAAGCAACATAAGGTTTCTACACCTAAACTAATACTATCCAATATCATCTTTTTTTTTCTAAGTTGCATAAATATATTAGAAATGAATAAAATAAATACAGGGGTTGACCCTTGCTCTATGACATGTCAGAGAGAGGACTATCTACAATCAATCTAACAAAAACTAGATTGAAAATAGAAAGAGCTACAAAAGAAAGGGGCTGAACAACAACAAGCTAAAACAACTAGAAAATAATCAAAAATCTAGCCAACTACTGTTAATAGTATTTGTACAAGCATGAGTTAGAAACCACTTAGAAGTAGTGAACCTAGTTTTAATATCCAGAATAATGCCTTCAAGAAGTATAGCCGGACCAAAAATGCCTTTGTTATGCATTCTAGCATTCCGTTCTCGTCACACATGATAGACAAAAACCTGAGCAGTAAGTAGAGCAAGCAATCGAGTAGGGTGATTAGCATTAGACCCCCAAGCAGTGATGAGATCCCTCCAGCTGGTAACAGTAGGATCCAGGTGAATGTGCACTAGATTTGCCAATTGTTTTAAAACATACGAGCTATAAGGGCATGAAATAAAGAGGTGATCACTGGTTTCAATACCTCTTGCACAAAGAGAGCAATGTTGTGTTGTATAGATTCCAAATGAAGCCAACCTGGCTATGGTGGGAAGCCTGTCCAAACAGAGGAGCCATTCGAAGTGAGCATATCGAGCCACATGCAACTTATACCAAACAAAAGAATTCCAAAGAATTTCTGGGAGCCTAAACCCGATAGATTCCCAAATATGACCAATTCTGAGTTTAGAAAGAGAAATACCATCCCATGTGATAACATCAGTCTTACTTAGATCGAAGGGGGGGGGGGGCATTCAAATCCCGAGAGCCAGTCGAGCAGAGCTGGGGTTCGATGCTTATGCCTCGGGTTGGGAGTTGGGAGGATCCAATCCCCGGAACTGATCAAAGAGTGCACTGTGGCCATAGGGTGCGAACTAGCTTGGGTAATGATTAGATCATTATTATGATGAGCCAAGCAAATATGTCTCCACCAGGGGTCAAACCATAGAGAGGTCTTCAAACCATTACCAATGGTATACGTAATGAACTGCCGAGCCAATGGTCTCAAATGCAAAACACACTTCCATATCCATGAACAGTCAGTAGGGACTTCCATTGTCCAGAAGTGGTGTCGTGTAAGGGCAGTGGAGTTAACCAAAAGAGCCCATAAGGAGGAAGCTTGACCTACCACTTTGCATAAATGGAGTAATATCTGAGCCTTGTTCCATTCTTTCCCATTCTTGATACCTAGCACACCTTCGACTTTAGGTAAGCAAATATTTTTCCAACTAACCTTAGCACCCCCCATTTTTGTAATGTCCCCTCTCCAGAGAAACTAAGTTAGAATGGATTGCAACTGTTTGTGAATCGCAGCTGGAAACATGAAATGGTTGGACCAGTAGGCTTGCATAGATAACAAAATTGCCTTAACCAACTGCACACGCCCTGCCAAAGAGAGAAGTAATGTTGTCCAAGAGTAAATTCGGCTAGAGATCTTGTCTATCAAAGGGGCACAATCATTTATACTCAATTTTGAGGAGATAAGAGGAACACCAAGGAATTTAACCGGTAAGGAGCCATGAGGTATGTGATAGGTTTGATCAAACCAGGTTGTCAACGAAGGGTCACAATTGCAAAAGAAGACTGAGCTTTTAGAAGGATTTGGTTTGAGACCACTGATTTGATTTGAGAGAATCTGTCCAAGCACCTCATAGCATGTAAAATAGAATTTTGATCACTTCTAGTAAAAAGCAGGACATCATTTGCGAAAAAAAGGTGAGTGAGGCCAAGATCCTTACATTTCCAGTGGTATCAAAAATCCTGAGGGACTGTTGCGAGCATACAAGATAGGGAATTCATGGCGAGGGTGAACAAATAAGGAGACATGGGTCCCCTTGTCTCAAACCTTTAGCACCACGGAAGCAATCCCTTAGAACCCCATTTACTTTGACAGAATAAGTGGGTGAAGAAATGCAAGCATAAATCCATCTGATAAATCTGCCAGGGAAGTGCATTTTCTCAAGAGTTGCCATTAACAATTCTCAATTAAGCGAATCAAAAGCTTTGTGCAAGTCAACTTTCAGGGCACACTTGGGCATACCCGTATCTCGAGTGTACCCTCTAAATAACTCATGGTCCATCAAGATATTATCAAAAATATTACGACCCTTCACGAAAGCAGATTGAGCAACGTTGACAAGGCTAGGCATTACCAGTTTTAACCGGTTGGCAAGAATTTTGGAGATACATTTGTATGCAATAGAGCAAAGGGATATAGGCCGAAAATCCTTCATAGTGGTTGGAGTTGGTACTTTAGGAATGAGGGCAATTGAAGTAGTGTTTATCCCTGGATGCATGTAGGAATTATGAAAGAAAGACAAAATTGCATCACAAAAGGTGGATCCAACAATGTCCCAAGTGGCTAAGAAGAACTCAACGTTGAAGCCGTCAACTCCCGGGGCTTTATTTTTTTCATACTTTTCAAGGTAGAGAGAATCAAATCAGGCGTGACAGGATCTTCAAGGTGACTAGCCTGATTAACAGAGAGCGTTGTACAATGCAAATCTGTGAGATTAAGAGGGCCAGAATGGCTACTAGTGCCCAAGGAGTTACTGAAGAAGTCGACTGCAACTTTAGAAATTTGACCCTGTCCAAAGACCATTCTCCATTTTCATTTTCAATAGCAAGAATTTTGTTTATATCCCAATTGGCGCGAACTTGGTTGAAAAAAAACCTATTATTGTCATCCCCGAATGAAAGCCACTTCACCCGTGATTTTTGAAGTAAAAGAGACTCCTCCAGTTTAAGAGCTTGTTCCAACAGTTTCGATGCCTCTTGTTTCCGAAGAACAAGATCTAAGTTCAAGGGGGTATAAGCAAGTTGTTCTTGAATCAAGTGCAGATTCGATCTAGTAGTGTGCACATTGGAGTGGGCATTGCCATGTTTCTTATTAAGCTCGACAAGAGCATGTTTCACATTCCTCATTTTCCTGCATAAGATAGCCATGGGGTCCCCGTACCAAACCTCATCCCAAGCCTTACTGACCACATCTTTGAACCCATCGAGCTCCAACATAAAGTTGTAGAACTGGAACGATTTATTATATCTTTCAAGTTGCATAGGAACCGTAAGGATATCAAAGGACGATGATCCATTAGACCCCCTGAGCTTCACCAAAGCCAAGCTATCAGAAAAAGAGGTGAACCAAGCACTATTCCCCAGCATTCTGTCAAGTCTTTTTTCAATTAAATTTCCCGGCCGTTTGTTAGTCCATGTGAAAAGTGAGCCAACAGAGCGAATATGACCTAAACCAGCATTACTTAAAGGATTGCATGTCGGGGGTCCATCGTTCAAGACCACCATCAACTTCATTCAAGTGAAGCATACAATTGAAGTCTCCTATAACAGCCCAAGGCAGGGTTATGAGAGGACTCAGAGTAGCGAGATCATGCCACAAAGAGGTACGTTAGTGTGGTTTGTTGAGAGCATAAACAAATGTGGTAACAAAGTGTATCTGTTTTTCAATAAATGTAACACTGCAAGTGATATGTTGCTCAGACTTTGACAGCAAAGAGATGTGCCAAAGGTTGGAATCCCAACCAACCCATATTCTGCCATTTTCATGATTATCATAGTTAAAAAGCCAGGATCAACTTCGATTAATCTTCCTTGAAATAACCCCTGGATTACAAAATTTGACTTTGGTTTCTAGACAACTCATAAAAGTAATATGATTAGTAGAAATAATATTTAACAATTCTTCTTGATGTGAACTTAAATTGAGTCCACGTACATTCCAAAATGCAAAATTCATAAAAAAGATGGAGTGTTGGTTGCCTGACCTTGCAACCGAAGGCTTCGTTTTCTAGTAACAACTGAGAACCCATCATCATCATTCCCTTGTTGAGTAGACTTTGAGACTATAGGAGGGAGCCCAGTCGCAGTTCACTTTCAGTAAGTCTGCTGGTAAGATTAGAAAAGCTGAATACACTACTATATTGTTGCTAGATTTAAGGATTAATATATAAATGAGAGAACAAATAATACAATAATTTGGACACGCTGATAGAATCATAGAACTATAGCAGGCAAAGGATGGAAGAAGTAAAATATGAGGAGGCGATATGTATTCCAATTTCCAGAGGCCTAGCCAAATAAAGGCACATGTAACATTTCACAGAAGCAATATTCACCTATGAGCATGATATGTAGGTGTAAAATATGTGCAACTCTCAGTAACCTTACGTATAGGAGTAAAATTTACAACTCTCAACATTATGGTTTCACCCCTAGGTATGTACCACGACATATATAGCCAACTTCTGTTCTTGAATTTGGAATGCCGATTAGGGAAGATATCTGAGTAGTTCGGCATTATTTGCGTCTCTTTCCAGATAGCTCCATTCTATTAAGCTCTCAACATGTTGCTTAATTTCTGTTTTGTCAGGCTACATATTTACATTTAACAGTGCCATTTAGTTTAGTTAAAAAAGGATGTGTTCAGTGAAGGATAAAATAAACAAGTAAAAGGTATGTCAAATTGTTATACCTCAAATATTCCTCTTAATTGCTCAACACACTCCATGGCCAACTGCTGGTATTCCAAAATTTTACGCTTCTTCATTATGCGGACAACTGAGGCATCAATTAAATATGGTCTTTTCTTGACAACATCTTCAGTTACCTTTTTCTTCTCATCAGGTACTGGAATCTGCATTTGCACAAGCCAAATGACGAATCATAAATTTCTTAACTCCAACAAGATACTGAACACAAAGTTACTGTCGGTACCTTGATTTTCCTGCTATTGTCAGTGAAGTTGGAGTTGAACACAAAGTTATCAGTCGAGGAGATTGTTTCAATGTTTGGCTCTTTAGTCAGAATTTTATAATTTCCACATGAAAGGGAATGAAGCAGAGGAACAACGTCGTCATCGGACAAATTTAACTGACTAACAATATCTTGATAACTCAGTATGTCACAAGAATTAAACAGCAGCAGGACAGAGGCCTAGAGAGAAAAAAAATATACATACCAGATAAATCATCCAAAAAAACATCGTGAAATTAAAAATTAAAATGATCATAGGACATATAACCTGGCAGGTTGTGACAATTAATTCCATGGTTTTGGGTTCAAAATTTCCAAGGATTTCACAAGTACCCAGAGAATTTATCCATGTGAGGTTTCTCTTTTCCGTTGTTCTCTGATAAAATTCTCCAAAAACTTCAACGCACTTCCTCGGATGCATCTATACTCTTTATTAATAAGTAAAATAATGTGAAAATGATCCGCGGTACCAAAATATCAAATTTGGTTATCATTAAATCCGGGTTCGATTGCTCGCAATTACGTAATTCCAAACTACCAAAGTACCAAATTTGGTTATCACTAAATCCGGGTTCGATTCCTTGCAAGTACGTAAATATACAAGATTTATTCATTTACTTTAAATTCATTTACTTTAAATTCATTAGCTTTATTCAGGTTCAAATACTTCCAACTATGTAATTACACAATATTTATTTATTTACTTTAAATTCATTAACGAGTTATTTATTTACTTTAAATTCATTATATTCATCCAGGGTTCAATTCCTTCCAACTACGTAATCATACAAGATTTATTTATTTACTTTAAATTCATTACCTTCATCCGGGGTTCGATTCCTTGCTGCTACATAATCATACAAGATTTATTTATTTACTTTAATTTCTTTAGCTTTATCCATAGTTCAATTGTCTATAACTACATAATTAAGTAATGATTTATTTATTATATATTTTTATCATTCAATTCTCGATAATTATATTTTTTTAATTATATTTATTAATAATTTATAAATACTAATATTTTAATGTCGACTCTGTACAAAAGTACCAAATTTGATTATCACTAAATCTGGGTTCGATTTCTCGCAACTACATAATTATACATGATTTATTTATTTTTAAATTCTTTAACTTTATCCAGGGTTTGATTACTTGCAACTACGTAAGTATACAAGATTTATTTAATTACTTTAAATTCATTAGCTTCATTCAGGGTTCAATTCCTTCCAACTATGTAATTACACGAGATTTATTTATTTACTTTAAATTCATTAGCGATTTATTTGTTTACTTTAAATTCATTAGCTTCATCCAGGGTTCAATTCCTTCCGACTACGTAATTATACAAGATTTATTTATTTACTTTAAATTCATTAGTTTCATCCAGAGTTCGATTCCTAGCAGCTACGTAATCATACAAGATTTATTTATTTACTATAATTTCTTTAGTTTTATCCACAGTTCGATTGTCTATAACTACAAAATTAAGTAGTGATTTATTTATTATATATTTTTATCATTTAATTCTCGATAAATATATTTTTTAATAATATTTTTTTAATAATTTATCAATATTAATATTTTAATGTCGAATCATGCTCGGTCTGTATTTGACACGGTATCGGCCCGTAGTTACGAAAAAGAAAATATCAGTTACGAGTTATGAGTTATGACCATTACGAAAGTCAGATTTCAGATATTTACACTGATAGAAGTCATAATTGATACTATAATTTCATTGCCTAGACTGTTTATAGAGATTTATTGTAGCACGTAATCTAAGAAATCTTAAGAAATCTAACATGTGTGGCGAGAAATGCCGTGAGATTTAAATCTACTAAGTGTTAGGAATAATTCATATCAAAATTGTATATCTAAGGCCCTTTGCCGTAGGGTGAGCAGAAAAATCGAAACCGAAAAATTAATCGGAAAAAATCGATTAATCACACTGAAAAAAATCAAACCGAAGAAAACACTGAAAAACCAAACCGAAACTAATGGTGTGGTTTCGGTTCCGATTTTTAGTCAAAACCAAACCGAAATTAACCGAACCGCTATATTATATTTATATATAATATTAATATATATTTTTATGATAACTCCAAATAAATTGGTATTAGTATTTATTACATAAATATATTTTTTTATATTAGTATTTATAAACTATATAATATATTCTCATAAACTCTATAAAATCAATATTGTATTAGTTTTTAATCATGATTTTTAAATTTTTGTCTAATAAATTTGTATAAACGCACCTGCTATAATCTTATTTTCCATTATTATGGACAAATATTTGTCGTATTTGTTATTTTTATTTACGATAACATGAATACATAAAAAAATTATGAAATGAATTTAGTTTGGTTCACAAATTTAAAAGTCACTATACTTTAATTTTTAATGTAATATAATTATTGACCATTGACACTATTTATTTTATCCAATACACTACCAACGAAAACTTTGCACTAGTAAAAGAAAAATAATAATATTAAAAACCGGAAAAAACCGAAATTGATAAACGGTTAACTGAAACCGAAAAAACCGTTCAATACGGTTTGGTAGCGGTTAATAGCAATTAACCGAACCGAACCAAATATATTGATTTGATAATGTTTAATCCTAAAAACCGTACCAAACCTCACCATGCACACCCCAACTTTGCCGTGATCAGGAAAACTTGTAATGGTTGCTTTCAAAATTATTGCTGTTTGGAGGCTGTAATAATTGCTCTGATAAGAAAATCCATCAGGATAAGTCTTAACAGTTAACAGTACTGGCTCCATTCCTTATACGTAAATGTGATTCATCTACAAACATTTTGTTATCAACTACTCACCTCTAGCACTGCTATTTGATCCTACTATCTTGATTCTTCATTACACAACAGAGAATGGAAATTTCGCCGATTTTATTTTGCATCTCTATATTTACATTTTCGATTATCTGTACCATGCGGTGGTTTTCCTCACGGATGCTTGCTGGAAAACCACCACCGGGTCCACCTGGACTACCCATTATAGGCAACTTGCTACAACTCGGAAACAAACCACATCAAACAATGTTGAAATATTCGCAAAACTATGGTCCTGTGATCAGCCTTAAGATTGGCTCAGTGACAACAGTTGTGGTTTCCTCACCTGAAATGTCTAAACAACTCCTACGTAAAAATGAGAAATTCTTGTTGAGCCGACCTGTTCCTGTTGCTGTGTCTGCGCAGCCTAATCCCGAGGCAACTATAGGATGGGGTGCTGCTGATCAATGGTGGAATAGTCGTCGTAGAGTGATGAATGCACATCTTTTTACTAGCCAGAAATTGGACAGCATAGAAGAACTTATGCACAAAAAAGTTGGAGAGCTCATTTCTCACATTAACAGGTTCAAAATAAAATTATATTCATTGTTTTAATTCAATGAGTAATTTGTGTTTTCTTGGCTATCTAGTTAATTTGTCTTTGAGTTGTATTTATTCATGTTTAGGTAAACTTAAATATCCAACTTGCCAGAAAAAATTGCTAAGATGTGAAAGTAATACTCTCTCCGTCCCACTCAAACTGACTTGTTTGACTTTTATCATGTCCAATAACAAATAGGTGAGAAGCTTATCATGTTCCTTGCCTATTTGAAAACCATCTCTTTTGATTTTGAAGGCAAAAATCAAGCCAAGATCACAATTTATAGAAATAAATTGCTAAATGGATCATGACTTTCTTTTCTTTTCTATTGAGAAATTTCCGCCCCAAAGTTGATTGAAAATGCAAACTCTTTGGATTTTTCTCCCATTTTTTTGACAAAATTTTCCCAAGTTTTAGTGTTAGCATGCATTTCCAGTTGCAAAAAGTAGGCTGTGAACTTTCAGGTGGTTATTGTCTGTCCTAAGTTTTAACTTCAGTCAGTGTGTTATCGTTGTTTGTATTTCTGTTTTTATTCTTGGACTTAATTTCGTGACCGAAGTGCAATTTTCTGTATAGGCGTTGTGTTTCTGAATCTACCCCAGTGGACATAGGGCAAAGTGTTTTTGGAACAAGTTTGAATTTGATTTCAAACATTATCTTCTCGGTTGATATGATTGATTTAGATTCTGGATTAGCTCAAGAGTTCAAGAACTTGGTAGAAACAATAATGGAAGAAGCTGGGAAGCCTAATATTTCCGATTTTTTTCCAGTGTTACAAAGGTTTGATTTGCAAGGAATAAGGAAGCGTATAAAACCTTGTTACACAAGGCTTCATCAGATCTTTGATGATATCATCGATAAGCGTCTCCAATCAAGAGCTATGAGTTCAAATCCCTGTGATTTCTTGGATGTTCTGATTGATGAATTTGGCAATGATGAACCTATCTTTAATCGCGTTAATATTAAGCCTTTAATTTTGGTAAGAAATGGCAAACTCTGTTATTTATGTTGGGTAGTCATAACTTCATTTGTGTATAGCGTATTTTGTTAATTTACTAATTTACAATGAACAGGACTTGTTCATAGCTGGGAGTGATACATCTGCAGTAACAATAGAATGGGCTATGACAGAGCTTCTCCGAAATCCTGAAATGTTACAGAAGTTACAAAATGAAGTTGACGAAAAATTTGATTGGAAAGGACCAGCCAAGCGCATGTCAGATTTGAATCAACTTTCATATCTCCAAGCAGTGACAAAAGAGACTCTAAGACTCCATCCGGCCGCTCCGCTTCTTTTACCGTACAAAGCTAAAGAAAACATCCTCATAAACGATTTCACCATAAGTAAAGGAAGCCATGTGGTGGTGAATCAATATTCTATAAATAGGGATCCGATGAACTGGGAAAATCCTCTATCATTTGAACCGGACAGATTTTTGGGGTCCAATAATGTTGATTATAAAGGCCATGACTTTAAGTTTATAACATTTGGCACTGGTCGTAGAATTTGCCCTGGTATGCCTCTTGCTATGCGGATGCTTCCTCTGGTAGTAGGTTCACTTGTCCGTAATTTTGATTGGAAACTTCCTGAAGGTACAACTTCTGAGAACATTGATATGGAAGAGCAATTTGGCGTTACTATGAGGAAGGCCATACCATTGCTTCTAGTTCCTACAATAAAAGAATAATGGAGTAGATGATTTAAATTTGTATTCTTATTAACATGAATAAGGTTGGCGGTGTGATATATGCCATTAGCATCTGTGACTTCATGTCGAGAACTGTATGATAAGGTGATGTATAATAGAATTTGCAGGCAAATTAACAGTTCTAGTTTAGTACATAACAATATTAGAAGTGTTACAATACACCTACACTGCCAGCAGCAGTTTGTACGCCTGATTGCTTCGTTGTTAATACCCTCCCGGAAGAAACTGAATTCCCCTTGAAGTAGAGCAATTACTCGTTTTTACATTGTGTGAAAAAGAAGTGCCTGAGGAGCATGGATATGTTATAAACATACAGCAGTTAAATTTAAAAAGGGCTTTATTTTAAAAGAGTCCATTTTTGTGTTCTTTTCAGTAATGGTGATTTTAGAAAAACATATGCAACAGTTTCTAGTGAATTCATTTGTCTTGAAGGCAAATATGTCTCCCCCTTGTCGAATACATGAATGAATATATATCTAAGGTTTAACCACGCAAAGAAGTACGAAATATCGTTAAAACTTACGGTCATGAACACATGAAAACAAGATCATAACGACTTGTCCACCAAGATCGTGACCGTGTATCGTGACAGGGCGTTGATCAAAATCATAAATAATACATTTTCATCAATAAGTTGTGTAATCTGATCCATCATAATAATAGTGATCATAAATATTCATCCACTAGCTTTAAAAATACAAGATTATAAGCCCACGTCTGGTTATAAGTCATGTATTTCAGTAATATACTTAAAACCATAAGATCTCAGAAGGAATAATCAACTCAAGATCTCGAAAGCAATGAGAAACAAATACTCTTCGGGTGAAGACCCCGAAGAGTCCAAAAACTCAATCTTTCAGTACTGGTGGAGAACAAGCGATGATGATGCTGATGAAAAAAGCCATTTGAAACTGAATATTTCTGATATCTCAAAGCTTACCCCAAGGCTCAAAGTTTGCAGAGAGTTGGAAAGGCTGGCATTGATTTCTCAAGAAGGTCTTGATGATCTTCGTCACAAGCTTATCTCGTATCGGGCAGGGGATTTTTGGCTGCCGGTGGGAGGAATCAAGAAAGAAGACATGGATATACCTCCAATCATAAGCATTCTCTTGGTTGGTTTACCTGGTTCTGGCAAAAGTTCTCTTGTAAACTTGATGTATAGTGTTCTTGGCCGATCTGGCCTAGTCCCTTTTGCTCAAACATCAAGTAGGTTAACTCCCACCTTGGTTGCATATAATTCTATTTAGTACATATATATAGTAATCGAATGATTTTTAGGAAGATATGTGTACCTCTTATCCTCATCGTTCCTTCTTGCCAATGAATACACCAGAGTCTTTGGTTTAGTTTATATATAATTATAGAATGTGTTGTCTGAATTTATGTTTACACAGGCAACTGTTCAAGTTATACAACAATGTTTATGGAAGAACATAACGTTCTGAGATCAATGAGGAGTGGATTTTGTGTATATGACACAAGAGGCTTGGATGAAAATCACTTGAGCTACAGTCTTGAGGAGGTTTCGAAATGGATGACTGAAGGGGTTCGGCATAATCAGCTCTGCTATAGACCAGGAGATGAAAGACATGGATCTACCATAAATCTACCAATAGGATCTCTATTATCCTCAGCAAGATTTGCTAAAAGAAAAGTCAACTGTGTTCTAGTGGTGGCCAACTTAGCAGAGACTTACAAGGCCCTCAAGTGTGGAGACTTGGCCCCTGTTCAAGCCATTAGAGAAATCTTTCACTGCCCTGCCATAAGAAAATCAAGTAAGTCAGCAGAAACCCCTCTACTTATGAAAGTAGAGTAAGTTAATAATGTGTTAATCTTACATTTCGCATATTAATTGTGTGAGTGCTTACTGTTAAGCCACCGACACACACATGTATCAAATAGTATAGATGAAATAACGGGGTCCAAATTTTTGTATGATCCGGACAGATGAAAATCCAATCCTAATATTGACACATGGTGACATGCTAAGCATGGAGGATAGGATGAATGGAAGGCTAAAAGTATGTGAATATCTAGGAGTGTCGGAGACAATGGGTGCATACGACATTGCATGTCTCACAGAGCATGGCATTTTACCTGAGGAATCAGATCCAGTTACCTCATATGCATTGACAGAAGCGGTTTATCGCGCACTCTTGCAATCAGATCGGACTCATCTCCCTAAAAGGAAGATCAAGGACTGGATAGTGTTGGTTTTGTCATGGATCATGGCTTGCTTTGCTGCATTCTTTGGTATGCTTGCTTATTTCTTCTCAAAATGGAGTCACAAGAATAAAATGGTTTGACATGAATTTTCTCTTGTTTATTTGTGATATTCTTTTAAAAAACCTGGATAAATATTGTAAGTTATTTATAATTTTTAATCACATTTGGGTTGGTACCCAGTAGCCTGCAGGTGGTGCCATTATTGTTATGGTTCATTCATTTTTGGATAAATCTATTATTATACAACATGAGATTGGAATTGTATGAACTCATCTTCTCCCCTTGTCGTTGACAAATGACACTTGTTGATAGACATCGTGATAAGGATCAACAATTACGGTATTTACTATTTTGCCCTCTGCATTTTCATTTTTTTCTTATTCACTTGTTTAGATAACTAATTACAGGAAATGCAATGACGAGAAAACTATAGGCCTGTAAATAAAAAAATTATTTTAATTTATTTTAATGAAAATTATTATTATTATTTTAATGTTTTTAATTGTTAAGCTCGCGACTATACCCGGCCCGACTCGGCTCGTTTAAACCCGACTCGTTTGGCTCGCGAGTAAACCCGACTCGACTCGTTCATTAAACGAGTAGAGTTCGGTGAGAGATTTGAGCTCGTTTATTTAAACGAGCGGTTCGGTTCAACTCGTTTATTTTATGGCTCGAACTCGTTTAGTGAATACGCGGCTTGTCTCGACCCGAGTTACAGCCCTAAGAAAGTATAATATGAATTTGAATTGTAGTTACTGATAGAACAAACATCATAATTATTAATTCAATATTATTATTTGTCTGATTATTGTTACAATTAATTTTTCTATTCTAAAATTAAAAGCTTATATTTCATACAAATTTAGATCACATAAAATTTTGTAGCTTTGTTTTTGGGTTCTTGAAAATAATATAATATTGATAAATTAAATGTTATAGTGAATTTACATTTTGCTTCAATCATACTAGTTACAAAACTCTCTATTTTATTAATAAGTAATGAATTAACATTATTAAATTACTTTTACAAAATATTGAAAAGTTATAGGAGTACTTTTTCAAAATTAAATTAAAAAATGTGAATAAATAATTTATTAAACTTATTAATTAATTAATTCTAGTTTATTAATTCATTGCATTCAAAACTGTGCATGTTGTAAATTCAAAAAAAAAAAAACATTCTTCGTACAATCATTCCATAAACCGCACAATGCTCCTAAAAATTTTAATATACTTCCTCTGTCACATTAATTTTGGTCACATTTAGTTTACTACTTTTTTCTGATGCAAATAAAATATAATTTCATTACTTTTTTTTCAAAATAAAATTCTGAATTAGAATTTATTTTTTTAATTTTAATTCATAAAAATAAAATTTTAAAAAGAAAATTATAGAAATATATTTTATTTGCGCCCAGAAAGTGTAAAAATTGGGGTGATCAATATTAGAACCGAAAAAGCATTCTGGTTTCTTTTTTTGGTTAGCTTTGGGCTCGGCCGCTCTGTGTTTGTTACTTTTGGTCTGTGGGCTTGCAATGGGTCGCTTGAATTTTTGCTTTGAAAGAGTACCAGCTTTTCAGTGAAAACCTTGATTATAAAAAAAAAAATTGAACTTCCACTCACCTTTTTTAAAACTTGATTTTATATGTCTTACAAATATATACTCCAACAAATTTTATATTTTGCGTAACCTAAGTTATTATAACATGAAGCTACAATCTGATTAGGATACGTACGGAGGCAGAGCAAAATTTTAGGGGTGGCAAAAAAAATCATGAGTTGACAAGCAAAAGAAAAAGACAGTCCAGAGTTGACAAGCAAAAGAAAAAGATTAAAAAACAGTAAAAGGGAGTCGAACCCAGTTCTTCAGCAAAAAAAATGAAACCACAAACCAGCTGAGCTGCATACACATTTCATACAAATTACATAGTAGCTAGTTAATATACAAATTCTAGGAGGGGCCCGGGGCCCTCTCGCCCCCCTAGATCCGTCACTGCGTATTTGTGTCATTATTTTATTTATTTTGGTGAATTGTCAAGATTTAGAGTAAAGAAGACTAGAAGAGAGTGGTGAAATTTTATCCATAGTAGCATTTTATTTGTCAGATTTTAATTTATATTATCTTAAAACTCGTGCGATGCACGAATTATTAATTATTATTTTATTGTTGTATTTTTTAATATTTTATTAATTGTATTTGTTAAAAAAATAAGTAGGTGTGTTAAAATAGCTAAATACTTTTAATTAATTAAAAACATTAAAACAGATTTTAAAAATAAATAAATAAGGGTTTGTCCGTTATATTTTTGGAAAATGAGGGGTTTTAGTAAGAAAAAATAAAAAATGTAACATATATTTAGTTTAAAAAGGTAAATGTCCGTGATATTTTTGGAAAATGAGGTTTTAAAATTTAATAATTAAAATTATTTAAATTCGTTTTAAAATAAACAAGTAAAGGGTTTCTTATGATACTTTTGGGGAAAAAATGAATTTTAGTGAGAAAAATAGAAAAAGTAAATTGAAAAAGATAATTTCTCGTGATATATTTAGAAAAGAAGGGAATTTGTTAGAAAAAATCTATAATGTGTTTTAGAGTAAATGGTAATCTATAATTTGTTAGTGAATTGAGACCACTACCGCCCGTCATGGGTCGAGGGGGGCATGCCATAGCTTGGCATCCCCAAAGTCTGAGTTGCGTATTGGGGGAGATCAGTAGTATGGAGTTGAAGACCACTTGGTGCATTCATGAGAAGTGGGGAGGTCGTGATTGGTTGTTGGTGAACGGTCTCTTATGGATTAGATCCATGAATGACCATCTGCAGGGGATTCGTCCCTTCAACCGAAATTGGGATCTTCGGTCCTTGAGTAGTGGTGAGGGGGATATTCGCCCCTTGAATGCCAGTAGTTGGCGGTGGTTGATTTCCGTGAGTATCAGCCTCAGAGGTGATAGGAAGATCCTCAGAAGTTTGAGTATCTCGAGTTGTTCTTCGTGTGTTTGCCATGGTTGATGTTGTCTTCCCACAGACGGCGCCAAATGTTATGGATTAAAAAACGTACTTGTATATTAATTGCTAGGGTTTAGAGAGCTTCTAGCTTTAATGGCTGCACTTGTGTTTCGAGACTAAATCGGTCCTCACAAGATGCCTACGTATCTCAATCAGTGCTGAGAATCAAGGCAAAGACATAGTTCTGATTGTAGGATCAGGTCCTTTATATCGGCGTCAAGAGCCTTGTATTTAGGGTAAGTTTAGGAGTCTTTGTGACAACCCAGGTCAAATCCCGAGTCTTTTTTCGAAAATCGGGTCAAATCCCGATTCCGAGTCCGAATAAGTCGAAGCCTACTGGCCCAAACGCAGCCAACTTTGGTAACAACTAACCCACCACAGGCCCCCAAAAGATCATGATTTGTTGGTGCTAATTAGTAGTAGTACTTTGCCTTATAAACTGAACAGAAGTCCCAAATCTCCTCGATATGGGACTGGGGTGTTACAAACTCCCCCACTTAAACTCTTGACGTCCTCGTCAAGCCTGAACGGATAGCCCATAGGTTCCAAGATCCTTCCTCTTTTAGCCATTGTGGGATAATACCGGCTGACTTCGTGTCCCCACCTCCGGACCTCTGTCCATTGTGGGATAATACCACCAGCCTTCGTGTCCCCACCTCCGGCAACTTGACGAATCAAGCTTTCGAGAGTCGGCTTTGATACCATATGTGACAACCCAGGTCAAATCCTGAGCCTTTTTCGAAAATCGGGTCAAATCCCGATTCCGAGTCCGAATAAGTCGAAGCCTACTGGCCCAAATGCAGCCAACTTGGGTAACAATTAGCCCACCACAGGCCCCCAAAAGATCATGATTTGTTGGTGCTAATTAGTAGTAGTACTTTGCCTTATAAATTGAACAGAAGTCCCAAATCTCCTCGATGTGGGACTGGGGTGTTACAGTCTTAGCTAATTAGTCTCCCTTTTGATAATGGATAAACAATGTATTTCTTGCTGAATAAGTCTTTTCCTTGTTGATAAAGGCTATGACTCATTAATTGAGATTCTGGATCTTTCTTTGACGAATTTATCATATTTTGGACTCTTTTCATGAGCTGTATATTTTCCCTATTTATTAATTACGAAATTAATAAATAATCAGGGTTTTGGGCCTTAATTATTGGGTCTTTCCAATGAATCATTAATTATATTTCTATAATTACTTTTCTGACCATATCAATATATAATTGTTTCGTTGTTTCAACTAAACATATGTTATTATCATATATTTATGCAAATATGTTAAAAATATTATATAATTGCAATAAATGAAATTGTGAAGGTTTAACTTTTCAATTAGAGATCAATTTAAGAGGAAAAATTAAGAAAATTTACGTTTTAGGCATCTAAAATTATAATTATATGTACAATAATAATATTTTTTTTCTATTGTTTAATCAAGTTTCTACCTATTAAATTTTTAATTATTTTTTAAAATTTTAACTATTTTTTAATAATTAGCCCAATTTTTGACCGATTAATCGGATTTTTGACCGATTCAGCCGATTTTTGACCGTTTTCTGAAAAAATGATTATTTATGTTAATATAGAAGGTTCATTGTAATTAATTGATGAATACCAAATAAATTTTGACATGTGATATTCGGGAACAAGATCGGTAACTCTAACATTTTCCTTAAAAATAAATAGATTTTTTTTTTCATTGTTAGCAAAGAAAAGAAAATGTTTCTTTTTGAAAATTACCAAAAGTCAAAATTATTTTCAGTAGTCAACAACAACGAAAGCACAACACATTTTTTATACGCATATTTTGGCAACTCTGTCCCTCAAAAGCGTAATCATAGTACACAACATTGTCGGACGGCCACGATTCAATTATGCAAAAAACATAATAAACCCTAACAGAACACCGCCGCAAAAACACCAACTCCATCACATTTTCTCACTTCCAAAAATGCCCACATTGGATTCCCTCCATCGCGCCTTTTTATCACCCAAAAACTTTTCGCGGGTCGTTTTTACACTAAAAAAGTTTGAAACAAGGGCAGTTTCGTCATTTCACGAAAATCTCCTCAGTATGTCTAGGGTTTACTCGAGTGTATATATAATAATATTTTACATTTGCCGCTTCATCATTTATACAATTAGTAGTACTCTGTTGAGCTTATCTTTTTGTACACACACACTCCTCTGCGCCTCTTTTTTCGCTTTCTTGCAAAACTTTTAGTACACCCCTTTTGATTTCTTCACATTTCTATACATTTAGGTGAATCTATATATTGAGACTTGATATCTGGTGCTGTTTGTAACCCTGATCAGTGAAATTTGCTCTGTTTTGCTCTGTTTTTTTCGAGAATTTTCGGGGTTTTGAAGGTGGGGCTTGGTTGATTAGGGTTTGGTTAGTTGAATAGTACTGGGTTTTGTTTGGATTGTTGATCAAGCTGAGAATCATGGTTGATTTGAGTGACAAAGTAAGTGATCATGGTGCTTTTGTGTATATATGTATGGATACTAATTGTATTTGTTTATGATTGAGTTCTAATTAAATTTGTTGGTGATTTAGGGATCCGATTGTGAAGAGATGATGGTTAGCGAAGCCCCGGAAGCTTCAAATCAATTGAAAACATGTGTTGATTGTGGTACCTCTAAAACCCCTCTTTGGAGAGGCGGCCCTGCTGGTCCTAAGGTATACATTTACACATATGTGATGTTCTTGATTCAAGGTTATCATGTTCTTGATTTGAGGTTGATCAAATGATTAAGGGTTTTCTCTCTCTCTCTCTCTCTCTCTCTCTCTCTCTCTCTCTCTCTCTCTCTCTCTCTCTCTCTCTCTCTCTCTGTGGGTGTGTGTTAGGTGTTTGTGTTTTTGATTGGGGCTGATCACATGATTTAAGCCTTGATTATTAGTGTAATGATTTGGGTTTATGTTTATGTGATGCAGACACTGTGTAATGCTTGTGGGATCAGAAGCAGAAAGAGAAGAAGGGCTCTTTTGGGTTTGAACAACGATGACAAGAAACCCAAGAAAGTTGCAGCTATTGACACAAACACTCCTAACAATGATGATACAATGGTGGACTCTTTGAAGAGAAAACTGGTGGCTTTAGGGAGCGAGGTAGTGATTCAGAGACCGAGATCATCGATATCGAAACCAAGGAGAAAGATCAGTGAAGAAGAACAAGCTGCCATGTTATTGATGGCTCTCTCTTATGGTTCTGTTTTTGCTTAAAGCTAGTAGGAATTTAGTTAAAAAGTTGAAAAACTGAAAATGTCACCTAGAATCTGTTTGGATAATGAGAGTTTTTGATAACTAATACATTAGATTGCCTTGTAATTGGCTGAAATTTGATTGATTGCTATATAATACAAGGTGGGAACTTATGATTCTTGATTCTAATTTTGGCTGAGTTTTTGTTTGTATTTTGGTTATGTTTTTTTTATGGTGGTACTGGTAGTGGAATGTAATCCAGATAGATAGATATAATTAGTTTGTATGTGTTGAATTGATCAGGTGAATGGGTGTCTCATGATTAGCCATTTGTGCCCTTTTCAAGGGTTGAAAAGGGAATGTTATAATAGTGGTAGTAATGAGGGAGATTCTCTGCCTCAATCATGAATTACCAATGTCTTTTTGAGTGTTATCCAGCAGTATATATATCGATTCTCAATTTTACAAATTGGTTTTACGGCGAAAAACAAAGACCAAGTAGCCTGTGACAGGCTTTCAAAATGTTGTCCTGCGGGTTGTAAACTTTGATCTACATCTAAGAGACTAAGAGGATGTAATTCGAGTGGTAGTTTGCCTTGCTCGAACTCGTATAACGTTTCGAGCCGAGCTCGAACACAAAATTGGACTCGTTTAACTAAACAAGCCGGCTCGACTCGACTTGTTAAATTAAATGAGTCGAGTTTGGACAGAAGAATAGGCTTATTTAAATGTAATTTTACACGAATCGGTTCGTACGACTCGTTTAATTAAACGAGCCGGCTCCACTCGACTCGTGAAATTAAACGAGCCGAGTCCGGACAGAAGATTAGACTCGTTTAGTTAAACGAGTTGGCTCGGTTCGGGAAAAAAAACTCGACTCGAATTAATATCCGACTCGAACTCGTCCGACTCAATTCGTGAAAAAAAACTCGGCTCAAATTAATATCCAAAATTTTACTTTCTCTGTTGTTAAATCAAGTGTATGTATGTGTTAACGGAGGAATTTGGTGATAACAAATTTCGGGGATTACTGGAATAACGAAATTGTAATTATCCGCAGTGCGAGTAGAAGATTTTCACGTACTGCGTATGTCTAAAATTTTCTTTTAATCCTGATCTTTTATTCTTGAATAATGATACGTACACAGAAACGGCTACAGAGAATAACGTGGCCTATTCTTTGAGTTTTTATTTTAATTATTATTTTACCCTTATTTATAAGATTAGCTTATAGTCGGTGCGATGCACGGTTACTTAAATTTATAGTCGGTGCGATGCACGGTTACTTAAATTTTATTTATAATTATTCTGTTTATAATTATATTTTTATTATCCATGCAACACACGATTGTTTTTTAAATATATATAATTATATTTATTTATGAATATTTTAATATTTAAAAGTTATTAGTTTACATGATTAAATTATTGTTAAAAAAGATTTAGCCAAAAAAAATTATAGTTAAAAAATTGATATTTATTATATTTTACACGCTAAACTATTCTAAAACTAAAAAGAGAATAAAGTGACGAAATTTAATGTTGAGAATTCTATTCGATTTAGGAAATCTACTTATATGTAGTTTAGATTATTAGAATACCCTTTATTAACCAAATAAAGTTTTTAATGTTAAATCTAACGGTTTTCACCTATCTATTTAACATTAAACGATTTTGATTATTTTGGTATTAAATGAGTTTCCTTATTTAATTACAACTATTTTTATGTTTTGACTTTTTAGAAAATCTAATCCTAATATAATATCTTTTAACTTATATCATTTTTAGACAATAACTTCTTTTTATATGATATAATCTTGATCATCTATTTTTAAAAGTATTGGATCTAACAGTTGAGAATGTTTTGGCGGTATTTAGAAACAAACTACCATGATAACATCATTAATTTTTCGTAATATTTATAATTTTTTTGAATATTTATTGATAAAATATAATGTACTCTTTTTTGTAATATGTTAAAGATGCGTGAACTTTGAACTTTTGAGAAAATAAATTATCAATTAAAATATAATTTTTTTTGTAATAGTTCTTCTTTTTAAGTAGTACACCGTGACGATCAAAATTCTGTATAAAATTCATTTTTTATAGTATATCCTATAAATATCTATGTTATTATATTAAAGACTAAATAATGTAAGCTTCCTTATAAGTTTGGTCGCTTTGTTTGATCACTCAATCCATAATCGTTGGATGTTTCAAATTAAATTGTTGAAAAACGTTAGATATAACAGTAAAATTATCATGTAGAATGATCTAAGGTTTGAATCTACCAACAACATATTAAAATTTATAGGTTTTTTTTAAATAAAGAATTTTTTCATTTTTTTTCTTGCAGACATAGGTTATTTGATAATATTTTTTGTAAAGTACGATTTTTCAGAAAAGTACTATACTAATTGATTAAGAAACTTTTAAAGTTTCGAATTTAATAATTTACAATGTATATATGTTAAAAAAGTTTGGCCTCTGTAGCTGAGTCTAAAATTTCAAAATACGGTTTTTTTTAATATGAATATAGTCCTGCTAACAATGAAATTAGGTATCTATGAGTTCTTATAAAACAAAATCACCATTTACGTATAATTTATTATTTAATAATAAATAATATTTGATTAGTTATGATCTAAAACTTAATAAAATAGGATTAAAAATATGCACAATTTTATAAAATTTTATCCTCGTATAATTATATTCTTTGTTGATTTGAATTTTTCTTAGATTGATTTTAATTTTTGAACATAGATTTCTAAATTTAAAATAGTTAGAAAAAAGTAATTAAATTTAAATTAAAATAATGATGACATAATAATTATTATTAGAATTTAAATATTCACTTTACTAATTTGGGCTTTATCTTGTGTTTAAAAAATCAGATTTTGACGATTTTATATCCCACATGAAGATAACTAAATTATATTTAATTAAAAGATGGTTTAACAATTTTTATCTAACTGGAATTATCTATGGAAGAGAAAAGAAAGTCACGAATTTTTTACATGGAGAATTCTATTCAATATAGAAAACTTATTTATATTTGATATATTTGGTTTAAATTATCAAAATACACCTTTTAGAATTTAAATATAATCCTATTATTAATAAAATACACTTTTTAAATATTTGATCAAACGATTTTCATTTATCTAGTTAAGATCTAATGGTCCTTATTAATTTGGTTATCTATGACCAAAATTTTGGATAAGATCCCTATTATGATTATTATATATAAGGATTTAATATAATAAGAATATCAAGTATATACTGATATAAGTATCTTACTAACTGCTTTTACTTTTAATGTTTCGGTTTTATTTACGTTGTATATAAAATTTTAAAATACATTATTACTTAAAAATTATTAAACAGAATAAAAATTATGTTATGATTATATAAAATTTTATTCTCATATTATTATATTCTTTATCGATTTGAATTTGTTCATAATTAATTTTGATACTTTTTTGAAAGAAACATAAAATTTCTCTATATTTAAAAGAATTAGTGGAAAAATAAATAAATTGGTGCTACAATAATAAAAAAATATTTATTAATATTTAGATACAAACTTTACTATTTGGGTTCTATCCTGAGTTTTAGAAATTGAATTTTGACGATTTTACAACACATGCGAAACTAACGAAATTATCTTTAATTTAATGATGGTTTAATAATTATTATCTAACTTGACCAGTTGACCTACTCATAAAATAAACTGAAAAGAAAAGATGGTTAAGAAGTTTTACATAAAGAATTCAATTCAATATAGGAAATCAATTCATAATTGGTTTAAATTATCAAAGCACACTTAGTATTTAAATATAATGCTACATTTAATCAAATACACATTTTAATATAAGTATTATATTCAAAATTATCGTTTATGAATATAAAACCCTCAATATTTTAATAATATTTTGATATTATCCTTTTATGTTTGTTATATGTAAAATAATATAATTGTAATTTGGATTAATCAAATTGTTATGTTCCTTCAGAAAAAAAAAGTGTTTAAATTTATTCATGTACAGGAGTTCTCCACGTAGGGTCCACGTGTATCATTGTAATCGATATGAATTGTTATCTTGATATTTGGTTTAATAATTATTATCTAACTCGAACTATACATAAATTTAAGAGAAAATATATTTAAGAATTTCTACATAGAAAAATTTTAAATTATCAAAATACACTTTTTAGTATTTAAATATAATTCTATTATTAATCAGATACACTTTTTAATATTAGATCTAACAATTCTCATCGATCTATTTAATATCTAACTATAATTATTAATTTGGTCGTAATCGTACACGGACGATCGATTTTAATTTTTTCTTAAATTGATTTTAATATTTTATTGAAATAAACATAGAATTTATAAATTTAAAAGAATTAGGAAAAAAAATTAAATTGGTGCTACAATAATAAAAATATATTTATTAAAATTTAGATAATAATTTTACTGTTTGGGCTCTATCTTGAGTTTTAGACGACAGATTTTAACGATTTTACGGCCCACGTGAATCTTACAAAATTATCTTTAATTTATTGATGGTTTAATAATTATTATCTAACTGGAACTATCCATAAACTAAAGAGAAAAGATAATTACGAATTTTTACATAAAGATTTCTATTCAATATAGAAAACCTATTTATAATTGGTTTAAATTATCAAAATACATCTTTTAGTATTTAAATACTATCCTATTAATAATCAAATTCAATTTTTAATATTATATCTAACGGTCCTCATTGATTTGAAGATTTATAGTTTAATAATGCAACGGATCGTATACTTTTGGTAGTACAGTGACCAACCAAAATTTTGGATAAGATCTCCCTTACGCTTATTATATATAAGGAGTTAATTTCGTGTTCATAAATAAATTATTAATATTATTTTATTATTTATTAGAATAATATTAACAATAAGAACAAATATAAAAGCTAACATGTTTCAATTAAAAAAATTAAATGTCCGTGATATTTTTAGAAGTGTTTTAATTATATTAATTGTATATGTTAAAAAAATATGTTGACATATTAAAATAGGTAAGTTTTTTTAATAAGGACAAATAGAAAAACTAACATGTTTCAATTAAAAAAATTAATTGTCCGTGATATTTTTAGAAGTGTTTTAATTATATTAATTGTATTTGTTAAAAAATAGGTAATTTTTTTAATAAGGACAAATAGAAAAGCTAACATGTTTTAATTAAAAAAATTAACTGCCCGTGATATTAATAAAGACAAATAGAAAAGCTAACATGTGTTCAATTAAAAAACTAACTGTCCGTGATATTTTTAGACGTGTTTTAATCATATTAATTGTATTTGTTAAAAAAAATACGTTGACATGTTAAAATAGGTAAGTTTTTTTTTAATAAGAACAAATAGAAAAGTTAACATGTTTTAATTAAAAAATTAACTGTCAATGATATTTTTAGAAGTGTTTTAATTATATTTCTTAAAAAAATACGTTGACTTATTAAAATAGATAAGCTTTTTTAAATAATTAAAAGTATTAAAATAGGTTTTAAAATAAATAAGTAAGGGTTCCACCTGATATTTTTGGAAAATATAGATTTTAGTGATAACAAATATAAAAGATAATATGTTTTAATTTAAAGGTAATTGCCCGTGATAAATTTGGAAAAGGAGTAGATTTTGTTAGAAAAAAGTGTTTTAATTATAAAAGGCATTCATCTAGTTACTATTTTAGGACCGAAAACCAAAACTTTCAATGTTTCGGCTTTAATAATACTAGCTTAAAACACGTGCGATGCACGGATTGTTAATTGTTATTTTATATCTTGTATTTGTTAAAAAAATAAGTAGGCATGTTAAAATAGCTAAATACTTTTCATTAATTAAAAACATTAAAACATATTTTAAAATAAATAAAAAAAAAATGTAACATAAATTTAGTTTAAAAAGGTAAATGTCCGTGATATTTCTGGAAAATGAGGTTTTAAAATTTAATAATTAAAAGTATTTAAATTCGTTTTAAAATAAATAAGTAAAGGGTTTCCTCTGATATTTTTGGAAAAAAAAATGAATTTTAGTGAGAAAAATAGAAAAAGTAAATTGAAAAAGAAAATTTCCCGTGATATATTTAGAAAAGAATGGACTTTGTTAGAAAAAATCTATAATGTGTTTTAGAGTAGTTGGTTATAAATAGAAATTTGATTATTTATATTTTAATATTTTTAGTGATTGCATTTGTTAAGAAAAATAAGTAGACATGTTAAAATAGTTAAACTTTTAAAAAATAATTATAATATTATAGGTTTAAAAATAAATAACAAAAGGTTTGTTCGTGATATTTTTGGAAAATGAGGGGTTTTAGTAAGAAAAAATAGAAAGACTAACATATTTTAGTTAAAAAAGGTAATTGTCATGTTTGAAAAAGTAATTTGTTAGAAAAAATAATTTATTTTAGGAAAAAAAGGTAATTGGTTATAAATTGGTAATATTATTATTTAATAATATATTTCTATAAATAAGTAAGGTTAATTAAGTAAAAACACGAAATACAATTAAGGACAATTAAGTAAAATTAGAACGTACCATACCGACCAACCAAACTTAGTACTAGATGATAACCCGTGCCAAGCACGGGCTAGTTAATTTATTTGAAAATTTAAATTAGTTATACAATATATATAAGGTACTAAGTTCATAATAAAAGAATTAGAATTACAATACAAATTTTAGATGATCACAAATATAAACAATCATTTATTTTACTTATAATAATATAATGGATAATGGTACGTACCCGAATTGAATTCCAAATATGTTCCCAAATGACACATGACGTATTTTTATTTGTGTGATTCATATGTATGCACGATGTGCCACTCATTTACGAGAGAAATGCCAAACTGCCAATAATATTTTTACAACTCATCATTCGTGAATGGTTTCGAAACAATTTTGGGACTTTAACATTTTCCAAATATAATACTATTTACCCACTTATTATTGTGCAAATTTTGCGTATATTGATGAGAAGCTAAACATGAATTATCGCGTCGAGGCTAAAACCTCAATAAATAAATTTTGATAAATTAATAATATTTTCGTTCCCGACTTGTGTCAATATATGATAAATTAATATTATTGCTAAATGCATAACATAATAAACTTTACAAAAGTTCTTAAGGCCCACTAAAAATATAAAATTATAATTCAATAAATATAATGATTTTTTTTATACATTACACATAATTTTTGGATACTATTTAGTTAAATTTGCTAAATTATATCTTGACAATTAAATGTTCCTCTTTTCATAAAAATAAAATACAGTTTCATCTCTAATTTTGTAAGAGAGCATAAAACATATTCAGTTTATAAGTGTTGGAATTTACAAATATTAATATTGTTTTTGCTACATGAAACAATTAATTAGGAGAGCTGATATGTGAACACTCTTAATTTAAGTGCACATCCTTTGAAATCTAAAAATAGTTTTAGATTTGTATTGAAATCTAAAAATTATTGATATCTAAAAGAAGAGTAATTTAACAATAATTTTGAGTTGAAGATGTGTATGAGAATGTTTTTGTCTAAGTATCAACAAAGTGTGTGCAACTATAAATTAAGAACATATAATTAACTATTTTTTTGGTACGTGAATTTATTAATTTTGATACATGTATCAAACATATGTGTCAATACATATTTGAATTATTGTGATTGTTTGTACAATAAATTGATTTATAAATTTTATTGATATAATATATTGTACAAATTAATAAATATTAGTTTATCGATAAAATAATAAAATATTCATTAATCGATAAATTAACACCCTCATTAAAATGATAATTTTTTTGAGATCAAGGTTATAAATTTATACTGTAGTCAAGTAAATAAACTCAATGTTGTGGGAACATATTACATTGTGAGGTTCAAAAGAATTTAAAAAAAATGAATTTGCACATATTTTCAACTTGATCAAACATGAAATTAAGAATTATACTCAAAATATACTCAGAAGAGAATGATACATAGAGTTTTGAGTATTGGTAATGCTCGTACAAAGGATTATTAGATTATAAATTCAGTGGTATAAAATATATTGAGATTATTATCTTGATTTAACAACTAAGTGATTATAATCGGGTCTGGTGGCTGATATGATTGTGACGCTGATATGTATAATAATAATATAATATATTTGGTGCAATAATAATATTATAATATATTTTAGATTAATATTATTTTGTGGTATAAAGTTAGTATCTTGATTCAGTAAGTTAGTGATTATAATTGGGTCTGAGTGATTTAATTGTGACACAATGGGGATAATAATATAATATATTTTAGTATAATAATATTCTTATAATATATTTTAGATTTATATATTTTTTTAACGATGACATAGAATTCTAAGTGACATTGAATTTTTACATGAAATAGAATTTTATATTTTAAAAAACAAAATAAAATTCAATGTGGTATATGATTTGTACGTGAGATATAATTTTATGGGTGAAACCAAAAAAAGGTGCGAATCAAATTGGGTACTAAAGGTACTATTAAAAATATATTTCATTTTGATTAAATATTTTATTTAACAACATATAATTTTATGTGAGGTTGGATTGAATTTCTATGTGAGATAGAATTTTATTTAAAAAAAAAAGCAAAAAACAATATAAAATTCTATGTGAGATAGAATTTTTACGTCTGATAGGATTTTAGGCACATATATCAATGTTTTGACAAAGAAGAAAATTAACTTTTTATTATGTAGATATGTTAATATATATATATATATATATCAGGGTTTTTACTTTTTGACGAAAAAGTCAAAAAAATAAAATAAAATTGTTTGCATTAGATGAAAAAGTTAAAAATAATAATAGAATTTTTAGAAGATCCATGAAAGTAGAGGATTGCACAAAATAAAATTAATTTAAAAATAATATAAAATTGTACTACGTGAGTTTAGAGTATAATAATTGTACTACATGTAGGAGTTTAGAGTATAGTATATTCTATTTTAGATTATTTAATTATATTTTTTAGAAAAATAAATAAAATAAATAAATTAGGGTGAAATCAAAAAAGAATGGAACCAAAAAAAGTGTAAACCAAATTTAGTACAATGTTAAAAAGGGGTTTCACTCTTATTAATAAAGGTTATAGATATATTCTTTTTTAGATTATTTAATTATAATTTTTAGAAAAATAAATAAAACAAATAAATTAGGGGTGAAATCAAAAAAAATACAAACCAAATTTAGTACAATATTAAAAGAGGGTTTTACTTATTAATAAATTATAATTAATAATAAATGTTATAGTATGTTATAGTATTCTAGACGTACAAGGTACTAGAGTTGTTTCGGGGATGCTTCCTCGAATAGAAACAAGGTAGCAAGTGTAGATAGCGCATGCATGACGCTACCAACAAAGATTACTACCAGTACTTTGACAAATCTGAGACCGGCCTGAAATTTATTTTTATTTCGAAGTACATGAATCATTATTAATAAATATAGGCTCCGTAAAGACTTTCGAAGAGTTTACGATCATGCACCAAACTGCAAATTTTATTTTACGTATACCCGTTGTCTTCATTTCGGGTTACAGAATGAAATTTATCTATCACAGAATCGAAGACCACCAATTCATCCAAAGAATTTGAAACTGCTCATGTTCATGAAAGTAAGTTACAACCTGATTCTCAATATTGCACTAATTTTTAAAACTAGTTCCAAAATTGCACTAATTTTTATCAATTAAAAGAAACACATGTGGCCATGGTTCTCAATATTTTTAGGTATACAATAAAATTTAAAGCCCATTTGTTAAAGCATAGGCACCGGGTCCTTCATTTCATTGATTCAGCCGCTGAATGGATGGGCAACAAAAAAATTAGTATGCACCGCATAACTTTTCACTCCATCAAAAATTGATGCTCCATCAATTCAGCAACCATTCCTTTAATTATTAATGGACTGATTAATGACCATCAATTTGTAAAGGGCGCCACGGCCTGTGGCGACCCTAGCTAGAGGGCGCCACGGCCTGTGGCGACCCTAGCAAAGGAAGCCACGGGCCGTGGCAACCCCTCTGTATTTTTATTTTTTTTGTTTGCCGTTGTCAAAATTATAATATTTATCCACAATCTTATCAAAAATCTAAAATTTTCCAACATTATATAATTGAATATTATTTGTGGACCCATTAAATAATAGAGAAGAATTTAAATTTATGATCAAATTGTAATTATTTATTTGATGAATAGTAACCGATGAATTGATGGAGTTGAATGGGTGCATAAAAAATAGCAAAAAAAGTTGATTCTTGATGAATAGTAATTAACTCCATCAATTCAATCCATGAATTGATGAATTGATGGAGTTAATGGGTGCATATGCTCTTAATCAGTCTCTATCGTACTTTGTAACTTAAATATGATTCCATTTACTATTTAGTTAATTAAACTTTAATATCCCAAATCGTACTTTGTAACTTAAATATGATTCCATTTACTATTTAGTTAATTAAACTTTAATATCCCAAATAAATTAAAATACTATTGCTAGTACAATTTTTAGTGTGATTTTGTAATTAGTGATAGACTAGGAAGCAGGGATATTTGGGTAGGGTGTCGAGTACTCGTATCGGATTCTTGGACACGCGTGTTCCGTATCGGACACGGGGATTCTTTCACGATCTTAATTTTGATTTTTATTTTCAAAAATTATAGTCAAAAGTTGTTTTAACTAACTATTTTCAAAAAAACAAGTATCAATGTCTGTAAACAAATACAAAAGATTGATGATCATTTTCATTTTTGCATAAATTATAAGATTAAACTCATACTTTAGTATTTTGAATGAACAAATCATGCATTTCATTTAGTTGTCATACATATTTTGGTTCTAGCAATTGGTTTTAATATGCATAATATGAAATATATATTAAAATTTATATTTATATATGACGTGTTCCCTCGCACCCGTATCCTCATAATTATAAATTTGTCGAATTCGCGTGTCCTAATACTACGCACTCGCACTCCCGCGCCCTTATTTCTTAGGTGATAGAATATACAGGTTATTATTTTATAACGGGTTACATTTTTCTATTATCACACACCTGGTTTTATGTATTGAAACCAGTGTTCTAAAAGTCGGTGATTAATCGAGATTAATCGCCGATTAATCGTTAGACGGCGGGTCACCGAACTGATTAAGCGAAAATCGGTCAATTAATCGTTTTTTCAGAAAAAACGGTCAAAAATCGGCTGAATCGGTCAAAAATCGGATTAATCGGTCAAAAATCAGGCTAATTATTTAAAAATAGTAAAAAATAGTTAAAATTTAAAAAATAATAATTAAAAATTTAAAAGGTAGAAACTTGATTAAACAATAGGAAAAAATATTATTTTTGTACATATAATTATAATTTTATATGTCTAAATCATAAATTCTCTTTATTTTTCCTCTTAAATTGATCTCTAATTGAAAAGTTAAACCTTCAAAATTTTATTTATTAACAATTATATAATATTTTTAACATATTTGCATAAATATATGATAATAACATATGTTTAGTTGAAATAACGAAACAATTATATAAAAATATTATTAAATTTATTCTGATTAATGATACGATTAATCATTCCGATTAATCCCCGATTACCCGATTAATCCCTGAACGGTGCCTTCACCGATTAACTCCGATTCCCGCTTTTTACAACACTGATTGAAACCCATCAAAACTGGACCTCTGACCCATCCCTCTTTTCAACTTTTCCTAATTCAGCCCTCTTTTTTTTTCACCTCCCCACTCACAATAATGTAATTAAAAAAATGTGATTTAAGAATTACAAACTAAAATCGAACTCAGATACTTTCTCAAAATGAAAATTTAACTGCGAAATTCTAGATGCATTTCAGTTTTCGGATTACCAGTTTCGAATTGAAATGTTGTGGTCTCTCTTTTTGTATATTTAAAATTAGGCATAAATTGGAGGTGTTATAGCCAAAATTCGATAATGGGTTTTTAGGTTAGGATCGGGTCAAATATGAATTCAATTATGTTATTTTTGTAATTAGGATTAAGTTTAATATTAGGGCTTGCCCTCAAAGGGATAAGGGCGTGCCCTCTTAGGCCGTTCATCCCTTGAGGACGCGCCCTCATGGTAATGACAACTCTACATGGATGGAAGACTTGACGGAGAATAATGACTTCATTCGACACAAGGAGGACTTCGGGCTTGTCCTCACGGGGATGAGGGCGCGCCCTTTAGGCCGTCCACTCCTTGAGGGCGCGTCCTCCCGGTTTGAAGATACAACTTGATAGTGAAAAATGGTTTCCTTGGTTTGGTATTGGTTAAATATTGAAGAATTCCCTCCTAGGATGTGCCCTAGGAGGGGGATGTCCGTGACTGAAGGCCTCCTCCTGTATTCAATGGGCGCGCCCTCATTGGGGATGTGGGGTTAATCTTGGTGTGTGCTTTGGGAGCTCTGTTCCTGTACTCAATGGGCGCGTCCTCATTGGGGAACTTTGGAGTAATCCTGCACTTTGCACCCAAACACTTGGGATCACTTGTCCTGCTATCTGGTGGGTGCTTCTCATTCGGGGGACAAGGATGCGTCTAGCATTTAAGGTAAGTCATGGCTATACCTGCGTCTATGAATTAAGGAAATAGCTGGTAATGGATAGGACTAGTCCTCGACGGGGGAAGTTTCCTTATCCATAAAGTCCTGACGTCATAGACGAGCCTTGGGCCTTTGTGACTAGGCCTTATCGTTAGACATTCCTAAAGTGAGCTAAAACTCTAAGTAGGGAAATAGATGGAAGTCCTACCTTCAAGTAAGGAAAGATAAGGAAGACATATGCTTAAGTATGGAAAGAATCCTATACATGGAAGGCGGTGGGAAAAGTCTTACGTCTACGCATGGAAAGACAACAGAAGACTTCGGATGGGCTCCGAAGATCAAAGACCAAGCCCATGGAGGAAACTTCCTCCCCAAGAACTACGTTGGCTTGATTCCCTATAAATAGGGATACGTAGGCAAATTGTAAGGGGTCGAATGTTGAAAACTCTGAGGCAGCTAACATAAACCCTAAGCAATCTCAGCCATCAATTAAACACAACCATCATACTCCGACGAAATTACCACCTAAGGACCACCGTTGTAGATCTTGATTCCGGCGATAAACCCCAAACTTTGTTAATACCAAATTCCTCCGTTAACAAATTGGCGCTAGAAGGAGGGGCGCTAATTAAGATCTAAATCTTTGGAGGAAAAGATGTCACAAAATCGCAACGAACGTCCTAGGGATGGGGTCTTATCCTAAGTAAGTGAAGAGAACAACCATGCCCGCTATGAGGAGTACGTTCCCCATAGTGTTCCAAATCCATCTTATGGAACACCTATTGTAGGGGGACGACCACCGGTGCTCATAAGTAATTCTGACTTGATGGAACAACTCTATCGCATGGGTGATGCCTTGAATGGCTTTGAAGCAAGGCTGGATACGGTCGAAAGAAGCGAAGGAAGGGGTCGGGTCAGGCGACAACCCCATAATCACCATCGTACAGGTAGAGGCACCACGGGTCAGAGGAGGTTTCAGAATGTTACCCCAAGAAGGTTAGAGTATCAGGAGGATGGAGTCCCTATTGTTGAACTCCCTGATGATGAGATGGGCAGCCAAGACCAACCTAGGAGGGAACGACGTCCATCTCCACACCCTCATAGGTCAGGGCGATCTGAAAGTGAAATTCGAAGGGCTGATGAACTCCACCGAGACCAAGAACAACGATTGAACAGGTTGAAGGATCGTCTTGGTATAAGACTTAATAATGATGATCTACGATTGTTGTTGGTCGAATGGCAGAGGGACAGAGAGGTAAGAGGGGAACAACCTCTTGATCCACAGCGTGAGCCCCCTGTTGACAGGTCGAGGCCCCATGGACAAGATCATACTCAACCTCGCAATAATTCAAGACGTAACTTAGAAGTGCAACCTCGTAGCCCACAACGAGAGCCCCCTGTAAACAGGTCGAGGCCCCATGGACATGAGCGAGCACCTTCACGAGATGACCCGCGTAATGATCAAGATGCGAGGCCCCGTGATTCACAGCGAGCGCCCCCTGATCTCAGGTTGAGGCCCCGTGATCATGAGCGAGCCCCCCGATCAGGAGGGTCAGGAAGGAGAAGGGGTATGGAGTTGGATTATAGGAGTAGGGATAGCGATCGAAGGAATAGATACGATGCCCCTTACCATGGAGGACCCTCTGGAGGAAGGGATCCGCACATAACACCTGTCTCGTCCCAAAGTAGGTCAGGAGGACGACAGGAAGGGCTAGGGACGCGCCCTCACAATCAGGAGGAGAGGACGCGCCCTCACAATCAGGAGGATAGGACACATCCTCATAGCCATGAAGTAAGGACGCACCCTAATAGTCATGATGGAAGGGCGCACCCTCCAAGGATGCAAGAGACTCCTGCAACCCAAGTAGAGATCCAGCCTCCTCAACCACCACCTCAACCTTCGCCTACCGGTAATATTCAGACTAATGTCCAAACTATCCCAGGTGTGGGAAGCTTCAATGTGGATGACCTGAAAAAACTCCTCACACATCTTGAGGGAGGAAGAGTCACTTCAACGGCTCAAGCTCCTTCTCCATTCTCTGCAGCAGTAAGGGAGGCACAACTTCCAACAGGATACAGGAATACAACCAACGACTTACGCTTCCATGGGAATGCCGACCCTGTTGAGTTCTTGGGAAGATTCAATATAGAGATGGATGTATATCAAGTGCCTGACTTGGCTAGATGTCGTCTTCTGGCAGCAACTTTTAGAGAGAGTGCGCAACAGTGGTTTCAAAAGCTTGGACCAGGTGTGATTACTTCATGGGAAATTATGAAAACTTTGTTCCTGACAAAATTCCAAGCTACTGTGAAGTATGCCCCCCAGTGACTACTTTGGCCAATATCAAACAAAAGGAAGGAGAAAGCTTGCAGTCGTACTTCAAAAGGTTCAATGCTGAGTCTACCATGGTCAGAGGGGCAACCGATGAGTCACTAAAAAGTTTCTTGATTGCGGGACTCCAAGTCGGAACTGACTTCTGGAAGCACTTGCAGGGGAAGGACCCAACAACCTTAGCAGACCTCTTTGCCCAAGCTGAATACTTTAAGATCGTTGAGCAATCTCTTGCTGATAATAAAAAGTCCGACTCCCAAGGGAAGGGGAAAGGTTCTAAGAGGAAGGATAGGTCTCCAAGCCCTGACTACCGGAGGAGAGGGTATAGTCCGAACAGGGTGAATGTCACTAATGCAAGGAGAGGTTGGACTCCACCAGACTATGACAGATTGAATAGATATCAAACAGGGAGTTATACACTTGCTGCTTCTGTTGAGCATATCTTTGAGGTAAATAAGGACAAGGGTTTATTCAAGAAGCCAGCACCGTTATCCTCGTGGCAGAGCAAGGACAAAAAGAGGTATTGCTCATATCATGAATCTACTGGACATAATACCCACGAGTGTCGATAGCTCAAGGAAGAAATTGAAGAATTGATCAAGGCTGGATACCTAACTGACTGGATTGTCAGAGAAGTAAAAAAGCATAAAGACGACACTGACAGGAGGATGGAAAGAGAACATGCTCCTGAAAGGGATGATGACAGATCTAAGGACGTTCAGTTTGCCCGGGCTGGAAGCATTCATACTATCTTTGGAGGACGTCATTTTGGTGGTGACAGTAACAACGCACTGGAAAGGTATGCCAGGGAAGCACGTCATAAGCCCTTAACTAATGTGAACAGCTTGGAACTTAAACCTCCCAAGTTGTTCAGGGGGGAATCAGTAGATATTACATTTACTGAGGAAGAAGCAAGATGGGTACATCATCCTCACAGTGACGCCCTAGTCGTTGCCATACAGATTGGTCCTATTAATGTACACCGAGTATTTGTGGACAATGGAAGTTCGGTGAATATTCTCTACTACAGCACTTATAAGAAGTTGGGTTTGCCTGATAAGGATATTGTCCGAGAGGATGCTTGGATTTATGGTTTCACTGGAGAAGCTGTCAGAGTTATGGGTGCAATTAAGCTCCCGGTTACACTTGGTGAAGGTCCTCTATCTGTGACTCAGATGATAGAATTTATAGTATTGGATCAAGAATCTGCCCACAATGCTTTGGTAGGAAGGCCTTTGCTGAAAGAGATGAAGGTAGTTACTTCCATTTATCATTTAATAATGAAATTCCCTACTCCAAATGGGGTTGGTTCAGTTCGAGGGTCACAATATGATTCAAGGGAGTGCTATCATAGAACTGTCAAGGGTTTTCGTCGTAATGGATTAGGAGGACGCGCCCTTCCCCAAGAAGATGCCCATGGATTGCTCAAAAATTCTAAGGGAGAGATTCATGTTCATTACATGGTTCAAGAGCCAGAAGATGATGTCCCTCAGCTGAGGGCGCGCCCTAAGATGTTACTATTGGAGACGCCCCCCCCTAATTGATGAACTTCAAGAAAGAATTGTTGAGAGCACCTATACCCTGCAGGGCGCGCCCTCAAGGAAGGAAGAGCTTGTTGAAGATGCACCCTCAGGGAGAGAGACATTTAATGACATCTTCCCAAGGGAAGAAGGGTATGTGGAGGACGCGCCCTCAATAGAGGATGAATTTGTGGAAGACGCGCCCTCAAAGAGTGAAATGCCTGTTGAAGATCCTCGTATTTTTGATCTTGATCTTGATCCAAGAATTCCTATCCTACAGGAGAAGACGGGTCCTGCGGAAGACACAATCTCAATCCCGGTAGACGCGGCAGATCTCAGTAAGGTTCTCAAAATTGGATCACAGCTAAGCAATGAGTTGAGAACAGACTTGACTAATTTTCTTATGACCAACCTGGATGTGTTCGCTTGGAGTCATGCTGATATGATAGGGATTGATCCTAATGTCATTTGCCATCATCTAAACATATATCCTAATAAGAAAGGAATGCGTCAGAAGCGGCGTGCAATCAGTGGAGAAAGGGCAGTAGCTTTAAAGGAGGAGGTCGACAGACTCTTGGATGTGGGTTTGATCAAAGAATCCTTCTATCCCGAGTGGTTGGCAAACCCGGTGTTGGTGAAAAAGCCTAATGGGAAATGGAGAACTTGTGTGGACTTCACGGATTTGAACAAAGCTTGCCCAAAGGATAGTTTCCCACTCCCTCGGATTGATCAGTTGGTGGATGCTACGGCTGGACATGCTCTCTTGAGTTTCATGGACGCTTACTCAGGGTATAATCAAATTCCCATGTATGGACCCGATCAAGAACATACATCCTTTATTACTGACAGAGGTTTGTATTGCTATATTGGAATGCCCTTTGGTCTTATCAATGCAGGGGCAACATATCAAAGATTGGTGAATATGATGTTTAAAGAGCAGATTGGCAAAACTATGGAGGTGTATGTAGATGATATGCTTGTCAAGTCCAAGGAAGCAGTAGACCACGTGAGGCACTTGGAAGAAATGTTTGGAATTCTGCGCAAGTACAGGATGAAGTTAAATCCTCAAAAGTGTGTCTTTGGTGTTGAGTCGGGGAAGTTTTTAGGCTTTATTGTGAATCATAGAGGAATTGAAGCTAATCCGGAAAAGATCAAAGCACTCCTTGAAATGAAGTCCCCTACCAGTGTAAAGCAGGTTCAAAGCCTTTGTGGACGGATTGCAGCTCTAAATCGTTTTGTCTCAAAGTCTTCTGATCGTTGCAAAGAATTTTTCAAAGCCATTAGGGGGGTCGACAAAGATTTCATGTGGATTCCTGCTTGTGAAGACGCTTTTCAGAAAATCAAGGAACAGTTAGGTAAGCCCCCACTCTTGGCCAAGCCTGTGGATGGTGAAGTATTGATTCTTTACTTGGCCATCTCTATTTACTCCATTAGTGTTGTGTTAGTACGAGAAGAGGATAGTTTGCAGTCACCAGTTTACTATGTAAGTAAGAGGTTGTTGGATGCAGAAACCCGATATTCTAGCATGGAGAAGTTGGTATATGCTTTGGTGCTGGCTGCACGAAAGCTGCGTCCCTACTTTCAAGCTCATAAAATTGAAGTGCGAACTTCTTATCCCATGAGACACATTTTACATAAACCTGAAGCTTCAGGAAGGATGTTGAAGTGGGCAATTGAATTGGGACAGTATGATTTGGAATATGTTTCTCGAACGGCAATCAAGGGACAAGCCTTAGCCGATTTTATTCTGGAGTTTGAAGATGAGAGTATGGGACGAGAAATCATTCTGGTGAACCCTAACCCCCTTGCTCAAGAGGCAAGCCCTTTGAGAGAGGAGTATCCTTTTCTTTGGTGGACTATGTATGTGGATGGCGCAGTCAACAATGATGGAGCAGGTGCTGGAGTTGTCTTAACCTCTCCTGAAGGCCACCTTCTTATGAGTGCTATCAATTTTAAATTTGCGGTAACTAATAATGAGGCTGAGTACGAGGCATTGATTAATGGTTTGAAGTTAGCCTTGGAAATGAATGTAAAGAATTTGGTGGTGTTCGGTGATTCGAAATTGGTTGTTCAGCAGGTTGAAGGGGGGTTCCAGACTAGAGGACCAAAGACAGAGGCATACATGATGAGTGTACGTCACTTGATTCAACAGTTCAACATAGTCAGACTTGAAGGAGTTCCTCGTGAAGAAAATTCCAAGGCTGATACTCTGGCCAGGTTGGGTTCCCAAAGAGACACGGTGTTGATGGGAGACATTCCATTGGAAATTCAAGAAATTCCTAGTATTCCCGAGATGGAGCTAATGGTTGTAGATGAAGTACCAATGAAGACTTGGATGACTCCTATCCAAGAGTATGTACAAAAAGGAATTTTACCCGATGATAAGGGGGAGGCCAGACGTTTGAAATACCAAGCAGCAAGGTATGTGGAATATGATGCGGTTTTGTACCGAAGGGGTTTTAATCAACCCTTACTCAGGTGTGTTGATGGGGACGAGTGCAACTATGTCTTGAGAGAGGTTCATGAAGGAATATGTGGTAATCACTCGGGGGGTAGTTCCCTTGCTATGAAAGTGTTACGACAAGGATATTACTGGCCAACCTTGAAGGATGATGCTATGAAGTTTACAAGAGCATGTGATCAGTGCCAACGCTTTGCGAACTACTCATCTATTCCTGCTACGGCATTAACTTCAATGATAAGTCCTTGGCCTTTTTCTATGTGGGGGATTGATCTTATTGGAGAGCTTCCTATGGCTAAGGGGGGTGTCAAGTATGCTGTTGTGGCTGTGGATTATTTTACTAAGTGGGCAGAAGCTATGCCCTTGGCAAAGATAACGGCCAAGAAAATCAAAGATTTTGTTTTTAATTCCATTGTGTGCAGGTTTGGGATTCCTTACAAACTCATATCTGATAATGGGAAGAAATTTGACAGCAAGGAGTTAAAGAAGTTGTGTGACGATTTGAAGATTAAGAAAGATTTTGCAGCAGTCTATAATCCTCAGAGCAATGGGCAGACTGAAGCTATCAACAAGATAATCAAGCACACACTGAAGACCAAGTTGGAAGAAAGTAAAGGTAACTGGCCTGAGGAACTACCTATGGTACTATGGTCCTACAATACCACACCAAGATCTACTACTGGAGAGTCTCCATTCATGTTGTCTTATGGCTTTGAAGCAATGGTTCCTGTGGAGGTTGGATCTGGATCATTCAGGAGGGATCACTATGACAATGAATCTAATGAGGTCAACCAACGGCTTCATCTTGATTTTCTGGAAGAAACACGTGCAACATCATCACTAAGATTAGCTGCATATCAGAAAAGAGTGGCAAGGTTTTATGATCGAAGAGTAAGGGTACGTCGTCTCAAGGTTGGTGATTTGGTGCTACGAAGGGTGATGCCTCATACCAGAATTGCCAGTCATGGGGTTTTTGGTGCCAATTGGGAAGGACCTTACAGGATCAAGTCTGTGCTTTGGGAAGGAACTTTTCACTTGGAAGATTTGGGTGGTAATCCTATACCAAGAGCTTGGAACGTAGAACATTTGAAGAAATATTACCAATAGGGAGTGGTTTTGTACCCCCTATATTATCTATCTAAATAAACTAGAAGAAATAAATTTCCTCCTAGTCTAGGGGGGTAGTGCATGTACATCCCACCTTGGATAGTTGAGATTTTCAAGTTTTTATTTCCCCAAAGAGCATTAGCCTTGGGACCAGTGTGGCTTTCACACCAGAGCGCATTATTTATAAAAATCGCATCAAGAATTTTCAGAAATTTCATAATTTTAAGTTTATTATGTTTGTTTGAGCAATATTTTGGTTGTTAAATGAAGACGCGCCCTGGGATATACAATGTTAAGACGCGTCCTATGATGGTTGATAAATTTAAAAGAATAACACATGCTGAATATTTTGACACGTGCTGAAAGGACGCGTCCTAACGGATTCCTTCAAAGAACAGGATGTATCTTCAACAAGTGAGCAAGTGATGTAAATGAGCAAGACAGTTAAGAAAAGCAAGCATACGAATAATATAAAGTTGGGAACAAACCATGGTTATTAACAAAATAGAGCCTAAGTTAGTTTACAGCTTGCAAAGCTTCAAAGGAGGGCCTGCACCTCATAATGTTTAAAGTAACAAGAAACTTAGGGCGCGTCCTTAGGTTTGATCGGTGGGAGGAACGTCCTTGACAACATCAACTTGGGACGAATCGTGCTCTTGCTCGTTTGGGTTAGCTTCCTTTTGTCTTGGAGACGCGTCATCAGAAGGCGCGTCCTGGTCACCATCAGGTATAGGAGAAGCCTCTTCTAAGCCGAGAAAAACTCGTTTTGCCCTGATTTCAACAGCTTCTTCGACTTTGAATTTTGAAATCCACAGCACGGTTTCTTCACCAAACTTTGAAAAGTCATAGTCAGGATCTTGGGCAAGGAATCCTGAAGCATAGTTTCTGAAACCTTTCATGAAGGACGCGCCTTCAACCTTTTTCTTCTCCTTAGCCCAACCATTCTACTGGTCCTCCACAAGCTCAGTCACTTGATTTTTCAGCTTGATGTTTTCTTCCTTGAGATCATTGACAGTAATGCCTAGGTCATTTATCACCTCTTCTTGCAGTTTGAGTTCACTATCATAGTAATTCTGTTTCTGCAAAAGTTCATTCTTTAGTTTATCCAAGGCCGTGTTACGGTCTTCAACTTGTTTTGAAAGTTTGCTTGTTTCTTTCTCAAGAGACTCAAGGCGCGCCTTATCTTTTTGGAGAGAGCTTTGGCGATTCAGAGCAGCGACAAGCATCTCAGAAGAAGCTTTAATGATCGCTTCATTTTCTTCTAAAGAATCCCTTTGTCTCCATTTGAGAATGTCATCATCAGAGACGAAAGGAATTGCTAGAGGACTTAAAGCAGCTGAGACCAAGGAGAACGATGAAGACTTCAATTTTTTAGAGGACGCGCCCTCTGTGATAACAACCACCTCAGCGTCCTCCTTCCTTTTTCTGGTCTTGTCCTTTTCCTGATCAGATGCTGACTGAGGATTTTTGGTTTCAGTCGTAGGTTTTTTGACATCTTTCCTATGAGTACGCGTCTTAGTCCTTTTAGTAGCCCTGGCAGTGGGGGCATTCCCCATTTCAAGACCCCAACCAGCAGGAAGACTATCCATATCTGAAAAAGTAAACGATACATCATATTACGACGCGTCCAAGGAAAGTGTAATAAATAAACAACGTAATCAAGAAGTTTAATAAAGGACAATGGAGCAAACAAAATTTAGTAAACGAATTCACCCTGACTAAAGGGCGCGCCCTTAAAGGTTTGTGTACCTTTTTCAGATTTATCCTCATATTCCTCTTCACCCTCGTCAGAATCAGAATCTTTGCCACCTTTGATTGGCACCCCCTTCCTAAACCATTGGAAAGGGATAATGGTTCCGACTTCCTTTTTGAGAATTCCAACTCTTTTAAGATTCTCCTCAGAAATTAGAGTTTTTAAGTGGAATCTCGATGAAGGAAGGGCAAGGATCTTATCAGCTCTCTTCTTTGCTTCACCAAAGAGTTCTTTTGTATTTCTATTATCTACACGAAGTAAAGAAACGAATACAATAATAAAAGGCGCGTCCTAAGTAAGTGAATTAGTTAAAAATAAAAGAGAAGGCACGTACTTACTATAGTTACAATTGAACACTACTCTGATTCTCTCTACGTTCCAAAGATAGAAGAATGGTTCTTTCCAGTTCTTCTCGTGACTAACCTTCCCGTTGGAGAAACCAATTCTGTTATGCTTATGTTGTGGTGTCAGAAAAAAGTATCCTTTTGAACTTTTTCTGATGGCAAAGAAATAGCTGAATTCCTCCATTGTTGGTGGAGTGGAGATTCCTTCGTCATTATATAAAATAAACAATGCAAGAGCTAGTTTGTAAGAATTTGGAGAAAGTTGGATGAGGGCAATATCATACCATTGGAGGATACTTTTGAGATAAGGGTGAAGGGGCGCGCCCACTCCCAAGGCCATTAACTTGGGAGAGGTCACCATTCTAGGTGTTTTGAAAGGTTCGGGCCATTTGAAGATGTGTGGCCTCATAAGGGAGGGAGGACGCGCCCATTTGCCCTCCATTTGATAATAAGTCATACTCCAGGTTATCTCCTCAACAGAAACGGTGGATGGCATGGCTACACAAAATAACTTATTGTTTTGCTTCCTTAATCTTCTTTTCTCGGCCTCTGAAAGTGTATCCTTGTATTGGCCCCAATCAAGGTCAATTTCCTCCTCAGCGATTTCAGGATGAATGAATGGAATGGGGGAACTCTCAGGAGGGAATGTACGATCATCTTCGTCTATATGAGGATATGGACTATCTGAGGACGCGTCTTCACAATTAGATTCTGTCTCAGAATTGGACGTGCCCTCAGAATTTGACGATTCAATTTGTTTTCCTCTTTTTTGTCGAAAAATAGTGGTCTCTGTATCTTCTATGACATCATTACCCTCGTCTATAACCGGTTTAAATTGTTGGGGGCGCGTCCTACTATGATGGCTTGTTACTTCCAAATTCAGATCATCAACATGTGGAAGGGATGAGTTTGAAGTTAAAGGGGATGACATGATTTCTGTGTCACCTTTGAAAGGAGATGCTTCGCGTAATTGTTCTATCGCTTGGGTATGGAAAGATCTAATTGAAGAAGAGCTTTGTGCTGGAAAGGAGATTGAAGGTGGGGAATAAATTCCCAAACGTTTGTTGAAGTCCTTGAAGGGATGAAACGGGGAAGACGCGCCCTTACCCTCCAGCTGAAAAGAGAAAGGAAAAGATGGTAAGGACGCGTCCTGTAAAGAAAATATTATAAATTGGGAAATAATTCGTCATGGGTGAATAAGATAACAAGGACGCGCCTTAACAATATTAACGTAATTAGTCCTCAGTCGCATAAAGACGCGTCCTAAGTCTACGAATTATAGCTGGAGTGACAGAAACATAATTTAAAATCAAATTATGACGAATAAAGATCTGACGCTGATAGATACAAACATACATACACGCATTTCATCAAGAACACAAAAATAGGCTTAATAGTCATATTCTCGATTTGATCTAAATATATGGCAAAAACATGAAATGATGGTATGAAATCGTACCTTTGAAGTTGCTGAAGAAGAATCGAGAAGAAAAACGTTCAAAAACCGAAGATTTGGCCGGATTTTTGCTTGAAAAGACGAACTGCGACGACTAGGTTTTTCTTTCTGAGAAAAGAGTAAAGTGAAACGTGGAAAGCGACTTTTAGGTATTTATAGAGGAAGTTGCGCCTAATGGAAGACAACTGTCAATGCACGTGCTATCACCTGGTAAAGTCAGGGTGCGTCCTACAGGAAGACGCGCCTTAAGCAATAGAAGTTGGGATTTTTTGACGAATAAAGAAATTCAATGTATTGTTTTTAACTTCACACTGAATTGGGGGTAGTTGTTATAGCCAAAATTCGATAATGGGTTTTTAGGTTAGGATCGGGTCAAGTATGAATTCAATTATGTTATTTTTGTAATTAGGGTTAAGTTTAATATTAGGGCTTGCCCTCAAAGGGATAAGGGCGTGCCCTCTTAGGCCGTTCATCCCTTGAGGACGCGCCCTCATGATAATGACAACTCTACATGGATGGAAGACTTGACGGAGAATAATGACTTCATTCGACACAAGGAGGACTTCGGGCTTGTCCTCATGGGGATGAGGGCGCGCCCTTTAGGCCGTCCACTCCTTGAGGGCGCGTCCTCCCGGTTTGAAGATACAACTTGATAGTGAAAAATGGTTTCCTTGGTTTGGTATTGGTTAAATATTGAAGAATTCCCTCCTAGGATGTGCCCTAGGAGGGGGATGTCCGTGACCGAAGGCCTCCTCCTGTATTCAATGGGCGCGCCCTCATTGGGGATGTGGGGTTAATCTTGGTATGTGCTTTGGGAGCTCTGTTCCTGTACTCAATGGGCGCGTCCTCATTGGGGAACTTTGGAGTAATCCTGCACTTTGCACCCAAACACTTGGGATCACTTGTCCTGCTATCTGGTGGGTGCTTCTCATTCGGGGGACAAGGATGCGTCTAGCATTTAAGGTAAGTCATGGCTATACCTGCGTCTATGAATTAAGGAAATAGCTGGTAATGGATAGGACTAGTCCTCGACGGGGGAAGTTTCCTTATCCATGAAGTCCTGACGTCATAGACGAGCCTTGGGCCTTTGTGACTAGGCCTTATCGTTAGACATTCCTAAAGTGAGCTAAAATTCTAAGTAGGGAAATAGATGGAAGTCCTACCTTCAAGTAAGGAAAGATAATGAAGACATATGCTTAAGTATGGAAAGAATCCTATACATGGAAGGCGGTGGGAAAAGTCTTACGTCTACGCATGGAAAGACAACAGAAGACTTCGGATGGGCTTCGAAGATCAAAGACCAAGCCCATGGAGGAAACTTTCTCCCCAAGAACTACGTTGGCTTGATTCCCTATAAATAGGGATACGTAGGCAAATTGTAAGGGGTCGAATGTTGAGAACTCTGAGGCAGCTAACATAAACCCTAAGCAATCTCAGCCATCAATTAAACACAACCATCATACTCCGACGAAATTACCACCTAAGGACCACCGTTGTAGATCTTGATTCCGGCGATAAACCCCAAACTTTGTTAATACCAAATTCCTCCGTTAACCGGAGGCATTTGATGTATCCATATCAAGAGTTGGGTTCTGTGAAGACTAATATTATTTGGAGACCACGGAGACCTATATTTTAACCATTAGATTAGGTTTTTATCGTATGGTTAATATTAATTAGATTTAAATGAAAGTTATGCACTATCTTAATTACAAAGAATAAGGCATATTTTTTTTTAAACTATAATGTAATGCATCTTAAATAATCAAATATAATAACAAAATTTGCAAAACTACAATTCCTAGAGTTCTTTATTTATTCTTTTGCAACACTTAATATTGTATAAAGTGCAAAACATTTATACTTGCAACACATATTATATTTCACTATATACTACACTAAAGTACAAATAATAAAAATTGTATTAAGAAGAATAATAAAATAATAATAATAAAGTAATAACATCCAATTCTTATATATGTAATTTTTATTTAAATGTCTAGTCTCTCATTAAATGAAAAAGTAAAAAAAATTAAAATTAGAAAAAAATATATTTTAATAAACAACATACAATTTATATCAACTAAAAATAGACTACAAAGTACTAATAATCTATTTTATTTTATATTTTAAATAAACTTTAATTCTTCAAATATTCATTCTATAATAAAAAGAATTATATTAACAAGAATTTTGATAAACTTGAAAGCACAGATAATTTAATTTGTACAAATGAGTTAAATAAAATAAAAAAAATTAGAAAAGGTCCGGCACAAAATGATTATTTTTTATTTTGTAAGATATGATTGTAAATAGTAACTGCATAATTCTTAATATGTCATGCACGTACACTCGCATACTGTCTTTTCATTCGAATATAATCAACACCGTCCAACAACTACAAATAACTTCTCTCTCCATATCAATATCATATGTATTTTTCAAAAAATGGGCATAGATTAATTAACGTGTATACTAGATGTCCTGGATCAATCTCGCATACGGCATATATACACTTCTTAAAAGAGAAATCCTGTAGATGATGTTGACGCAGCAGAATAATTACATGTTGAGAAGAAACTAATTACAATAACTTAAATTACAAACAAGTAATTTATAAGGTTAAACAATATATACAGAGAGAATGATATGTAAGAAAATCCGAAGCCATGCATGACAATACGTACGTTGCGGGCCTAGGCATGCCCAAAAATGACATTGATCTCAATATTTTCATCATTTTCCTGATCATGATCAACTTCAAAGTATTGATAGACAGGCGCTTGAAGATCATCAGATTGTAGTTGAGTAGTAGTGATGATGAAAACTGGAATTTGCTGCAGCCAATTCATAATATTTTTGAAAACACGGCTTGGGAACGGAGAAATCCAAATGCAAGTGCAAATGAGATAGGTATAGAACAAGATTTGTGGGGGGAAAAGAACTGAGGCTATCATCAGAAAAACAAGCGGCACTGAAAGATCGAAATCGCCAAACCGCAACATTATAGGTTGTGCGGATACAGTGATAGAGATGGTGAGTTTGATTGAGATTGCGAAAACGAGCAAGACAAAAGCAAGGGTGATATATAACCAGCCATTTTGGTCAGGAGTAATGAAATAGTCCCAAGATGATACTTGGTTGGCTTGGCCTGATATGTACTTTATCAAGTTGATAAGTACTGGGAGTACGAACCTCAAATCTATGTTGAAGTGCATGGTGTTGAATTGAATATCTTAATATAAGACTGTGTGTATATCTATGTTCCTTCACTATCCCCCAACAAGCTGGTATTTTGTGTGGGAGATTTGGTTGTGGATATATAGACAAACGAAAACGCGCACTTCCATATATAGATGTAAAAATTTGTTGGGTCCTCAGGGTATTTCTAAGAAAGTTCTTTAGGAGGCACCACTCACCGGTCTCTATCAAAAAAGTGTAAATTGTCCACAAAACTGTGCGTTGGAATCATTTTATATGTACTAATTTTATATTCAATTCGATTAATAAAAAAATATAATGAGTTTGCTCTTTGACATTTTGAGCTCTTTGACATTTTGAGTTGGCTCTTGACAAAACTGTGCTTACATTTTGAAGCCAATTAGTCACTTTCTTGTTCTTTTGTGTACGTCGTGAGGTTGATTGAATTCGTTTTATATTATTATGGCAATTCAGATGGACATATTAATATAAAATTTTTGAAGAATCTGGGTGGAAAAACAATAGGTCACGAAGCAAAGTGTTTGTGGGCTGTGGCAGAGTTCAAAATGCTGGGATGAGAATTTTATAATATAATTTAAGAATATCCTGTTAATTTAAAGCACTTAGTTAAATGCCTATAGCCGCGCGTTAAGTTGGACTTTGTCACAACTTACAAATGCCTTCCTTGATCAGCCACCGACGTAGAACCGCTGACGTTACCTACAGGGACAGCCCCGGAGGCGGATAAGTACACTAATTTAATAATTTTTAAGTTAAGAATTTTTACATGTTTTTAGAAAACACGCTTACTTTTATTTCTTTTAAAACCAACTAAATAGATAGTTTAAGAGAAATTATCGAAAATACTATTTTTTTTTATATTTTTTTACAATTTTACCATCTTTTGAAAATATTTGCAAAAATACGGTATACAACCAGACGCAACTTAAAAATATTTGCAAAAATACGGTGCAACCAGATTCAACCAAAACAACAAGATATAACCATATGCAACTTTTTAAAAAAGAAATTGAAATCAACCGAAAATTCAAAATATAACTATACATTAAACAATATACTACTTACATTTATTGATATATGATTATCTTTTGTGCATATACATATTACCTACGACATAATTTACATTAATAAAATTATGATTAAATATTAGCACCTTAATCATAAGTTATACCTACTTTATTTTTATTTAAAATTTTGAAATGAGCAACATTATCCAGTATTGAATTTTTTTTATAAAACATTCAACCCATCCAAACCGACCCAAATCGATGTACGACGGGTAGAGTTGGGTTACAGATTTAAATTTTATGGGCTGAATTAAAAATTTACAAACCTATTTAAATGGGTCGGGTTGAAAAAACGCTTCCAACCCGACCCATGAACACCCCTAGATACATACGTAGTTGAGAGTTCACAAGTAGTTTCATCTCAATCAAATCAACAATCGGGGTTGAGTTTCTAGCTATCAACAAGGTCGCGCAGGGCACTAACTTTTGTAACTTATTATGCAACCAAAGATGATTCCAATTATTAAATTTTTATAAGTTGCATATGTGATTGATTTTGGTTGCAATTGCAGATATGGTTGCATCTAGTTGCAGATCGTATTTTTGAAAATATTTTCAAATAATTGATATTTTTGAAAATATGTTAGTATTTTTGTAAAATATTCAAAAAACATAGTATTTTTGCAAAAAAGTTTCTTGAGTTGAGTATTTATGAAAAACCCCAAATTTTAATTAGACATCATATAAAATAGCTCAATTAAAAAAAATAGTAAAACCTCTATAAATTAATATAGTTGGGACCGGAAAATTCTATTATTTTAGAGAGGTATTAATTAATCGATAAATTATTAATTATTAATTAATAGAGAGTTTTTGATAAAAAAAATTGATGGTTAGTTATATAAACTTAAATAAAATCAATTGTAAAATTTATATTTTTTACTTAATTCAATTTATTCAATGTATAATTATTTACAAATTCAATATATATTGAAGATTCAAAATACACCATCCTTACAAATAATGTCAATGATATAAAAGACGATGCAACACCTTTGAAAAACATCGAAAATGCTTAATAACTCTTTGATACAATACAAAAACTTCACATACTAGCTTTTGGATGCAATAAAGAAGGTTAGGAATGAGTTTCATGTAGATTTGAATTTCAAGAAAAATGCTAGAATCATATTTTGCAAAAGTGTAACAGATATATTTTTATGATTATAAGGGAATTATTAATTTATAATATTATTGAATTATATATATATATATATATATATATATATATATATATATATATATATATATATATATATATACAGGGGTTTCCAAAAAAATATTATCTTATTATCTTATCGAAATAGGTTTTTTTAACTGACCCAAATCAAGATCGGAGAAAATTATTAATTTAGAGCGGTTATTAATTTATCGAGGTTTTACTGTAATTTGTGAATCTACGATAAACTCTTGCATCAGTAAGATTCTTATATTTTGCAAGTCAACTTATTAATTGTGTTTCTTAACTCAATTTGTGAATTTTACTTTAACTTATACTAGCTTAAAACCGTGCGATGCACGGATTGTTAATTGTTATTTTCTTCTTATTTTTTTTAATTGTATTTGTTAAAAAAATAAGTAGGCATGTTAAAATAGCTAAACACTTTTAATTAATTAAAAATATTAAAATAAATAAGTAAGGGTTTGCTCGTTATATTTTTGGAAAATGAGGGTTTTAGTATGTAAAAATAAAAAATATAACATATATTTAGTTTAAAAAGCTAAATGCCCGTAATATTTTTGGAAAATGAGGTTTTAAAATTGAATAATTTAAATTATTTAAATATGTTTTAAAATAAATAAGTAAAGGGTTTGTCCGTGATATTTTTAGAAAAAGAATAGAATTTGGTGAGCAAAATAGAAAAAGGCAATTGAAAAAAGGCAATTTCCCGTGATATATTTAGAAAATGAGGGACTTTATTAGAAAAAATCTATAATGTGTTTTAGCTGAAAAGGTAATTGGTTATAAATAGGTATTTGATTATTTAGATTTTAATATTTTTAGTAATTGCATTTGTTAAGAAAAATAAGTAGACATGTTAAAATAAGTAAACTTTAAAAAAATAATTATAATATTAGGTTTAAAAATAAATAACTAAAGGTTTGTCCGTGATATTTTTGGAAAATGAGGGGTTTTAGTAAGAAAAAATAGAAAAACTAACATGTTTTAGTTAAAAAAGGTAATTGCCCGTGATATATTTGAAAAAGTAGGGGAATTTGTTAGAAAAAATATAAAAAATAATGTATTTTAGGTGAAAAAGGTAATTGGTTATAAATAGGTAATATTATTATTTAATAATATATTTCTATAAATAAGCAAGGTTAATTAAGTAAAAACACGAATTTAAGAAAGGACAATTAAGTAAAATCACAACGTACCATACCGACCGACCAAACTTTTAATGTTTCGTCTATTATATAATAGTATAATATTGATACGATGATAACTTATTAATTGTGTCTCTTAACTCAATTTATGAATTTTACTTCTAACTTATACTCTAATGATAATTTGAAAATTAATAACAACGTACTTTAATATTGCTTATTTTTTACTACTTGATTTCTTCATATTTTTAATAATTTATATTTTAATATTTGTGTTTAAATATATATTTTTAGGTCAAGATACATGTATAATTATATTAAATTATTACTGTATTTATTTATTTATTAAATATTTTTATTAAATATTCATTTACTTATCATGAGATTTATTTAATTTAAAATATAAAATACTAACTTTTTAAGATATCCAAACATGCCCAATATACAACCTATAACCCGTGCAAGACACGAGACTTAAAAAATAATAAACTAGTTTTTTGCTAAAATGTTTATATATTTTGTACTCAAATAATCATTTTGAAAAAGTTCAAATTACATCATTGAAAATCATATTAATATTTTAGCAATTAAAAGTAATCATGTGATTATTATCGTACAAATATTTATCCAAATTTTATGAAATCTAATCAAGTTATAAAATATTAGGTTGATGTAATTGACATGCCATATTACAAAGTACTATAAAATATCAGATAAAATCAAAACCTTATATTTTCAATTTTCTAATTACAAAATTATCTGAATTTATAAACGATTTTGGACGAGAAATAAATTCAGTGTTCGTGCCTCGCACGGGCTTTTACACTAGTTACTATATATTAAACCTCAACACAAAGGCAAAAATTGTCATTTTAATGTCTGTGAATTTAGAATTTTACTCATATATTTTCTTAAATTACAAAAAAGCCATCATTTAATAATTATGTAAAAAAATAGTGAAATTATGCTAGAATTAGGAATTGAACCACTAACATTCCCTTACCAAATTCACACCATAACCAACCGAGCTACACTTTGTTTCGAGTTTACTTTCAAACTCTTATTAGATAAACCATATCTTCTTCCATTTTTTTTGGAGTAAATAAACATTGTTTTATATTATTTCTAGAATATTGCGTAGTATATAGCTACAATAAATATTTTTAGAGATTCAGCATAATTTATAATTCACTTTTGTCAATTTAAATTATTAATGTATGCCATTTTAAAATCTGTGAATTTATAATTTTGCCCCTACATGTTAAAAATTACAAAAACACAACCCCTTTTATATTTATGCAAAAAATATATGAATTTAAATTATGTTAGTGCAGGGAATCGAACCGCAGTGTAATACAATTTATTTTGAGTTTCTTTAAAAATTTATTAGAAAAACCAAATTTTCTTCTCTTCTCCCGTTTTTTTTAAATTTCTTTTAAGAAAATAAAAGGTTGGTTTATACTATTTATAAAATATTGCATAGTATATAATCACAAAAAACATTTTAATGGATTGAGTATATTCTACAATTATCTTTTGTCATTTTAAATGATTGATATAAAAATTAAAATTTTAAAATAATATAAAAATTATACATAATTGTAATCGAGTCCGAAAAAGATAAGAATTTATTTATATTCATATCTGTGTAGATATTAAATTCTTGAAATAAAAATAAGATTTTAAGAAATATTTATTTTTATTTATCAAATCATATATAATAAATGATTGCATCACATAATTTTTAGGTATATAAAATTTTAACATATTAGAGATATTTGGTCGACCAACTAAATCTATTACTATATATTAAACCACAACGAACAAAAAGTACCACTTTAATGCATGTGAAGTTACGATTTTGCCTTATTTTTTAAAAAATTACAAAAATGTCACCCCTTCAATGTTTATGCAAAAATTAAATTAAATATGTTAATCTTGAGAATTGAACATGTTACCTTCTACACTCAAACTTGCACCGCAACCATTGTGCTACAAACATTTACTTATTTATTTTAAAATTTATTTTAATACTTTTAATTATAAGATTTTAAAACCTCATTTTTCAGAAATACGGGCAATTAATATTAACTTTTATCACGGGCAATTACCCTTTTCAACTAAAACATTTTATCTTTTTCTATTTTTTTTACTAAAATCTTTATTTTTCCAAAAATATCACCGACAAATTCTTACTTATTTATTTTAGAACCTATTTTAATATTTTTAATTATTAAAAAAAGTTTACATATTTTAACATGTCTACCTATTTTTTTTAACAATGCAATTAATAAACATATTGGTTTGTATATTATAAAATAACAACTATTAAAATCAATCTGTGCATCGCATGAATTTTAAGCTAAAACATTAAAAAATATTTCTGACATTTAGAATATCACACTCATATCACCTATTTTTATAATATTAAAAAATATTTTTCTATTTTTTTTACTAAAATCCCTTCTTTTTCGAAAAATATCACGGGCAAACTTTTACTTATCTATTTTAAAACTTATTTTAATACTTTTAATTATAAAATTTTAAAACCTCATTTTTCAAAAATATTGGCAATTACCTTTTTAAAACTAAACATGTTACATTTTCAATTTTTCTTACTAAAATTCCTCATTTTCCAAAAATATAACGGACAAACACTTATTTATTTATTTAAAAATTCATTCTAATGTTTTTAATTATTTAAAAGCGTTTAGCTATTTTAATAAACCTACTTAATTTTTTAACAAATACAATTATTAAAATATTAAAAAATAAATAATAAAACAACAATTAACAATATGTGCATCGTTTTAAGCTAGTAATATTAAAACCTAAACATTAAAAATTTGGTATAAAACACTGTAGTAGGTAGTTTCGGGTTATGTATTTTAATAACTCAACATTAACTTCTAATTGGGGACCAATTTAAATTTTAACCCATAATTAATTATCTTTTCAACTAAAAGTTGACATCTTTTTTGTATTTTTAAATGAAAATATCTCATTTTCTGAAAATATCATGAACAACATATATATATTAATTAATACTAAATTATATCATTTAAAAATTTTTAGGTTGCAAAATTATTGTCTTAAAAATTTCAATAACAAATTTAATAAAAAAATATAAACATTAATTTCAATTGAGCCCTAAAATAAATTTAACACATAATTAATTACATTTTTCATCTTAAACTTATCATTTTTTTAAATATTTTTTAACTAATATCTCTTCTTTTCAAAAATATTAGGGGTAACATATATAATAATAATTGTTAATATTAGATTTTATCATTTAAAAGTTATAAGCCTGCAAAAGTCAAGTCTTAAAATTTTTAAATGTATTCAAATGTATCAAAATAACCCCCTCATTAAAAAAAAGACTAATTTTAATCATTAATTTAAAATTTTGTATCAATTTAATTATTGAAAAGTTATAAATTTGTATCATTAAGTCATTCTCATGTGATCTCTTTAATACAAAATTTTAATTAATAACTAAAATTAGTCATTTTTTTAATGAGTAAGTATTTTGACACTTTTTAATGTAGATAATGATGTTTATCCCAAAATTTTAATAATAAATTATATAAAAAATTTATATGTTATTAAAGTATATTCATGCATGACACGGATTGTAAGTTGTTATTATTAGGAGTCATTTGTTAAATCTGAATCATTTTTCTGAATGAGTTGAATGTCTGAAGGAGTCAAATTTCTGAATAAAAAAGGTTTCTGAATAAATAACTTTTTGAAATAACAAAATTACTGAATGGTTCCGATGATATTTTTTTTGAATTAACAAATAAAAGAAATTAACAAATATATTTTTATTGTCCTGTCATTATCAACAAATTCATTTAAATATAAATAATAGTAATATTTTGCAAATACAGTAAAATCTCTCTTCCTTGGAATAATAAAAAAATTATGATCCAAACACTATATAATTAATTTAAAAATTACTGGCCTCCTTATAATAATATATTTTTCTGGTTCTAAGCATATACTGTATAGAAGTTCTACGTAGGTATCTACATGTAAATGTTAACTATATAACATTAATAATTTTCTAAACCTATAAAATTAATAGATTAAAATTTTGTTCATCTCAATAAAATAAAAATATGGACAACAAAAATGTAAACTATAAATTTAGAAATTTAGAAACTTGTGTAAAATAAAACAAATATTTTGCAAGTATACAAAAATAAATTATAAACTTAAATTCATAAAAAATAACAAAAATATTTTGCAACTCTAAAGTTAATTGTTTATTACAATTAATATAAACTTTTGATTCATATTTATATACTAATAATTTTAGTACAAATAAAATATATTTATAACAATAAATAATTATAAGTCATATAATGCAATATAAAACAAATATGTATTCTAATATCTAAAGATGTTAGAATAAACAATAGAGTTTTGAACCAGACAAAATTTTAAGGCGTATCGTCCAGAAAATTTTAGACATCAATCAAATGACATGAACAATGAATGATTCATGCTCCAGCTAATTGAGTCTCATTAAGTGATTACCAAATGACCCCTTAATATAATTTGGATATAGTTATAGTCATATACCCCTTTTTCTTGACCAAATAAATATAAGATTATTATTTAAAAAACCCTTTTATCAAATTCCAAACAAGTTATAAAATAGATGTAAACTTAAAAATTTTAAAAACTATAATTCAAATCTTGTATTTAATTTAGGAAACAAATCTACCCGAGGATCCCAATCCAGCCCTATTATATAATACACGTGGGTCTTGGCCCAATATGTTATTATTTATAGCCTTATAGGTACATACCCAGCCGGCTCTCAACATATGTCATATGTGTGTAAGAATTAGGCTTTGACAATGAACGGAAAGAGCAGGATTGAGCAAAGTGATGATGATGATGTAATATTAATAAGCACAGCAGTGGGTAAGTCACGAGAAGAACGCTTGAAGATGTTAATGGATACTTTCACCGACGAGTTCAAGGCTTCTTGGGATCTCAACGGCGAAGAGGAGGCTGATCGGAGAGGCCGTCGCCCTATGAAGTTTCGGGATTTCGCCAATCACCACCTTGACAGAATGGAAAGTGATGTGAGTTCTCCATTAATCTCATTTATTTTAGTTGAATTTTGTAACATTCTAGTTATCTACTTAATACTACTTGCAGGGTTTTGATATGAAAGACTACTCAAAGTTCAATGATCCTGGTATTTTGATTATGGTTTACTACCCACCAGAAAAGCAAACCAATGAAACATATCGTGCTGAACTCGAAGAGTGCTCCTGTCTTGCTGTTGATGACTTTAACAGAAAACATGTAACGGGACTCTGTCTATGTGTAAATTTTCTTTTGACTACGTTTAACTGTTGTCTCATCTTTTTTTCTTTTGTATCAGGGAACACATTACGGCAGTGTGCATGTGGTGAAGGCAAACTCACAAGCCCTTAGTCCTTGCAGGTACTATATCACGTTTCAAGCAACTGATGGGAATAACAAAAAAGAAATCTTTCAAGCCAGAGTAAATATCCGTTTCTCTGAGTTGAAAGGAGGACCTAAGTTCGACAAAGTGGTTGAGTTGGTTAGGATTAAAACTGCTCCCAAACCTATTGTCATCAGCATGCCACGCAAAGCTACCCAGAGGTAAATCAAGCTTTCCATAAGTTATAATCTCTTTTTTGTTTATCATAGACATTATCCAAAACGCACACTGTCTATTGTTTCTATGTCTTGTGATGTCGGAATACAATCTACATTTGGTGCAATATCAGTGGTTTCTGTGCTTTTAGTTCTTGGTCCTCATTATCACTAGTCACTATAGCCAAGGAATGATGTAGTTGAAAATTTTACAATTTTACAATCACAATTGACATGTAAGGATAGTAAAAAGCTGTTCATACCATGAACTATATTACTGTCTCGCAAGTCGCAACACATACAATGTATAATTTTGTGTTGGGGTTGTATGCAGGGAATGACAATGTTCCAGACCTGCTTCAACGTGTGCTGCATAATTGCGATCTGGTCAATATCTGTGGGATTTAAGTATATTTTTTCTATCCATCCATCTATCTATCTATATATCTATCCATCTATCTATCTACATCTATTAGAATGTTGGAGCGATATGTTAATCGTAGGAAGTTGGAGCCCAAATGTTGATCGTACTCCTTTATTAGTGTATGTTACATTACATATTATGTATTGGACACTATTATGTGATTAAATACCTGCATATGTATGTGGGATTGAGATTATTCAAGTGATTTGTGATATTCATTAATACAAGACTTGAGAGTATTCTGTGTGTTGAAGCTTTAATGGTTAAGTTATGTTGTGCTTCATGTTAGAAGGACCTGTTGTGAAGAAGAACGTTCATTAGTTTGTTGTATTGGTTCGCTAGTATAATCTGAGAGTGTGTTTTGTCACTGAAAATGTGCTCTGTGCCGGAAAGTCTGTGCAGTTGCAGTGTGAGAGTATTTTCAGACATTGCCAAGACATTCAGACATGTATGGAAGCATTGGTATGGTAGGCAAATCAGATATATTACTGAACATTACAATCTACAAATACTTGGTAGATGCACTGATCTATTATTATTACAAATTATCATCAGACCCCAGACGGTTATCAACTTATCTTGAAAGTGTAAAATACGTAAAATCTTTCTTCCTCCTACTGTAAACCTTGAGAAATTGTTTAATATAATTAGTTTGCTATGTGATTGCCAGGCCCCTTTTATATCATATATGTTGAACAATATTGTAAACCAGGTCCAGTACCATCTCACATAAACTTGGGTATTATCACAAATTGACCTCGCACATTTTTTGTAAAAGAATATCAACTGACAGATGAAATGTAGCTTCCTATTGACTGCTATTTTTCTCATTGTAAGAGATCTGTACATTCCTTCTAAATGGGAAATCAACATTACATAAATACATAAATAAAAACCAAAATTTACATCTAAAAACATTTCTAGTGTTACGAAATTGTTGCCAGTCCAATTTATGAATGCGAGCAGAAACAAAATCATCCGGGTGTTTATATATAAAAGAAAATGGGATCTTGTGTGACCAAAGTTCATAAATGTGGCCCAGAATAGACATCCTTGGGATATAATTGACCATGCCTTGTCATTGGTTGCAATTTTGGCACTGTAGCCACCATGGCTAAAAGTAATGGCCTCCGAACAAGTCCCACTGAAGCAATTGGCCCAAATATTCAACTTTCATCTGTAAAAGATCAAACTATGGCACGTGTCTCATAAATTAGAAAGGAAACCAACCAACCAGTAGTAGGGAGCTAATCTCGACGAAAAGCATGCATGGGTGCTATTTCTCTAAGTCCTGTGATGTGAATATCAGCAAACAGATACCAGCTTTAACAATTTAAGAGTTCATAATATCATTAGTTAACTTACTTCTTACAAAGACGAGATCCATCCGACTAGTTCTAGTTTATCTTACGGTGTTTCATGGGCTAAACCTCGTGGAGCCAAGGCACAGTTTATTATTCGCATTCACATACAGAGAGAGGTTAGGATATGATTTTCTCAAAAGAGAAGAGCATGGTGCAAACTGAAAAAGAGAGCATTGTGCGAATGGATGATTTTGTTATAAGCAAGGAGGGTATGTCAAGAGAAGAACGATTGCAGATGTTTATGGATACTTTCTCAGACGAGCACAAGGCTTAATGGGATTCTGACTATGACGAGGAGGTTGATTGGAAAGGCCGTGTCCCTATGAAGTTTCGGGATTACGCCAATTATCAACTTGACCGGATCCAAAGTGAAGTGCGTATTAAATCTCTTTTTATGTAACTCTGTTTTGTGTTAATTTGTAGCTCTGTTTTGTTTTGCTATTAAGTATTGACGTAACGGTATAATGATACTGTGAAATTCTGTATCCCCCACTGCCTGCACCCTTTCCCGTATTGATGATTTACCGAAAATGCTGCAGGGTTTTGATATTCAGGACTATTCGAAATTCAACAATCCTGGTCTTCTAGTTCGGCTTCACTGCCCACCAGAAAAATCAACGAATACATTTAAAGCTGAACTTGAAAGCTTTCCGTCATTTCTCTCCGATGACTTAAGAATTCTTCGTGCGAGAGATCAGGATATTCTTCACTTGCTGTAGAGAGTGTTTTTCTTGCAAATAATTGTTGAACTCTTTTATCACTGTGATATAGAGTAACAATTTGTGCGAGAGCCAAAATTCGATAATGGGTTTTTAGGTTAGGATCGGGTCAAGTATGAATTCAATTATGTTATTTTTGTAATTAGGGTTAAGTTTAATATTAGGGTTTGCCCTCAAAGGGATAAGGGCGTGCCCTCTTAGGCCGTTCATCCCTTAAGGACGCGCCCTCATGGTAATGACAACTCTACATGGATGGAAGACTTGACGGAGAATAATGACTTCATTCGACACAAGGACGACTTCGGGTTTGTCCTCATGGGGATGAGGGCGCGCCCTTTAGGCCGTCCACCCCTTGAGGGCGCGTCCTCGTGGTTTGAATTTGCAACTTGATAATGAAGGATGGTTCCCTTGGCTTGGTATTGGTTAAATATTGAAGAATTCCCTCCTAGGATGTGCCCTAGGAGGGGGATGTCCGTGACCGAAGGCCTCCTCCTGTATTCAATGGGCGCGCCCTCATTGGGGATGTGTGGTTAATCTTGGTGTGTGCTTTGGGAGCTCTGTTCCTGTACTCAATGGGCGCGTCCTCATTGGGGAACTTTGGAGTAATCCTGCACTTTGCACCCAAACACTTGGGATCACTTGTCCTGCTATCTGGTGGGTGCTTCTCATTCGGGGGACAAGGATGCGTCTAACATTTAAGGTAAGTCATGGCTATACCTGCGTCTATGAATTAAGGAAATAGCTGGTAATGGATAGGACTAGTCCTCGACGGGGGAAGTTTCCTTATCCATGAAGTCCTGATGTCATAGACGAGCCTTGGGCCTTTGTGACTAGGCATTATCGTTAGACATTCCTAAAGTGAGCTAAAACTCTAAGTAGGGAAATAGATGGAAGTCCTACCTTCAAGTAAGGAAGGATAAGGAAGACATATGCTTAAGTATGGAAAGAGTCCTATACATGGAAGGCGGTGGGAAAAGTCTTACGTCTACGCATGGAAAGACAACAGAAGACTTCGGATGGGCTCCGAAGATCAAAGACCAAGCCCATGGAGGAAACTTCCTCCCCAAGAACTACGTTGGCTTGATTCCCTATAAATAGGGATACGTAGGCAAATTGTAAGGGGTCGAATGTTGAGAACTCTGAGGCAGCTAACATAAACCCTAAGCAATCTCAGCCACCAATTAAACACAACCACCATACTCCGACGAATTTACCACCTAAGGACCACCGTTATAGATCTTGATTCCGGCGAAGAACCTCAAACTTTGTTAATACCAAATTCCTCCGTTAACAAATTGGCGCTAGAAGGAGGGGTGCTAATTAAGATCTAAATCTTTGGAGGAAAAGATGTCACAAAATCGCAACGAACGTCCTAGGGATGAGGTCTTATCTGAAGACAGTGAAGAGAACAACCATGACCGCCATGAGGAGTACGTTCCCCATAGTGTTCCAAATCCATCTTATGGAACACCTATTGTAGGGGGACGACCACCGGTGCTCATAAGTAATTCTGACTTGATGGAACAACTTTATCGCATGGGTAATGCCTTGAATGGCTTTGAAGCAAGGCTGGATATGGTCGAAAGAAGCGAAGGAAGGGGTCGGGTCAGGCGACAACCCCATAATCACCATCGTACAGGTAGAGGCACCACGAGTCAGAGGAGGTTTCAGAATGTTACCCCAAGAAGGTTAGAGTATCAGGAGGATGGAGTCCCTATTGTTGAACTCCCCGATGATGAGACGGGCAGCCAAGACCAACCTAGGAGGGAACGACGTCCTTCTCCACACCCTCATAGGTCAGGGCGATCTGAAAGTGAAATTCGAAGGGCTGATGAACTCCACCGAGACCAAGAACAACGATTGAACAGGTTGAAGGATCGTCTTGGTATAAGACTTAATAATGATGATCTACGATTGTTGTTGGTCGAATGGCAGAGGGACAGAGAGGTAAGAGGGGAACAACCTCTTGATCCACAGCGTGAGCCCCCTGTTGACAGGTCGAGGCCCCATGGACAAGATCATACTCAACCTCGCAATAATTCAAGACGTAACTTAGAAGTGCAACCCCGTAGTCCACAGCGAGAGCACCCTGTAAACAGGTCGAGGCCCCATGGACATGAGCGAGCACCTTCACGAGATGACCCGCGTAATGATCAAGATGCGAGGCCCCGTGATTCACAGCGAGCGCCCCCTGATCTCAGGTTGAGGCCCCGTGATCATGAGCGAGCCCCCCGATCAGGAGGGTCAGGAAGGAGAGGGGGTATGGAGTTGGATTATAGGAGTAGGGATAGCGATCGAAGGAATAGATACGATGCCCCTTACCATGGAGGACCCTCTGGAGGAAGGGATCCGCACATAACACCTATCTCGTCCCAAAGTAGGTCAGGAGGACGACAGGAAGGGCTAGGGACGCGCCCTCATAGTCAGGAGGAGAGGACGCGCCCTCACAATCAGGAGGATAGGACACATCCTCATAGCCATGAAGTAAGGACGCGCCCTAATAGTCATGAGGGAAGGGCGCACCCTCCAAGTCCCAACCCAAGGATGCAAGAGACCCCTGCAACCCAAGTAGAGATCCAGCCTCCTCAACCACCACCTCAACCTCCGCCTGCCGGTAATATTCAGACTAATGTCCAAACTATCCCAGGTGTGGGAAGCTTCAATGTGGATGACCTGAAAAAACTCCTCACACATCTTGAGGGAGGAAGAGTCACTTCAACGGCTCAAGCTCCTTCTCCATTCTCTGCAGCAGTAAGGGAGGCACAACTTCCAACAGGATACAGGAATACAACCAACGACTTACGCTTCCATGGGAATGCCGACCCTGTTGAGTTCTTGGGAAGATTCAATATAGAGATGGATGTATATCAAGTGCCTGACTTGGCTAGATGTCGTCTTCTGGCAGCATCTTTTAGAGAGAGTTCGCAATAGTGGTTTCAAAAGCTTGGACCAGGTGTGATTACTTCATGGGAAATTATGAAAACTTTGTTCCTGACAAAATTCCAAGCTACTGTGAAGTATGCCCCCCCAGTGACTACTTTGGCCAATATCAAACAAAAGGAAGGAGAAAGCTTGCAGTCATACTTCAAAAGGTTCAATGCTGAGTCTACCATGGTCAGAGGGGCAACCGATGAGTCACTAAAAAGTTTCTTGATTGCGGGACTCCAAGTTGGAACTGACTTCTGGAAGCACTTGCAGGGGAAGGACCCAGCAACCTTAGCAGACCTCTTTGCCCAAGCTGAATACTTTAAGATCGTTGAGCAATCTCTTGCTGATAATAAAAAGTCCGACTCCCAAGGGAAGGGGAAAGGTTCTAAGAGGAAGGATAGGTCTCCAAGCCCTGACTACCGGAGGAGAGGGTATAGTCCGAACAGGGTGAATGTCACTAATGCAAGGAGAGGTTGGACTCCACCAGACTATGACAGATTGAATAGATATCAAACAGGGAGTTATACACTTGCTGCTTCTGTTGAGCATATCTTTGAGGTAAATAAGGACAAGGGTTTATTCAAGAAGCCAACACTGTTATCCTCGTGGCAGAGCAAGGACAAAAAGAAGTATTGCTCATATCATGAATCTACTGGACATAATACCCACGAGTGTCGACAGCTCAAGGAAGAAATTGAAGAATTGATCAAGTCTGGATACCTAACTGACTGGATTGTCAGAGAAGTAAAAAAGCATAAAGACGACGCTGACAGGAGGATGGAAAGAGAACATGCTCCTGAAAGGGATGATGATAGACCTAAGGACGTTCAGTTTGCCCGGGCTGGAAGCATTCATACTATCTTTGGAGGACGTCATTTTGGTGGTGACAGTAACAACGCACTGGAAAGGTATGCCAGGGAAGCACGTCATAAACCCTTAACTAATGTGAACAGCTTGGAACTTAAACCTCCCAAGTTGTTCAGGGGGGAATCAGTAGATATTACATTTACTGAGGAAGAAGCAAGATGGGTACATCATCCTCACAGTGACGCCCTAGTCGTTGCCATACAGATTGGTCCTATGAATGTACACCGAGTATTTGTGGACAATGGAAGTTCGGTGAATATTCTCTACTACAGCACTTATAAGAAGTTGGGTTTGCCTGATAAGGATATTGTCCGAGAGGATGCTTGGATTTATGGTTTCACTGGAGAAGCTGTCAGAGTTATGGGTGCAATTAAGCTCCCGGTTACACTTGGTGAAGGTCCTCTGTCTGTGACTCAGATGATAGAATTTATGGTATTGGATCAAGAATCTGCCCACAATGCTTTGGTAGGAAGGCCTTTGCTGAAAGAGATGAAGGTAGTTACTTCCATTTATCATTTAATAATGAAATTCCCTACTCCAAATGGGGTTGGTTCAATTCGAGGGTCACAATATGATTCAAGGGAGTGCTATCATAGAACTGTCAAGGGTTTTCGTCGTAATGGATTAGGAGGACGCGCCCTTCCCCAAGAAGATGCCCAGGGATTGCTCAAAAATTCTAAGGGAGAGATTCATGTTCATTACACGGTTCAAGAGCCAGAAGATGATGTCCCTCAGCTGAGGACGCGCCCTAAGATGTTACTATTGGAGACGCCCCCCCCCCCCTAATTGATGAACTTCAAGAAAGAATTGTTGAGAGCACCTATACCCTACAGGGCGCGCCCTCAAGGAAGGAAGAGCTTGTTGAAGATGCACCCTCAGGGAGAGAGACATTTAATGACATCTTCCCAAGGGAAGAAGGGTATGTGGAGGACGCGCCCTCAATAGAGGATGAATTTGTGGAGGACGCGCCCTCAAAGAGTGAAATGCTTGTTGAAGATCCTCGTATTTTTGATCTTGATCTTGATCCAAGAATTCCTATCCTACAGGAGAAGACGGGTCCTGCGGAAGACACAATCTCAATCCCGATAGACGCAGCAGATCTCAGTAAGGTTCTCAAAATTGGATCACAGCTAAGCAATGAGTTGAGAACAGGCTTGACTAATTTTCTTATGACCAACCTGGATGTGTTCGCTTTGAGTCATGCTGATATGATAGGGATTGATCCTAAGGTCATGTGCCATCATCTAAACATATATCCTAATAAGAAAGGAATGCGTCAGAAGCGGCGTGCAATCAGTGGAGAAAGGGCAGTAGCTTTAAAGGAGGAGGTCGACAGACTCTTGGAGGTGGGTTTGATCAAAGAATCCTTCTATCCCGAGTGGTTGGCAAACCCGGTGTTGGTAAAAAAGCCTAATGGGAAATGGAGAACTTGTGTGGACTTCACGGATTTGAACAAAGCTTGCCCAAAGGATAGTTTCCCACTCCCTCGGATTGATCAGTTGGTGGATGCTACGGCTGGACATGCTCTCTTGAGTTTCATGGACGCTTACTCAGGGTATAATCAAATTCCCATGTATGGACCCGATCAAGAACATACATCCTTTATTACTGACAGAGGTTTGTATTGCTATATTGGAATGCCCTTTGGTCTTATCAATGCAGGGGCAACATATCAAAGATTGGTGAATATGATGTTTAAAGAGCAGATTGGCAAAACTATGGAGGTGTATGTATATGATATGCTTGTCAAGTCCAAGGAAGCTGTAGACCACGTGAGGCACTTGGAAGAAATGTTTGGAATTCTGCGCAAGTACAGGATGAAGTTAAATCCTCAAAAGTGTGTCTTTGGTGTTGAGTCGGGGAAGTTTTTAGGCTTTATTGTGAATCATAGAGGAATTGAAGCTAATCCGGAAAAGATCAAAGCACTCCTTGAAATGAAGTCCCCTACCAGTGTAAAGCAGGTTCAAAACCTTTGTGGACGGATTGCAGCTCTAAATCGTTTTGTCTCAAAGTCTTCTGATCGTTGCAAAGAATTTTTCAAAGCCATTAGGGGGGTCGACAAAGATTTCATGTGGACTCCTGCTTGTGAAGACGCTTTTCAGAAAATCAAGGAACAGTTAGGTAAGCCCCCACTCTTGGCCAAGCCTGTGGATGGTGAAGTATTGATTCTTTACTTGGCCATCTCTATTTACTCCATTAGTGACGTGTTAGTACGAGAAGAGGATAGTTTGAAGTCACCAGTTTACTATGTAAGTAAGAGGTTGTTGGATGCAGAAACCCGATATTCTAGCATGGAGAAGTTGGTATATGCTTTGGTACTGGTTGCACGAAAGCTGCGTCCCTACTTTCAAGCTCATAAAATTGAAGTGCGAACTTCTTATCCCATGAGACACATTTTACATAAACCTGAAGCTTCAGGAAGGATGTTGAAGTGGGCAATTGAATTGGGACAGTATGATTTGGAATATGTTTCTCGAACGGCAATCAAGGGACAAGCCTTAGCCGATTTTATTCTGGAGTTTGAAGATGAGAGTATGGGACGAGAAATCATTCTGGTGAACCCTAACCCCCTTGCTCAAGAGGCAAGCCCTTTGAGAGAGGAGTATCCTTTTCCTTGGTGGACTATGTATGTGGATGGCGCAGTCAACAATGATGGAGCAGGTGCTGGAGTTGTCTTAACCTCTCCTGAAGGTCACCTTCTCATGAGTGCTATCAATTTCAAGTTTTCGGTAACCAATAATGAAGCTGAGTACGAGGCATTGATTAATGGCTTGAAGTTGGCTTTGGAAATGAATGTGAAGAATTTGGTGGTGTTCAGTGATTCGAAACTGGTTGTTCAGCAGGTTGAAGGAGGGTTCCAGACTAGAGGACCAAAGACAGAGGCATATATGATGAGTGTACGTCGCTTGATTCAACAGTTCAACATAGTCAGACTTGAAGGAGTTCCTCGTGAAGAAAATTCCAAGGCCGATACTCTGGCCAGGTTGGGTTCCCAAAGAGACACGGTGTTGATGGGAGACATTCCATTGGAAATTCAAGAAATTCCTAGTATCCCCGAGATGGAGCTAATGGTTGTAGATGAAGTACCAGTGAAGACTTGGATGACTCCTATCCAAGAGTATATACAAAGAGGAATTTTACCCGATGATAAGGGGGAGGCCAGACGTTTGAAATACAAAGCAGCAAGGTATGTGGAATATGATGCGGTTTTATATAGGAGGGGTTTTAATCAACCCTTACTAAGGTGTGTTGACGGAGACGAGTGCAACTATGTCTTGAGAGAGGTTCATGAAGGAATATGTGGTAATCACTCGGGGGGTAGTTCCCTTGCTATGAAGGTGTTACGACAAGGATATTACTGGCCAACCTTGAAGGATGATGCTATGAAGTTTACAAGAGCATGTGATCAGTGCCAACGCTTTGCAAACTACTCATCTATTCCTGCTACGACATTGACTTCAATCATAAGTCCTTGGCCTTTTGCTATGTGGGGAATTGATCTTATTGGAGAGCTTCCTATGGCTAAGGGGGGTGTCAAGTATGCTGTTGTAGCTGTGGATTATTTTACCAAGTGGGCAGAGGCTATGCCCTTGGCAAAAATAACGGCCAAGAAAATCAAAGATTTTGTTTTTAATTCCATTGTGTGCAGGTTTGGGATTCCTTACAAACTCGTATCTGACAATGGGAAGCAATTTGACAGCAAGGAGTTAAAGAAGTTGTGTGAAGATTTGAAGATTAAGAAAGATTTTGCAGCAGTCTATCATCCTCAGAGCAATGGGCAGACTGAGGCCATCAACAAGATAATCAAGCACACACTGAAGACCAAGTTGGAAGAAAGTAAAGGTAACTGGCCTGAGGAGCTACCTATGGTACTATGGTCCTACAATACCACACCAAGATCTACTACTGGAGAGTCTCCATTCATGTTGTCTTATGGCTTTGAGGCAATGGTTCCTGTGGAAATTGGATCTGGATCATTTAGGAGGGATCACTATGACAATGAATCTAATGAGATCAACCAACGACTTCATCTTGATTTTCTGGAAGAAACACGTGCAATATCATCACTAAGATTAGCTGCATATCAGAAAAGAGTGGCAAGGTTTTATGATCGAAGAGTGAGGGTACGTCGTCTCAAGGTTGGTGATTTGGTGCTACGAAGGGTGATGCCTCATACCAGAATTACCAGTCATGGGGTTTTTGGTGCCAATTGGGAAGGACCTTACAGGATCAAGTCTGTGCTTTGGGAAGGAACTTTTCACTTGGAAGATTTGGGTGGCAATCTTATACCAAGAGCTTGGAACGTGGAACATTTGAAGAAGTATTATCAATAAGGAGTGGTTTTGTACCCCCTATGTTATCTATCTAAATAAACTAGAAGAAATAAATTTCCTCCTAGTCTAGGGGGGTAGTGCATGTACATCCCACCTTGGATAGTTGAGATTTTTAATTATTATTTCCCCACAGAGCATTAGCCCTTGGGACCAGTGTGGATTTCGCACCGGAGCGCATTATTTATCAAATACTTTGAAGATTTATTTTATTTCTTAAAAATTAAGTTCTTAATTCTGCTTAAATAATGGTGCGCCCTCAGCAATATCATGCGAAGACGCGTCCTTATGTCAAACATTGAACAGGACGCGTCCCCGTAATGATTCGCAAAGAAAAGGAATGTAACTTCACAAGGTTAAGGAATGGTAGGATGCATGAAGAAGGCGCGTCCTCATTGAAATGAAGCGCGCCCTAAGCAAATTAATATTTTTGAAGAAAAGATAGAACAGATATAAACGCAATAAAGGATAAGTCAAGAAGATACCAAACGAAAAACTTCAGTTAAATTACAAGTTGCAAGGCTTAAAAGGAGGGCCTGCACCTCAAGTCAATCAAGCATAGTAAACTTTAAGACGCGTCCTGAGTAGGGCCGTCTACTTTTTTGCCATTTCCTTCAAGGCAAGAATCCTCTTTGGGAGAAGAGTTAGCAGCAGATTTTTCATTATCAAGGGGCATGCCTTCAGAGGACGCGTCCTCCGATTCTGAATCACCATCATTTGTAGGAGATGCCACTTCAAGGCCAAGAAACACCCTTTTTGCCTTGATTGATTTAGCTTCCTCAACTTTGAATTTGGCAATCCATGCCACAGTCTCCTCTCCAAATTTGGTAAAGTCATAATCAGGGTCTTGAGCAAGGAATCCAGATGCATAATTTCTAAAACCTTCCCTGAAAGATGCTCGCTCGATTTTCTTCTTTTCTTCGACCCAACCATTCTTTTTATCCTCACCAAGGTCAGCAATTTGTTTTTCACACTTTTGCTTCTCCTCACGCAGCATGTTGAGGGTGGCGTTTAAATCATCATTGACCTCCTCTTGGGTTTTTAGTTGTGTTTCATAGAAACTTTTAGTGCGTTTAAGTTCATTCTGCAAATCTTCAATCAAAGCATCTTTCTCCTCGACTTGTTTTGCGAAACTGTCCTTCTCTTTCTCCAGAGACTTTAGGCGCGTCCTGTCTTGTTGAAGAGAGGTTTGTCGGTTCAAGGCAGAAACCAATATTTCAGAGGAGGCCTTGATAATTGCTTCATTTTCAGAAAAAGGATCTCTATTCCTCCACTTAATAATTTCATCATCAGAAACATAGGGAATGGCAAGTGGACTTAAGGCAGCCGAAACCAAGGAAAATGAAGATCCATGCTTGAGCTTCTTTGAGGACGCGTCCTTCGTTGTCCCAGCATCATCAGATTTTTCCTTTCTCTTTCTGTCCTCTTTTTCCAAGTCAATTACAGGTTGGGGTTTCCTGGTTTCAGAAGGAGGCTTCTTTGTGTCTTTCCTATGAGCACGTGCTTTCGTTCTTTTAGCAACCTTAACAGCAGGAGCAATACCAGATTCAAGACCCCAGCCAGTTGGAAGATCATCCATACCTAAAAAGACATAAGATATAACATTAGGACGCGTCTTTAAAAAATTGTAACCATTTCGGTAATCACAATATGCTGCAAGTTTTAGATATATGCTTAGTATACTTGAAGGATAAAAATTCATGCTACCAGACTTAAAAGGCGCGTCCTCATGAACGTTTTCTTCAATTTCGGTTTCTTCCTCCTCTTCCTCTTCATCAGAATCATAATCCTTAGAGCCTCTGATGGGGACACCTTTCCTAAAACGTTGAAAAGGCACAATGGATCCTACCTCCTCCCTCAAAATCCCCACCCTTTTCAAGTTATCCTCAGTAATTAAGACTTTAAGGTTGAACATTGATGATGGGAGAGAAGTAATCTTTTCGGCTCGTTTTTTAGCTTCTCCAAAAAGTTCCTTTGTGTTTCTGTTGTCTAAGTTTTACAATTTATGAAAATAAAAGTTAGTTTAAGAGAAATCTTTAAGGGCGCGCCCTTAAGGAAAGCTTGAAAGGAATAGATGTATGCTTACTATGGTTGCAGTTGAAGATGACTCTGACTCTCTCAACGTTCCAAAGATAAAAGAACGGTTCCTTCCAATTTTTCTCATTACTTACTTTTCCACTGGAAAAACCTATTTTGTTATGCTTATGTTGAGGAGTCAAAAAGTAATAACCCTTAGAACTCTTCCTGATGGCAAAGAAATAGCTGAATTCTTCCATGTTTGGAGGGGTTGATATTCCTTCATCATGGTATAGTATGAGCAAGGCAAGTGCTAACTTGTATGAGTTTGGCGAAAGTTGGATTGGGGCTATGTCATACCATTGGAGAATATCTTTGAAATATGGATGGAGGGGCGCGCCTACTCCGAGTGACATTAGTTTGGGAGAGGTCACCATTCGCGGAATCCTGAAGGGTTTTGGCCAATTGAAGATATGAGGCCTCATCATAGAAGGAGGACGCGCCCATTGACCTTCCATGCCGTAGTATGTCATACACCATGTAATTTCGGCTATGGATACCGTAGAGGACATTCCAACACAGAATAACTTATTGTTTTGTTTCCTCATTCTCCTTTTATCCGCCTCAGTCAATGAGTATACATATTGTCCCCAATCGAAATCCCTCTCCTCTTCAGTGATTTCAGGATGAATAAATGGGACGGGAGAAGGTTTTGGAGGAGGCAAGCGGTCATCAATATCCGGATATGACCTTTCAGAATACGCGTCCTCATCATCAGACGTGTTTTCAGAATGGGACGCGCACCCCTCAATAGGAGAAATGATTTTCTTCCCTTTTCTTCTTTGCATTTTATCTTCTATGTCGTTGTCCATAATCCCTTCTATATCATCAATAACTGGTGTAAACTCATGAGGGCGCGTCCTGTCACGCTGGCTAGTTACTTCGGGGTTTACATCATCAACATGAGGTAAGGATGAATTGGATTTGGTATTTGAAGACATTCTTTTAGTGTTATCTTTGAATGGAGAAGCTCCTTTGAGGAGTTCTATAGCTTGAGTGTGAAAAGAAAGGATTGAAGATGAGCTTTGTGCTGGAAAAGAGAGTGAAGGTGGGGAATAAATCCCCAAGCGTTTGTTAAAATCCTTGAAAAGATGAAACGAGGACGTGTCCTTACCCTCCAACTGAAAAGAAAAAGGAAAAAGATGGTAAGGACGCGTCCTGAAAAGAAAGTATTAAAAAAGAAAGGTGTAACCCGTGTCATGGTTAGAACGCGTCCTAAATCTACGGGGTCATTCTTAAGTTGTATAAAACGCGTCCCAAATCTACGTTCGATAATTGAAGCGGCAGCAACACAATTCAAAATTAACCAACGGCAAAATAAAGATCAAAGTGCTAATAGATACAGATATATACATACACATTTTATCAAGAACATAGAAAAAACTCAACGGTCATATTGTCGATTTGGACTAAATATTCGGTAAATATGAGAAATAATTGTAACAAATCATACCTTTGAAGATGCTGAATGAGAATCGAGAAGAAGAACGGCTAAAAATCGAAGATTTGAACGGATTTTTGCTCGGAAAAGATGAATTGCGGCGACTAGGGTTTCTTCTGAAAAAAGAGTAAAGTAACAAGTGAAAACGACTTTTAGGTATTTATAGACGAAGACACGCCTGGTGGAAGACAACTGTCAATGCACGTGCTATCACCTGGTAAAGTCAGGGCGCGTCCTACAGGAAGACGCGCCTTAAGCAATAGAAGTTGGGATTTTTTGACGAATAAAGAAATTCAATGTATTGTTTTTAACTTCACACTGAATTGGGGGGTAGTTGTTATAGCCAAAATTCGATAATGGGTTTTTAGGTTAGGATCGGGTCAAGTATGAATTCAATTATGTTATTTTTGTAATTAGGGTTAAGTTTAATATTAGGGCTTGCCCTCAAAGGGATAAGGGCGTGCCCTCTTAGGTCGTTCATCCCTTGAGGACGCGCCCTCATGGTAATGACAACTCTACATGGATGGAAGACTTGACGGAGAATAATGACTTCATTCGACACAAGGACGACTTCGGGCTTGTCCTCATGGGGATGAGGGCGCGCCCTTTAGGCCGTCCACCCCTTGAGGGTGCGTCCTCGTGGTTTGAATTTGCAACTTGATAATGAAGGATGGTTCCCTTGGCTTGGTATTGGTTAAATATTGAAGAATTCCCTCCTAGGATGTGCCCTAGGAGGGGGATGTCCGTGACTGAAGGCCTCCTCCTGTATTCAATGGGCGCGCCCTCATTGGGGATGTGTGGTTAATCTTGGTGTGTGCTTTGGGAGCTCTGTTCCTGTACTCAATGGGCGCGTCCTCATTGGGGAACTTTGGAGTAATCCTGCACTTTGCACCCAAACACTTGGGATCACTTGTCCTGCTATCTGGTGGGTGCTTCTCATTCGGGGGACAAGGATGCGTCTAACATTTAAGGTAAGTCATGGCTATACCTGCGTCTATGAATTAAGGAAATAGCTGGTAATGGATAGGACTAGTCCTCGACGGGGGAAGTTTCCTTATCCATGAAGTCCTGATGTCATAGACGAGCCTTGGGCCTTTGTGACTAGGCCTTATCGTTAGACATTCCTAAAGTGAGCTAAAACTCTAAGTAGGGAAATAGATGGAAGTCCTACCTTCAAGTAAGGAAGGATAAGGAAGACATATGCTTAAGTATGGAAAGAGTCCTATACATGGAAGGCGGTGGGAAAAGTCTTACGTCTACGCATGGAAAGACAACAGAAGACTTCGGATGGGCTCCGAAGATCAAAGACCAAGCCCATGGAGGAAACTTCCTCCCCAAGAACTACGTTGGCTTGATTCCCTATAAATAGGGATACGTAGGCAAATTGTAAGGGGTCGAATGTTGAGAACTCTGAGGCAGCTAACATAAACCCTAAGCAATCTCAGCCACCAATTAAACACAACCACCATACTCCGACGAATTTACCACCTAAAGACCACCGTTATAGATCTTGATTCCGGCGAAGAACCTCAAACTTTGTTAATACCAAATTCCTCCGTTAACAGTTAAGATTAAGACTCCCCCTAAACCTATTGTCATCACTAGGTCACTCAAAGCTTCCGACAGGTAATTTAGCTTTTCATAGGTAGTAAGATTTCTCTTTTATAAATTATAATCTCTTTTTTGTTTTATCATAGAAATTATCTTGCATGCAGTCTATTGTATCTGTGTCTTCTGATGTTGGAATATATAATCTTCGTTTGGTGCAATATCAATGGTTTTTGTGCTTTTAGCTCTTGGTCCTCACTATCACTTGTCGCTATAGATAAGGAATGACGTTGGTGAAAAGTTTACATTTGTGGAAGTTAAAACTTAAAAAGAGAAGCTTTACTCTAATGAACGAAATATTCACAACAAACCAAGAAGAGGAACTCTAGGTTGAGGATCTGTAGGAAAACAAAAATGTGTGTGATTTATCCGATTCAGTCTCATTACACAACACTAGCGTCCAACCAGGCCTTGAGGAGGGATAACATTTGCTATATTATTCAAAATCATGACTTGGTGTATTATATATTGTGTTTTAGCGAGCAAGTTTTTCTCTGCCATCAATATCATGCGTTCTTCTTGCAAGTATTTCAACTAGTGCAAAACGATAAATATCACGATTGACATGTAAGGATGGTAAAAAGTTGATCATACCATGAACTGTATTAGAATATTGGAGCCATATCTATTAGAAAAAAAGTACGACAATGTTTGTCATTTTGACAATCAGGCCCCTTTTATATCATATGTTGAACATCGAACACCAGCTCCAGTACCATTTTACATTAACTTATTCACCTATTTTCACATGACCGCGAATACGATACATACAAGAAGAAATAATAGGGGCTTCTTAATTCGTATATTAGAAAGGAAAACCAACCAGTAGTAGGGAGCTAATACGAAAAGCATGAGTGCTATTCCTCTTTGGAAGAGGTTAAACACCCATAGTATCCAAGACCTTTGATGTGAATACCAGCAAACAGATACCAGCTTCAACAATTTAAGAGTTCATAACATCAGTAGTTAACTTACTTCTTACAAACAACTGGTTTCTTTTTAACTCAACAGATCCCGCAAACCAGGCACCTAAAAGGTTCCAGAGTGAAGATGTTGAGAACAAACAAACCATAGGCTAAAATTAATGCATCTACATGCACATTATTGTATACTGACCTTCCTAGGAAAATTTATGTTTTAGCAACTCCACGCTTCATTGAGATGCTGCAAACTGAGGAGCAAGTAAATTTCCCAGCCATCGTTCCAGAAGTGGAACTATTCCACGAAGGAAGAACAACCACACCCTCCACATAGGATGCCTAAAACCACATCCAGGTCCCTTCCCAATTGGTCAAGTATTGAATTGGTAATAAATATTAGTGCTTCAAATTTTAACACATTGTTATTTGTCGCATCAATCTGTACGCATAATGGAACTGAATAACTGATGTAACTACACTAGTATTGTAATTTAAGATAACAAAAGCATAACTGATGAAGTTCTGTTCAAACTACACAAATAACCTCAACAAAGAGGTGAATTTTATTTTATCTCATGGTAAAAGGAAAAGAGTTGAGGCCAATTGACAAACATAGTGGAACTTGTACATGGACCGAATAATAAACGAGCTCCTGCATTGAAGTTTTCATACCATCGAACCTGATAATGTACATTGCTGAGTAAAAAGTCAAGAAAAGTCAAAGCTCTGATAAGTAAAAAGTCAGAGATGGCGGGAATTGGAAATTTAGTTAAACAGAACTCTAGTCAAATAAATTTGATGAGCTTAGAGTGGAAGGAATAGAGAAATACAGATTGATTTCTAACAACTTCTCTCAAGATTGTAAATAATGAAGATTCATCTTTACATTTCGGCATCATCTTCCTCATGAATATAGTGTAAAATACATATCTTCTCTGAAATTATAATAACCAAGTTCTAAACAACAGTGTCTTGAAGTAACAGTGGGAGAGTCTCCATACACACTTTAACGTCGATGATTGCACTGGAAGATTTAAGGAGCATACAGTGGGAGGGAGAGGGAGATCGCAGTGGTGTAAAGCATGAGAAGAAAAGGCGCGTGTAATATATAATGTACAATCGGAAGGAATATAATTGACTTTTTACGTTGCAATAAAATGTGGCATGACAACAAAATTGTACTATATAGGAGTATATGATATGACCTCTACTGCAGAAAAGTATAAATTTGCTGAGAACCGGGTGTTTTAGCCACTTTCCCTGTAATGAATGTTTTTATTCACAACAAAACCATAAAAGGCGATGTTTTAGCCAAAAATTGTAGTGAATTTTCACAATAGTTCCCATTGTTAAATTAATTAATACTAGTTTATAACCCGTGCCAAGCACGGGTCGATTATGAGTTGACATTAAAATATTAGTATTACTAAATTATTAATAAATATTATTTAAAAATGTATTTCTCGAGAATTGAATGATAAAAATATATAATAAATCAATAACTATTTAATTATGTAGTTACAGACAATCGAACTGTGCATAAAGCTAAAGAAATTAAAGTAAATAAATAAATTTTGTATGATTACGTAGCTGCAAAGAATCTAACGCTCGATGAAACTATTGAAGTTAAAGTAAATAAATAAATCTTGTATAATTACGTAGTTGTAAGGAATCGAACCCTGGATGAAGCTAAAGAATTTAAAGTAAATAAATCTTGTATAATTATGTAGTTGCGAGGAATCGAACCCGGGTTAAGTGATAACCAAATTTGGTATGAATAAATCTTGTATAATTACGTAGTTGTAAGGAATCGAACCCTGGATGAAGCTAAAGAATTTAAAGTAAATAAATCTTGTATAATTATGTAGTTGCGAGGAATCGAACCGGGTTAAGTGATAACCAAATTTGGTACTTTGGTACTTTAGTACCGTGCGCCATTTTCATATTGTTTTGCTTATTAATAAAGAGTATAGATTTGATAGCTATGCATCCAATATTAGCTGTATACACTCAGAAATTAATCCAACATAGAACTACATTGATACCAATGCTATTAAGTTTCATCATACTCTCTGCTCGACATCTTTAAGAAGTTATGCCTTGAGAATTTGAATCTGTCTTGCGCAAAATCCCAAATTAGAGTTGCTAAGATGTTCATAAATATCATAGTGTTAGCGTAAACTATTGTAACTTGCTATATATACAAAAGTAAACAATAGAAAATAAATAAAAGTAACTCACAAACTTGAAAGATAAGCAATGGCATAGCATGTTACCATCATCTAAAATACAAAAAAGTGTTAAACACTGTACAGATAAGCCGTTGCACTGGCCATCAAAGTTATAACTGCACAAGGTGGTAAATTATGAGTTAACTAGCTTCAATACCCGTGCAAGGTACGGGATCGCTCTAACCGACAGAACTTCTTGATGTTATTTTGTGACGATATTTTCTAATTCACGTCAGTTTAATTCTGCGATGATAAGTATTCTTCAGTTTGTTGTGGTGATCCTGCCACCAGTTTGAACTTGTTGGTGACACTATGTGACATGATTGAGAAAATTTGCAAGGAAGATCGGTTTGGTATTAGTCCGAAGAAGATTTTGTTCTTAGTTGAATGTGTTTGATGATTAGTTTTATAAGCTAATTAACAATCAGATAGGAATTAGTTAAAGGTGTCAAATAAAGGCTCCATTTCGAAAGTACCAATACTCTCCGGTCTCCATAATTCTCTATAAGCGGCCGGAGTAGTATACTTGTCCTTAATGCATGAGGTGGCGGGACTGAGATGCACACAAATTCGTATTCGAAAAAAACTGTTCGAACTGGTTAAAAATATCAGAAAAAATCTGATTAAAAAAAAGTCCACCTCAATTGGATCCAACCCGCAGGCTTAAACGGATCGCATATTTTTCACAAAAATCCGATCCGGTTCGAGCCGAATAAACCCAAATTTAATCTCGATTTGGACGCAGTCTTGATCAGGATAAAAGTCCAATCCAAAAAGTTCAAATTTTCAATTAAATCTCGGATAAAAGCTTAAATTTTTTAATTAAATCCGAAAAAATAAAAAAAAGTTAAAGTTAAAGTTAAAGTTATCAATATCTAAAATAATTTGTAAAAATCCGATTTAGCCCCTCCTGACCCGACCCTATCTACAGGTATAAATATTTTAGAGGAAATTTGTCTTGATTTAAAAAAGCCCGGCCCTATCGGATATCGAAAAATCCGACCTGAATCCGGATTACGTTCATCTCTATTCAGGGTAACAACTATAGAGGTGCTTATATTATTACTTATATTATCTGATATGTATGAACATAGTTGAGACAAAATGATTACTATTTTGTATTATTTTGTATTATTGGATGCTCGGACTAAAAAGTGATATTATGTGACTAAAAATGCATTTGTATTTTGTCTTAAAATTGTGAATACAAAGGAAGAAACATAATTAAATTTAATTAAAGAGATACGTGTAACTTTATACAAATAACCACCTTTATTAATAATCAGACAAATGAAATTATCATGAAAGAATCTTGAATAAAAACTAAAGTGTAAAATAATATTTGTGAAAGACATTACCATACTAATGGGTTTTATACCACAACAAAAAAGCTCAAGTAGCTCAATGGTTAAATTGGTGACTTGAAATTCTTAGTAATTAGTATTGAAGTGTCTTCGGTTCGATTCCCATCAATTTCCATCAAGATGAAATTTTCTTACATTTTTATAACATTTGACTTTGGAGGGGCAATTATGTAATTTCAAGTTGTTGCAGTATAAGATATATAATAGATTATATATTTTTTTATAAAAATAACACAATTACTGGTAACTATAAATTTGTTTCATATGATTGAATAACGAATGAATACTTGATTGTGGACAAAATAAGCAAGACTGAAGTTGTATATTGTAAATGTTAATTAATTATGTAAAGAGCGGGATTAAATTTTGTTTTAAGGTGAAAAAAAAACCTCTACACACAAAAATGTGATATTTAAATAACAAAACCTTTTTGTTCGATGAATTCTTCTTTATTTTAAACATATAAAGGAAAAACAAATGTAATGCACATTGTACAATAATAATAATGATAATAATAATAATAATAATAATAATAATAATAGTAATAATAATAATAATTTATTATAATTTTACTTTGAAAGCATTAAATTTGAATTTTATACTGTTATATTAAAATATGTTTGACAAAATTATATAATACAATATTTTTTTGTCAAAGGCCCTATAATCTAATCTATATTTTAATACCAGTGGGGCAAACTAACCCTTTGGCCCAAGAATGTATCTAAGACCCAAAGTGTATCCAAGGCCCAATAGATTTTTAATGTATTTTTACGGTACATAAGCGAGCATTGGGTGTTGGGTTGTGTAAGAAAGTTAGGGTTTTGTATTTGACCAGAAAAATGAGTGGAAAGGACAAGATTGAGCAGTGTGATGGTGTAGAAAGCTCCGTGGGCAAGTCAAGAGAAGAAAGATTGCTGATGTTCATGGACACGTTTACGGAAAAGTGGAAGCGATCTTTTGATGCTGAAGCTAATGATGTTGATAGGCGAGGCCGTCGCCCTATGACCTTTCGTGATTACGCTAACCATGAACTTGACATGATAGAAACTGATGTGAGTTCTACACCTTGTGGGAGAGATCTTCTTATTTGTAGATATTGTTTGTATTTGTTTGTATTTGGTGTACCCGTATTGATTATTTACCGAATAATGCTGCAGGGATTTGATATTCAAGACTATTCGGAATTCAACGATCCTGGTATTTTGGTTCAGTTTTACTACCCACCAGAAAAACCAGCCAATGAAAAGTGTGTAGCTGAACTCGAAGATTGCTCTTGTCTTGCAATTGAGGACTATAACTGTAAACATGTATGTGTCTCTGTCTCTGCTTACCATTCTTTTTTTACTACATTCAACATTTGACTGATGTCTTTTATTATCCTTTCGTAGGGAACACATTATGGCAATGTGCATGTGCTCAAGGCAAACTCGGAGCCTCTTGCTCCTTGCAGGTACTATATCACGTTCCAAGCCACCGATGAAAAAAACAATAAACAGACATTTCAAGCAAGAGTGAATCTCTGTTTTCCTGAGTTGCAGAAAGAGGTTGAGTTAGTTAGAATCAAGGCTGCCCCCAAACCTTATTGTTGTCACTAGGCCATGCAAAGCTCAACACAGGTAACTCTTGCTTTTCATATTTAGATTGTTTGTTCTTTTATAGTCTCTTTTTTGCTTTTTCATATCTGTTGAAAGTATTTGCATGCGGTTTTTTATCAAATTAAAATTGTCTTTGGCACTTGAAACTTAAATTTTCCTTGTACTCGGTCTTCTTACACAACATTAGCTTCTAATCATGCGTTCAGGGAGGAATTATGTATGTATGTTGTATTATTCGGAATCATGTATTGCATCTTTTTCTCCGAGTTGATTTTTAGCTTCCACCAATATTGGTTCTTCTTACAAGTATTTCGTAGTGTGGTATGATAAATATCAAAATTGGCATATAAGGTTACTAAAAAGTAATTCATAGCATCAACTGTATCACTGTCTTGGAACACTATGTATGATATTGTGTTGGATTATATACAGGGGAGGACAATGTTCCAGACCTGCTTCAAAGTCTGTTTCAAAGGTTGTTGCATAATTGCTGATCAATATGTCCCTGGGACCCCTATTTTAAATCAATCTATCCATCTAATGTATATCTATTCTAATCTAATCTATCTATCTATCTATCTAGGATGTTGGAGCAATATGTAGAAAGTACTCCTTTTTTAATCTAAATTCCCACTTGTATGTGGGAGGATGTTGGATCAATTTGTTTGTAGTACTCCTTTTATTGATGTCTGTTATCTGTTAAACTATTTTACGATTAAATACCTGCTCGTTTGTGGGATTGGGATGCTAAAATATTCAAGTTCCTATGTTACTTTAGAAGCAGTTTGTTTTTTATGTCTCTCTATCTTTGAAATTTTGGAAAACAGCCTCGAAGCTTCTATTAGGCTTCTATTGTTTCCTACCCGTTTGCACCTTAGGTGTGAATGTACATGTATTTGAAAGTCTGCAACTGAGTTTGAGGGTAGGAACCAGATATCTCCGGCATATAAGTTGTTTGTTACTGGGAGGCTAATATCACGAGTCTAATAAATGACATGCATATATGTCTCTTCAAAGGTGATTAGTATTGGATTTTCTGTAGTTCCTTTCTTTCTATTATCAACTAGTATCTTTTCGATCTCAAACAATTAATCTTTCCGCAATTTCTTAATGTGGTTTTAATACGTTGTCTATTGGTTTCCGGTCTATCTTTATGTTTCGGAGGAGTGTTTGGTTTTATTATGTTTTTGTGCATGCAGACTGCAGTGAAGAGAATGCTGATAAGTAATATGAATGTATCTTTGCAGACCAGTCTTATCTTGGTCTGTGTTTGTAGACTGAACCGGACCTTTCAGATTTTCCATTTAAGACTTCTAGAATCTGTATAGAGTATGTTCAGTAATTGGATATCAATTGACTATTTACAATTTAATAAGCAATTTGATCCAAGTAGAAAAGATTAATTTTTGGCCCAACCATTTACAATCTGACCATATACGAGAGCCCCTAGCAAGAAAATGAGGGGCCTCAGTTGCAGATCACTTGACCAAACTCGCTTGAACACAGTAGTGAGGTAGGAAAGTAATGCTTGCTTACAATCAGAGACAATTAGACCAAACACTGAATGCTTATTGATTGAGCTCACAGACCTGTTGCCATCCATCGCTTCCTCTTGGTCCAACTTAAAGCTTGTTTGACACTAATGATTTCAGCCATTTCCGGAACATAATCAAGGTTATACGTAGCAAAAGCTACCAGATTAAAAAAATTTGAGTAACTTGCACATGAATCCAATGAAAACAGTTTATTCGATCTATTTGCTTCCAGTTTCTGTCGTGAGTCGTTTCAATTGAAAATGTTTTTTTTCCCTTGTTTGTAAGCTGAAGTAGTTCACAATTTGATTGCAGCTACTGTTATCAAACAAGTTGATCACTGTGCTCGACTATGATGAATAAATATAAATTTCAAAAACACATTTAAAAAATTTATTTTAAGCACTTAAATGAAAAACAAAAAGATAAAATAATCATCGACTGCATCCAACTTCTATTGGGCTACTTACGGAGAAGGAGCTCTCAAACAAGCTCTACTTTTGGATTGCATTGAGTTGGTTAAGAACTTTGATCATGTGCTAGTTGGTTTTGTTTATAGGTCGACGAATAGTGTGACACATTTGAAAGCAAGAGCCTGGATTCTCATAATATTTGAGTAAAGCTTCAATCAAGCATAAATTATTGAAATTGATCAGTTTCTTGATTTTGATATGCTTAAGCATGGATGCTGTCAACTTTATGCTCATGTGCTTGTATGCACAATGCATACAAGGCTGTTTTACATTTCATCGAGGAAGGTTCAGGCATAAATTATTTGTACGTTTATTTTTCTTTAAACAAAACTAATTTTACTTTTTATCTCATTATCTAATATACATATGATTCTTAAAATCACCAACCTGCTCGATTTCTTGATACTGCTTGCCGAAAGGTTACAGAGTTGTTGCCTAAATTGCTGTTGCTGCTGCCAGTGGATTTCTTGATACTGCTTAGAAGTGGAACTATTCCACGAAGGAAGAACAACCAAACCCTCCACATAGGATGCCTAAAACCACATCCAGGTCCCTTCCCGATTGGTCAAGTATTGAATTGGTAATGAATATTAGTGCTTCAAATTTTTGCACATTGTTATTTGTCGCATCAATCTGTACGTATAACAACGATACATCCCCATGAACTTGCGATCATGTGAGATTATAAAGTGCAGGCCATCTGCCGGACACTATATATTTAATTTTCATTTGTCTAACAAATTAGCATGTTAGAATATACAGTGCATGCTCTCATTTTCTTTTCTTTTTAAGAAAAAATTTATGCTGACCACTATATTGTATCAGGAGTTACTCTTGGGATATAGAATCAGTAATTGTTCCTACAAGAAAAGATCTAGAATTAATCTTTATCCACTGTCAAGGATAACACTTATCCTCAGGATAAGACTTACCGTCAGGATAAGACTTATCCTCCAAGGAAATGATAATACTTATCCTCCTAGAGAGTGCTATATAAACTCTTTAGGGCATAAAGTATCTGACTCTCTTAGGTCATAACCTAGATCTGTATTTTATATGTCGTAATCTGTATCCTCGAGATCAATAAAATTTTTCTCTTCTACCTATCTGTGTTCTTTTCTTTACGTTTATTATAATCTTTCTTGCCTCCGTTATAACAAACTGGTATCAAGAGCCTGGTTTTATTTCTAGGGTTTGAGTTTGGGTAAGAAAGATGCAGTCTGGTGGTATTAACATGAAGGTTGACAAATTTACTGGGAGGAATAGTTTCAGTCTATGGCAAATCAAGATGCGTGCCTTGTTAAAGCAACAGGGGCTCTGGGCGCCGTTGAAAAAGAAATCGACGGATCCGCAAAGCGCGGAGATGGCCAGTCTAGAAGAAAAGGCACACTCAACAATTTTGTTGTGTCTTGCAGATGATATTATTATTGAAATCGCGGAGGAGGATACCGTGTCTGGTTTGTGGTTGAAGCTTGAAAGTCTCTACATGACAAAGGCTTTAACAAATAAGTTGCTTCTGAAGCAACGTCTGTTTATTCTGCGTATGCAGGAAGGTATACCTCTCTGATATCACTTAGATCAGTTAAACACAATCTTATTAGAATTGCGTAATATTAATGTCAAAGTTGAAGATGAGGATGCTGCTTTAATTATGTTAGTCTCTTTACCATTATCGTATGAGAATTTTGTGCAATCGTTTATTGTTGGTAAAGATATTATTTCTGTAGAGGAGGTTAGATCTGTTCTTCACTCTAAAGAGCTGCGCCATAAGGCGGCTGGTACAGGTACAAATAATCAAGTTGTTGGGTTAGTAGCCAGCGAGAGTAATGGATATGGAAAGTCGGGAAAGAATAAAGTCAAGAAACTACATATGGAATGTAGTCAATTTTATTTAGCGAAAAACAAAGCTCAACACAGGTAACTCTTGCTTTCATATGTAGTATGATTTTAGTTCTTTTATAATATCCCTTTTTGTTTTTTCATAGACATTATCAATGGTTTTTGTGCTGCATGCTAGTCTATTTAATATTTGTCTTCTGATATTGAAATACGCTCTACTTTTGGTGCAATGTCAATGATTTTTGTGCTTCTTTTAGCTCTTGGTCCTCACTATAGTTAAAGAATCAAGTAATTAAAAATTTTACATGTGTGGGAGGTTAAAAATAAAACTACTTTTTCCTAATGAACATTTTTTCACATGAAACCAAGAAGAGGAACTCTGTGTGATTGTCTGTTAGAAACAATTTTTTGCGGGTTGTTTTCGTATATTAAAATTAGGCCCATTTTCGAACACAACTTTTACTCAACTTTTCTTGTATCTTAGTCTCCTCAGGCAATGCTGGCTTCAGACCAGGCATTCAGGGAGGGGCAACATCTGATATATCATATTAAATCATTATGGCATGTAAATTCGCTAAATATTTGTTCTTATCATCAACTATATTTCTGTCTTGGCAGGGAAGGTCAATGTTCCAAACCTACATCAAAAAGTACTGCTTAATTGTGACTTGATCAATATATATGTGTTTCATGTCTTTTAGTGCAATATCTTCAAAATCTGGAGAAAACATACTCCCCCGTCCCATAAGTTTTTCTTAGTTTAACTTTTCAAAGTCAAATTTATCTAACTTTATGGGACGGACGACAGAGTATATGAGGGCCTGTAAAGCATCTATTAGACTGCTAGCTAGTGAACTCAAGAGCATAAATTATGTCCCAAGTGTTGCCTATCCATGACAACGCTTACAATATACTAATGTTGTAACAGATGAGGCCTAAAAAATTGTATTTGTAAGTCTGCATCTGATATGACTGGGTACAAACCAGATTATGAGCCTTTGGTTCCGGCTCTTAAAGTGATTTTTGACTTTAAGCTGAAAAATGTTTGTTTGTGTAATAAATCAGAAAATGACTTAAAGTTAAAAAAATAGCTTAAAGCCATAAGTTGGTATGATGTACTTTTTTTGAATGACTTATATTTTTTTACTAATTTTTTTTATAAAAGTAATATAACCATTCAAATGTATTACTTATCAAATTTATTTTTATTATTTCAATTTAATAACTCACAAGTCACTCATAACATAAAATTACCCAAATATATATTGACTTAAAAATTTTACATTTTATTTATCACTTTAAGCAACTTTAAGTTATAAGCAATAATTTTAAGTTTAGCCAAACAGATCGTAGGTAGTTGCAATATAAGTTGCTCTGGGAAGGCTAAATTTATCGGACTAAAAAGTAATTGGCAAAATTGCTTACTTCCCAGCTATTAGTTATTTAATCAATCATTAACTTTTTGTTTATGTTTTATCTATTTGTCAGTGAAGAAAATAAACATGCATCTGCCTTGGTAAATTGATATTAGTAATAAAGCCCGCGATGTTGAGCTTTAAAATTTTATTATTTTTTAAAATTTATGTTTTGGTTTGTGTCTTTTTTTTTTGAGTAAAAGAGAAAAGCTTTCATTCATTCTGCAGCATATCAGCCATACAAAGAGATAACACCTCAGTTGGGGCATTACACTCTTCATAAATACGATCAGTCAAGAAACAAGAGTGCCTTGTTAGACAATGGGCTACCTTCTTTGCTAAACGTTTAACAAAAAACAAGCAGCATCTGCAATATCATGCAATGGCTGTTTACGATCAAAGATAACCAAACCAAAAATTTATGACAAAAATTTGATACTCAGATTAAACACTAAGAGGGCTATGTACTATGGTAATGAGAATGAAATGCAAATTCATGGGAAATGATGAGTTTGATTTACCTACCTAGAAAAGTTGGGGTTCTATTCCATGCAACCAAATTGTTAATTCAAATACTATTATTTTGAATTTAAGTTAATTAAAGAGTTTAAATTTCTGATTCTCGTTAACTCATTAACACCTTTTGAAACTTACAAAATATTGTCACTGTCCATGAAATTCATTACAATTGTATTGACGAAAAGACACCGATGGAATATGGTACAATATGCCTTGCAAATTAGTTGACACCTAGAGAAGGCACTGGAAACGCGGAATGAACTTTGTATAGGGCCCTCGAAAATATTGTGTCTCTAAATTTATACCTCCTTATATACATTGGTTAAAAAAAATTATCAAGTTTTACGACCAAGTCACAACAAAGGCTAAAATGACTTGCTTCAATGGCAATCAAAATTAACGTTTTGGATGAAGTAGATATTAAAAGTGTCGTACATAATTTTGTAACAAAACATGCGAGAAAAACAACTCTTTTTAAGTGATTTTTTCGGAATATATTTATTATTTACTATGTCTTTCGATAGTTCATCTTATTTAGAAACTGTTGCTGCTGTAAAAAAATCGTATAATCTTTCGTCAACTCCTGATGTAAACCTTGAGATATCAGGCCCCTTTTATATCATATGTTGAACATCGAACACCAACTCCAGTACCATTTTAAATTAACTTGTTCACCTATTTTCACATGACCGCGAATTGGCCTCACACATTTTTTGTAAAGAAATATGAACAGAGATGAAATCTTACCATTTGTACTATATATATATATAAAGAAAATGGGATCTTGTGCGACCAAAATTCAACAATATGGCAGACAATAAACATCCTTGGGATATTATAGACCAACTTAAAGATATTGAGGAAGATCAGAAGTAGTAACTTCGGCAGTGTAGCCATGGGTTAACTGGTAATAATGGGATCTTATTACACTAGCTCAGGGAGCACATGATATTAAAGCAGAGTTGGAATCAAAGTGAATTTCAATATTAAATTTGGTCAGAATTTGAAAAACACCCTTGTTTTGCGATAATTAGTATTTGTTAATTACCAAGCATGCAATCCAATAGCCAGCACGTACCTTCAACAAAAACGAGACATAGGGATACAGACAAGAAGAAATAATAGGCTTCTTAATTCGTATATTAGAAAGGAAAACCATCCAGTAGTAGGGAGCTAATACGAAAAGCATGAGTGGTATTCCTCTTTGGAAGAGGTTAAACACCCACAGTATCCAAGATCTTTGATGTGAATACCAGAAACAGATACCAGCTTCAACAATTTAAGAGTTCATAACATCATTAGTTAACTTACTTCTTACAAACAACTGATTTCTTTTTAACTCAACAGATCCATTGTAGGGTAGACGATTCAACCTCCCCCAAATTATTCCCGCAACCCGTCTTATCAATCTCAATCAAACCAGGCACCTAAAAGGTTCCAGAGTGAAGATGTTCAGAACAAACAAACCATAGGCTAAAATTAATGCATCTACATACACATTATTGTATACTGACCTTCCTAGGAAAATTTACGTTTTAGCAACTCCATGCTTCATTAAGATGCTGCAAAATGGTTTTTTCTTTGTTTTGCTTAATATGCTCCACATCATCAGCTCAGAAAAATATATGAAAATCATGAAAGACAATGACAGCAACCAAAGAAAGAAAGAGAGGCATGAGACTTCTGATCATCTAGCATATAGAGCATGAAGAATCAAGGACGGGAACTTGAAGCTCCAAGTCAAAATGGCTTCCAACTCTTTGCTTAGTAAGTGTCTATTATGGACCCCGACAATAACACTAAGGTGCTGCTAATATATTCGAGAAAGAAACGAAATGGTAAAATAGTCAGTGCACAAACAGGAGATAATACTGAAGTCAGTAATGCAAGTCAAGGGGCACAGAGGGAATAAGCAGTAAAGACAAGGGCTTTTCGGTAACAACAGGACATAAAGGATATAGATGAGAGAAGAGTGAATTAGGGATTATCATTGTCTTGTGAATTTTCTTATTACTTGTCTGGGAGAGTATTGGCCTCTCGAAAGTCAAATATCTGTAAGAACCCTAAGTTATTTCCGATTAATATCAAGGAAGCTATATAATATTGTCGATCATTCGATTATGTTGCGGTGGTTGCATAGTCAGTTCATATCAAGTGGTATCAGAGCATCGAGATCGGAACGATGGGTCCCCCAACAATGGCATAACGAGTGGAGTTAATTGAGGAGAAACTTGCAGATCTGGAGGAGTCGGTGAAGGAAACAGTGACCAAGACAGTGGAGAAGGCCATGGAAACCATGCGACATTCACTCACAGAGGTGCTCATGGAGGGGCAGGGTATGGCCACTAAGAAATTGGGGGCGGAGTTCGAAGCTATGGCAGGACGTTTAGAAGGAAGAATCAACCGCAATCGGGAGTATCACGAATCACTGATAAACACCATGAGGAACGAGCAGATTAAGTTTCAATCGAAGTTCAAATCAACCATAACGGGATTACAATCATTTCGGGTTCATTTACCTGAAGGAGTAGAGCGAAGTGTGAACATCCCAGGGTCCGCATCTGAAGTCCGAGTCATGGAGTGTTTGGGTATGAGGAGATGGAAAAAGAGCTTGGGGGAAAATAATCAATGGGGGGAGGGAATTTTGGTATTGGTGGATCGGGTGGTGGCCGTGGAAGCGGAGGTGCAAACTGGAAGTACGGGAAATAGGACATGCCCATTTTGATATTGAGGATTGAACGATATTTTCAATTTTACCGCTTAACCGAAGAGGAGATGTTAGAGGCGAGTGATGTGGCTATGGATGGAGATGCATTGAGGTGGTATCAGTGGGAGCACAAACGCATGTTGATTCATCGTTGTTATGACTTGAAAATGTTTATTCTTCGACAATTCCGATCAGTCCATGGGGGGTCGTTATACGAACAGTGGTTGTCCATTACACAGACGACTACATTTGATGAATATCAGAGAAAATTCATAAAGACCGCAACCCCCTTAGAGCAAGTGTCGGAAGATATTTTGTTGGGACATTTTATTAACAGATTGAAGGAGGAAATTAAGACATAGGTAAGGCTACTTCATCCTGTTAGTTTGAAGCAGGCTGTGGAAATTGCAGTGCGAGTTGAAGACAAGATGTGAATGATGGGGTATAAGAGGAATAATCTGAGTTCAATTCGAACGGGTCCATATTTGATGAGCAGCAAAGGGCCTTCTACGGTCAGTTCTTATGCGTTTGGACCTCCCACCAGCCCACCTGTCTCGAGAGATTGGGGGGCCAGGTCACCGGAATCATAGGGCTCAGTTCAATCTCCAGAACGGAGTGGGCAGATTACACTACAAATGGGGGAAATAAGGCGTTTAACAGAGAAAGAATTGCACGAGAAGCGTGATAAAGGGTTGTGTTACAGATGCGATGCGAAGTGGGCAATAGGGCATCGCTGCAGAAAAAAATAACTGAGTGCCATGCTAATTGAAGAGGATGAAGGAGAACTGGAAGGAGACGACAATGATAATTCAACCACACTTGTCGAGGAAATCACCACTGAGGTATCACTCAACTCTGTAATAGGCCTTTCCAATCCTAAGACTATGAAACTACGGGGTCTAATTGGGGATTATGAGGTAGTAGGGATGATAGATCTTGGTGCCACACACAATTTTATTGCGTTGGGCATGGTGTCGGCAGCTGGGATACCAATAATGGGGTCTGAGGGATTTGGAGTATCCCTAGGAAATGGAGAGGCGATTAGAGGTGGAGTGGTATGTAAGGAGGTGATGTTGCAATTGGATGGAGGAGTGGAAGTCATTGAGGATTTCTTACCATTAAATCTAGGCATTTCAGATGTTATTTTTGGCATACAATGGTTAGAAAAACTTGGCATGGTGTTAACAAACTGGAAAACTCAGATAATGAAATTCGAAGTTAAAGGCGAACCAGTAACATTGGTCGGATATTCAACACTGGTCAGGTCCCAAATATCCTTAAAGGCAATGTTGAAGATGCTACAAAAACAAGGGGAGGGGTACTGGGTCGAGTGTAGTTTAATGGAGACAACCGCAGTCACTCCAACCGCTTCAGACATACCCGACTTCTTACATAAGGTAATTGTAAAACATGTTCAAGTATTTGGAGACCCTATAGGACTGCCACCACATCGTAACCATGAACATGTCATTACACTTAAGGAAGGCAGTAATCCGGTTGGGGTGCGCCCGTATCGATATCCTCAATGTCAAAAGGACGAGATTGAGCGTCTTATCCAAGAAATGCTAACTGTGGGAATTATTAAGCCGTCAACCAGCCCTTACTCTAGTCTCGTATTGTTGGTTAAAAAAAAGGATGGTTCGTGGTGATTTTGTATCAATTTAAACCTGGTACAACTAATAGAGTGGCAGATGTTCTGTCTCGCAAACAAGTGGGGGAGGTTACGCTGAACGCCTTGATGACAACCCCTGTAGTGTCCTGGGCAGTATTAGAACGGGAGGTAGCAGCTGACAAAGACATTGTTCGAATTATGGGGGAAATTTGAGAGGGGGTGAAGGAACATGTGGGGTTACAGTAGTAGAAAACAAGCTATTGTATAAAGGGCGTTTCGTGGTGCCAAAAAACTCAACTCTCATTCCAGTATTGTTAAGAGAGTACCACAATTCAGCAATTGGTGGTCACGCAGGTGCTTTAAAAACATATATGAGGCTAGAAACTGAATGGTATTGGATGGGTATGAGACGAGATGTAACCATGTTTGTGCAACGATGTTCAACCTGTCAACAGCAAAAGGCATCTCAACGTTCTCCAACAGTTTTATTACAACTATTACCCATTCCTACCATGGTCTGGGAGGATATTTCTTTAGACTTTGTGGTAGTAGTTGATAGGCTCTCCAAGTATGCACACTTTATTGGATTACGCCATCCCTTCGATGATGTTATTGTCGACATTATGTTCATGAAAGAGGTAGTCAGGCTACACGGGTTCCATGCATCCATAGTGTTTGACCGCTATCGAATCTTCTTAAGCATTTTCTGGTAAGAATTATTTAACGTGCAAGGAACAGAGTTAAAAAAAAGTACAACATATCACCCGCAAACGGATGGGCAAACTGAAATCGTCAACAAATGCTTAGAGACTTATCTTCGATGTTTCGTGGGGAGCAAACCCAAAGTTTGAGCTAACTGGTTGTCTTGGGCCGAATTCTCGTATAACACTTCACCCCACTGTGCTACGAAGATGAGCCCATTCAAAGTGGTATACGGTAGAGATCCTCCTCATATGACTCGTTTGGCCAAGGGTCAAACTCCAGTTGATAGCCTCGAAGAATTGTTACAAGAAAGGGACGCCATCCTGGATGACCTTTATTTTAACCTTGTGAAGGCCCAACGGATTATGAAAGCCACGGCTGATACTAGGCGTCGAGATGATAGTTTTGCAGTGGATGATCTTGTATATGTGAAGCTTCAACCATATAGACAGCGTTCGTTAGCAAGACATCCCTACGAAAAACAGGCTACCAGATTTTATGGTCCTTTCCGCGTGGTGGAAGCCATTAGCAGGGTCGCATACAAGTTAAAATTGCCTAACCACAGCAAAATACACCCAGTTTTCCACATTTCTCAGTTAAAACGCATTGTGGGTGCAGCCCCTGTATATTCTGTTATTCCTCAGCATATTTCAGCTGATTTGGAAATGGTCGTCAAACCTGAAGAATGGGTGGATGTAAGGCAGGTACGTGCAGACAGTCAAGAGCGCATGGAAGTTTTAATTAAGTGGAAGGGATTGCCTAGGTTGGAGGCAACTTGGGAGGAGGCCACAGTGATAGTGATCAACTATCAGTTCCCTACCTTCCACCTTGAGGACAAGGTGAATCTTTGGGGAGAGGGTAATGTTATGGACCCCGACAACAACACTAAGGCGCTGCTAATGTATTCGAGAAAGAAACGAAAGGGTAAAATAGTCAGTGCACAAACAGGAGATAATACTGAAGTCAGTAATGTAAGTCAAGGGGCAGAGAGAATAAGCAGTAAAGACAAGGTCTTTTCGGTAACAACAGGACATAAAGGATATAGATGAGAGAAGAGTGAATTAGGGATTATCATTGTCTTGTGTATTTTCTTATTACTTGTCTGGGAGAGTATTGGCCTCTCGAAAGCCAAATATCTGTAAGAACCCTAAGTTATTTCCGATTAATATCAAGAAAGCTATATAATACTGTCGATCATTCGATTGTGTTGTGGCGGTTGTATAGTCAGTTCATATCACTGTCTTGGCTACACCTGTCATTTGATGCCCCTCAAACTGAGGAGCAAGTAAATTTCCCAGCCGTCGTTCCAGAAGTGGAACTATTCCACGAAGGTCCCTTCCCAATTGGTCAAGTATTGAATTGGTAATAATATTAGTGCTTCAAATTTTAACACATTGTTTTTTTTTTTGATAATAAGACATTGTTATTTGTCGCATCAATCTATACGTATAACGAAACTGAATAACTGATGTAACTACACTAGTATTGTAATTAAAGATAAACAAAAGCATAACTGAAGTTTTGTTCAAGTTACACAAATAATCTCAACAAAGAGGTGAATTTTATTCTATCTCATGATAAAACATAGTGGAACTTGTACATGGACTAAATAATAAACGAGCTCCCCCGCACAAATGTGCTTGAAGTTTTCATACCATGGAACCTGATAATGTATACTACTGAGTAAAAAGTCAAGAAAAGTCAAACTTTTGATGAGTAAAAAGTCAGAGATGGCGGGAAATTTAGTTAAATTGAACTCTAGTCAAATAAATTTGATGAGCTTAGAGTGGAAGGAATAGAGAAATACAGATTGATTTCTAACAACTTCTCTCAAGATTATAATTAATGAAGATTCATCTTTACATTTCGGCATCATCTTCCTCATGAATAAAGTGTAAAATACATATCTTCTCTGAAATTATGAGAACCAAGTTCTAAACAACAGTGTCTTGAAGTAGCAGTGGGAGAGTCTCCATACACACTTTAAAAGTATCCTAAATTGAAAGGATTTTGTAGGAGATTGACCGCACATCAAACTAATCACTGTAGTTTTTATAGTTGGTTATCACGCATTTTAATTTTTTTTAAATAAAGATATTGTTTCTTAGATTTCACCAGGCTAACGTCAACGATTGCACTGGAAGGATTAAGGAGCATATAGCGGGAGAGGGAGAGCCCAGTGGTGGAGAGCATGAGAGGAAAAAGGCGTGTGTAATATATAATGTATAATTGGAAGGAATATAATTGACTTTTAACCTTAAAATGAAATGTGGCATGGCAATAACATACAACATAATATAGGAGCATATGATATGACCTCTACTGTAGAAAGAATAAATTTGTTGCCCAATCAGTTTGAACCAGGTGTGTTAGGCCAGTGAGTAATTTGCTTAATTATAGGGTGTTCATTTCAACGTCAAACTGTGATTTTCAAATGAAACAAGATAATCCATCCATTCTTTTGTTAAACAATTAACAGACCTTTCAGGCAAGAGTAAGTATTTGTTTCCGTAAGTTGAATAAAGTGATTGAGTTGGTTAGGATCAAGATTGCCCCTAACCCTGTTTACATCTCTATGCCACACAAAACTTTCAAAAGGTAACTCTAGCTTTTTAATCTATATCTATCGATGTTGGATACATTATAGCTATAAAAAAAAGTTAAAAATACAGTATAACAATGGCATAGCATAGAAGGTGACCATCCTCTAAAATACAAGAAAGTGTTAAACACTGTATGGATAAACCGTTCCAATGGCCTATCAAAAAGTTATAACTGCATAAGGCGGCTCCCTTTATATAGACCACTATTTATTTATTTTTATTGAAAATAGATCACTATTTATTTACCCCAAAATTATTGTTTTTCATCTAATTAATATGGTAAATTTGAGTAAATTATATTGGATTTTATAAAAATTAATAAAATTATTGGTAACTATCAGTTTGTTTAATATGATTGACTCATTTTAAGAATGATACTGTGACGGATGAGAAGATACATCATCTATTCTCGGTTGTAGTGAGTCGTGACAGTATTGTTGAATGTAAATTTCATTAGACTATACTTATTTTTTTTCATCTATTTGGTAACTAATTAATCAATGGTAGCCAGTTGTAGATATGAAATAAAAAAGCCTGCAAATTAACCAACGGAAATCATTCAGATGATTTTCAGTATACTACTTTTTTGGTACTATTATGATTTTGTAAGATTGAAAATTTTAGGAAAAGGTTGCCAACTAGTCATAGTAAACATTTTAAACTAATACTGTAGTAGTTTGTATGAAATCACCACCTTTCACCAATATAGGCTATAACTCTACGTATCTTCATGCAAGCCTAATTCATCATCTTAGTTACCTATAATTCTGTAAAAGAAAATTCTTAAACTATACTTGTAGGGATACAACAACCTAATGTTGCCCAGTAAATAACAATTGTAGAAGGGGGTTGAATACAATTGTATAAGATTCTCGACTTTATATAACACAAATATGAAAGATCAATAACAATAACAATAACAGCTTTATTAACTTTGATATAAAACTGTTACAAACTCTCTTAAGAAATTCTGATGTTCTTAAGAGCTGCTAGCTTACAAAAACTCTCTCAAGAAATTCTGTTCTTAAGAGCTTCTCTTCGATTATGTTCTCTCTCGAATTAATACATAAATCGAAACCAAAACTGTGTTTATATAGTGCACACAGCTTCTCTATCAATAACAAGATAAGTCCTAATCATATCAAAGATAGAAACATATCTTTAATCGATAGCTGCATTCTACAAACCAGGAACAAACTTCCATGTTTATCTAGACTCCAAATATAACTCGAAGTAGGAATCCTGATCAGCTTCAAGTCCTGATGATCAAACCTGATCATAGTCTGAGTAGGAATCCTGATGATCAATAAGATACTGACGCTTGATCAAATACTGATGACCATGCAATACTGATGACGTCAGCAATCCTGATCAGTTGAGTCTAGCTTCTGATGATCATTGAATTCTGATCTAACAATCTCCCCCAATCTCATACTTTGTGAAATAAAGTATAGATTCCAAATATTCAATGATGTCAAAAACATGTATCAAAATGTACGAGTATCTTCAGAAACAACTTATCTGTTTAAGCTTTTTGATAGAACAGATTCATCTTCAAGAAGTTGGATAATAAACTTTCTTCTTTTTCTTCAAGAATTTGAATCAGTCTTTCCTTAAGATTTCTGAGTTCTTCATCTTCCTCATTAATCTGGTAGATAGCTGCTCTGAGATTCTGTATGGAGTTTCTCTGTAGACTGTGCTCTTCAAGCAAAAGATAAGCAATTTCCTTCCCATCAGGATTGAGAGAAAGATGAGTCATGCCAAAATTTACTTCTTTAACAGCAGTACCCCTTTGCATTTCCACATCCTGACCTCTTTGATTTAAGTACATGGGAGTATAATTACCATCGAAATTACTGTTTCCATCCAGTCTTCTTCTTATAGTTGACAAAATCATGTCACTCCATTCTTTGTACACTTGGTTCTTCCATCTTAACAGATAGTGAACATATTTCAGTTCCTGTGTAGTTTTCATCAGCAGATCTTGAATAGATAGAATCTTCACACTACCATCTTTCATGAAGTACAGAAGCTTTTCTTTCTTTTCAAAACCATCATGACAATCTATAACTATATCAACAACTAATAAATTGTTCAGGTTTTCAGAAGTTAAAGTACCTCCAATTTCTGTCAAGGAGTAAGGATCAACATATGACATATTCAGATATTCACCATCTCTGTGTTCAATACCTCCTCTTGAATTACTTGACAATTGCTTCAGACTCGAAAACATCTTTAACCAGAGTGTTTTTGATCTAGCCATATCAGACAAATCAACAACACTTGAAGCGCTTGTAATAATTCCACCAGACTGAAAATTGATAGGTGTATCACAACTTAATGTGCTAATATGTTTCCACTTCTTGTATTTCTCCTTTTCATGAGCGTAGCTTCTTTCAAGTAAAGATTCTTGTCTGCTTGAATTTCTCCATTGTCTTTCATTTGAAACTTTAAGCCTTTGTAGATAGAGATTGAAATCTTTATTTGTTCTTCTTGTAATATCTCTTCTTCTGGCTTCTTCTTCTTCATCTACTTCTTTGTTGTGACAATCAACAACAGTAGATAAGATTATCAAATCAACCTCTTGCAGAATTTCAGATTCGTCAGGATCTTGAATATTGTCAGGATTAGAATCTTCAATTTGATTTGTATTGCTGAGAGTTGATTTACTTGATTTTCTTTTTAATTCAGGTTCTTCTTCAACAAATTCCTTGTCTTCTTTCTCCATGATATCCTTGATAACAGGATCTATTAGATTTTGTGAAGCTTCAGGAATTTCTTCAATTCTTAACCCTCTAGACCTTGTCTGTCTAGGTACTGTTTGAGTTGAAGAACCTCTTCTATTTCTTCTAGCACCTCTCCTACCTCTGCTTCCTCTACCTCTAGCAGAAGCAGTATAGCTTTCCATTGTCTCTCTTTGTAGTCTCAAGAATTCTTCATGTGAGAGATCTGGATATTCTTCACTTGCTGTAGAGAGTGCTTTTCTTGCATATAATTGTTGAACTCTTTTATCAGTGTGATATAGAGTAACAATTCTGCCGTCTTTTGTAGAAAACTTCTGGAATAAATTTGATGCATCTTCAGGATTATCAATAATTACATCTTCATCACCTTCAGGAATTGTAGCAAGAATGTGTCCATGACCAGGTGTCAGGATTTGATCTTCCGTCAGGATCTGAGATTGCACCAATGTTCTTACTGTCTTAACTCCAGAATCAGAAACATGAGTTGACCGCGTTGTTTGACTTTGAGAAGTTTGAATTGTTTGACTCTCAATGACAGGTGGCAAAATATGATTTGTGTATAACTAATTAGTGGACAGATTACGTGTGTCATTAAATAAAACTGCACCGCTTTTTATGTGTATGTATAGATATATCTATAATAGAGCAACACACGCGCGTATACAGTTGTCCTACTAAAACTCAATCGTCCATTAGCAGATACGGACGAAAAATTAGGCACAAATTAAGTAATGAAATACTGACCTGTACATCAGGATTGACCAGTTGACTTCCTGTCAGGATTGAGTCCTATCAGGATTTGATCAAAGATACATACCTTTCTGAATAACCATCAGGATTTGACAGTTATCAGGATTTCCTCTCTGTAGCTTTTCCTCAGAAATTCTCAAAATTCATCATTCCAAGTTCATTCACCAACTTATTGAAAGTAGCTTCAGGTAGTGGCTTGGTGAATATATCAGCTAGTTGTTGATCAGTAGGAACAAAGTGAAGTTCAATTGTTCCTTCCAGAACCTGTTCTCTTATAAAGTGATATCTGATACTGATGTGTTTAGTAAGAGAATGCTGAACTGGATTTCCTGTCATTGCAATAGCACTTTGGTTATCACAATAAATAGGGATTTTTGAGTATGACAGGCCATAATCTAACAACTGATTTCTCATCCACATTATCTGAGCACAACAACTTCCTGCAGCAATGTACTCAGCTTCTGCAGTTGAAGTGGAAATAGATTTCTGCTTTTTACTGAACCATGAAACTAGTCTTCCACCCAAAAACTGACAACTTCCTGAAGTACTTTTCCTGTCTATTTTGCATCCTGCAAAATCAGCATCTGAATAACCACACAACCCAAAATCTGATTCCCTTGCATACCAAAGGCCAAGTGAAGGAGTGCCTTTGAGATATCTGAAAATTCTTTTGACTGCAATCAGATGTGGTTCTCTAGGTTTTGCTTGAAATCTTGCACATAGACAGGTTGCAAACATGATATCTGGTCTACTGGCAGTGAGATACAATAAAGAGCCAATCATTCCTCTGTAGTGAGTTACATCTACCTCTTCACCTTGATCAGGATCAAGTTTGGTAGCTGTAGCTATGGGAGTTGAAGCAGGAGTACTGTCTTGCATGTTAAACCTTGTCAGTAAATTCCTTGTGTATTTAGACTGATTAATAAAAAATCCCTTCATCAGTCTGTTTAACTTGAAGACCCAGAAAGTAACTCATTTCTCCCATCATGCTCATTTGATATCTTGACTGCATAAGCTTGGAAAACTTTTCACACAGCTTATTGTTTGTTGACCCAAAAATGATATCATCAACATAAATCTGAACTAACAGCAACTCCTTACCATGATTCAAATAAAATAGAGTTTTATCAATTGCACCTCTTTTGAATCCACTTTCCAGTAAGAATTGAGCTAAGGTTTCATACCATGCTCTTGGAGCTTGCTTTAGTCCATAAAGTGCCTTATCCAGTCTGTAGACATGATCTGGATATTTAGGATCAATGAAACCAGGAGGTTGTTCAACATAAACTTCTTCCTCCAGTTCACCATTTAAGAAAGCACTTTTAACATCCATCTGGAAAACCTTGAATTTCTTATGTGCTGCATAAGCAAGAAATATCCTGATGGCTTCTAGTCTTGCAACAGGAGCAAAAGTTTCATCATAGTCAATTCCCTCTTGTTGGGAATACCCCTTTGCAACTAGTCTAGCTTTGTTTCTGATAATGACTCCATCAGAATCAGTCTTGTTCTTGAAAATCCACTTTGTACCAACAATTGATCTATTCTTTGGTCTTGGTACCAGTTTCCAGACTTCATTCCTTTCAAATTCATTCAGTTCTTCTTGCATTGCAGTAACCCAATCAGCATCTTTAAGTGCATCTTCAACTTTCTTAGGCTCCTCCTTGGATAGAAAGTTATTATATAAACATTCATTCTGAGTTGCACTTCTTGTTTGAACACCTGCATCAGGATCTCCAATTATCAAATCAGGAGTATGATCTTTTGTCCATTTCCTTGCTGGTGTCAAATTGTTTCTTGAAGTAGATGCTCCCCCTGGATTGGTGTTATCTTGATTGAAAGAATTTGATTGATTTGAAGCTCTCCCTGAATTATTGCTATGCCCTCCTGATGTGTTATCAGGATCTTCACTTGAATCAGTATCTGAAGAATTCTGTTCTGATGATTGAGTTGACTCTGAACTTGTAGTTGAATGCCGTTGCTCCCCCTCAACATTAGCACTACTAGTTGTATTACTGTTGTTTGCATCATCAGTATTAGCACCATCAGTACCTGGTGAGTCATCAGGATTTGGTGACCCGTCAGTACTGGATGAATGGACAGCTTCTGATTCACTTTCTTCAGGTTCCTTGGAAGCTTCATTTTCAAATAACAATCTATCATGCGAGTCTTCAATGATTCCAGTTATCTTCTTATCATCAAAAGATACATGTATTGACTCCATGACAGTTCTTGTTCTCAAATTAAAAACTCTGAAGGCTCTTGATGTAGGATAACCTATGAATATTCCTTCATCAGCCTTTGTTTCAAATTTCCCTAGCTGTTCAGGATGAGTTCTGAGAACAAAACATTTACAGCCAAACACATGCAGATGCTTCAGACTTGGCTTCTTCTCTTTGAGAGACTGATAAGGAGTGACACCATGCCTGTTTATCAATGTAAGATTTTGTGTATAGCATGCTGTGTTGACTGCTTCTGCCCAGAAATATGTAGGTAATTTAGCTTCTTCCAACATAGTTCTGCCAGCTTCAATAAGAGTTCTATTCTTCCTTTCTACTACTCCATTCTGCTGAGGTGTGCCAGGAGCAGAGAATTGTTGAATGATTCCTTTGTATTTGCAGAACTCTTCCATCTTTGAATTCTTAAATTCAGTACCATTATCACTTCTCAGTATCTTGACTTTGTACTTTGTGGTTGTCTCAATCATCCTCACATGATCCAACAGAACTTCAGGAGTTTCATCTTTTCTATGCAGAAAATACACCCAGGTGAATCTAGAATATTCATCAACAATTACAAGAGTGTACCTTTTCTTACTGATGGACATGATGTTGACTGGACCAAACAGATCAAGATGTAGCATGTGATATGGTTCTTCAATAGAGGATTCTGATTTACTCTGGAATGATGTCCTTCTTTGTTTTGCTTTTTGGCATGCATCACAGAGTCCATCAGGTATATATAAGACATTAGGTAATCCTCTTACTAACTCTTTCTTAACCAACTCATTGATGTTGTTGAAGTTGAGATGAGAAAGCTTCTTGTGCCAATTCCAACTTTCATCTACTGAAGCTTTACTGATGAAACATGTAGGGGAGCCATCAGTATCTGAGAGAATGTTGGCTTCATATATGTTACCATGCCTGTAGCCAGTTAGTGCTATCTTCCCTGTTGCTTTACTGACTACTTCACAATGTGTGGAATAGAAATTGACATGATAACCTCTGTCAGTGATTTGACTAATACTCAACAAGTTGTGTTTTAGTCCCTTCACTAGAGCTACTTTTTCAATGATGACATTTCCAATGATTATATTGCCATATCCCAAGGTTTGTCCAATGTTGCCATCTCCATAAGACACAGTTGGGCCAGCTTTTTCCTCATATTTTGATAACAGGGCTTTGTTTCCAGTCATGTGCACAGAACATCCACTATCCATGACTAACACATTTTTCTTTTTACCCTGCATCAGAATAGTAAAACACTAGTCAGAATGTTTAGGAACCCACACTTGTTGGATTCCTTGTTCATGCATTTTATTAAATTTAACAGCAGAAGACTTTTTGACTTTAGCAGTCCTGACAGGATTTACTCCATCAGGATTTGCTTTGTCAGTATCAGTATTAACAAAAGCATGCTTCACTATGACATTTTCAGTTCTATCAGACTTTGTACTACTTTCAAACTTAGGCAATGGATCATAAAAGTTATAGTACAAATCATGATACTCTTTACATGTATAAATAGAATGCCATAGACTACCACAATGAAAACAGGAATTCTGTGGTTTGTAAAATACTGATCTATTCCTAACATCAGACTTAGGAATTTCAGCAATTTTCTTCTTACTCTTTTTACAATCAATAGCAAGATGATTAGAGTTACCACAGTTAAAACAACTCTTTCTAGGTGCATTTGGGATATTTTTATAACCATTCTCTTTATTGATCCCAACTTTACCATTCCTGTTTCTCTTAACAGTAGCTTCCTCTTTCTTATCTGTAACCTCACAGATTTTATCTTTAAGCTGTTTCTGAGACAATAGACCTAGATTCTTAGTGACTTTGTTCATGACAGGTTTAGACTTTATAATTTTAATTCCTTGAGTAGAAGAAGATCCCTTTTCAAAAGTAGAATTGGAATCCTTACCAAAAACAAAATTAACAGGAGTAATCTTAGATTTGGTTGAGTCTATAACATGTCTATAGGTCTTTGGACTGACTGTCTCATCAATGACAATTTTCTCTTTCAATTTCTTATCTTCATCTGACTTATATCCTAGACACTCTTTCCAATTCTTAGAGGTATTAATCTCATGAAATTTCCTACCAGAGTCTGTCCAGGTTCTGATTTTCTCATTAGCATATTCAAGTTCTTTTTCAAGGGAAGTACATTTAGATGTCATCTCTAAGTGCATGTGTTTAGCATTATCACATTCTTTTTGTACTTCTTGCATACGAGAAAATTCAGCTTCTAATATCTCATTCCTTTTTCTAAGGTCAGACATCTCAGATAAGATTCTAGTATTCTCAGCAGTTTGACTTCTAAAGCTAATATGTAATGACTTTAGAAAACGTCTTAACTCAGAAGCATTATCAGTATCAAAATCAAAGATAGTATTTAGTACCTTATCATCAGGAGCAGCAGTTACATCAGCATTGGCCATTAACGCATAGTTGACTACCTCAGTATCAGATTCTGAGGAAGAGTCCATCCAATCCTTGCTTGATGTGATGAGTGCCTTTGTCTTGTTGCATTCAGAAGCAAAGTGACCCATACCATTACACTTGTAGCATCTAACCTTTGACTTGTCAAATTTGCTACCCTTGCTGTCCTTTTTGATATACTTGTCTTTGTCTGCTTTGAAGGTCTTTTTCTGAAAGTTGCCTTGTCTTCTATTCTTCCTGAACTTCATCCTTCTGAAGTTTCTGACAATCATAGCAACCATCTCTTCCATGTCTGAATCAGAAGATTCATCACCAGTATTGGCATCAGGATTGCCATCAGTATCTGATGAAGAGTCGTCAGGATCTGACTCAGCTACTCTTGCTTTCCTTCTAGAGACCTCCATAGCTTTCCCTTTTGATTTTGCTTCTACATTCAAAGCAATTGACTTTGCCTTGCTGCTTTTCTTGTTCTTTCTTTGTTGAACTTCAAGATCATGAGTTCTTAGCATCCCATAGATCTCATCAAGAGACACAATGTTCAGATCATACTGGTGTCTAATGATTGAGGTCTGAGTATCCCATTCTTCAGGTAAAGCTCTAAGAAATTTGGTGTTTGAATCTTCGGTTTCATATACTTTGTCAACTAAGGATAAGCTGTTCAATAGTGTCAGGAATCTATCATATAGATCAGTCAGGCTCTCTTCAGGTCTTGCATCGAATTGTTCATATTCTTGAATTAATAGAGCCCTTCTGTTTTTCTTGACAGATGCAGATCCCTGGCACTGAGTTTCCAAAGTATCCCAGATTTCTTTTGAAGACTTGCATGCAATCACTCTGTTTGACATAACAGCATCAAGGCTATTATGCAAGATATTCTTTATCTTTGGTTCCCTGAGTACATGAGCTTTTTCTTCTGGAGTCCATTCAGCTTTAGCTTTGACCACATAATGTTCTGGTACTGTATCTGTTCGTTCTACGAACTTTGTTGGTATATATGGTCCATCACGAATCCTGTCCAAGTAGTCAGGATCCATAGCCTCCAGGTACATCAACATCTTTACCCTCCATGTGGGATATTCTGATATCTTCAAGATGGGAATCTTCATGCTTTCATACTTGGTTGTCGACATCTTTAGATCGTATCTGATTCAGAATTAAATCAGTTTGCTCTGATACCAATTGTTGCCCAGTAAATAACAATTGTAGAAGGGGGTTGAATACAATTGTATAAGATTCTCGACTTTATATAACACAAATATGAAAGATCAATAACAATAACAATAACAGCTTTATTAACTTTGATATAAAACTGTTACAAACTCTCTTAAGAAATTCTGATGTTCTTAAGAGCTGCTAGCTTACAAAAACTCTCTCAAGAAATTCTGTTCTTAAGAGCTTCTCTTCGATTATGTTCTCTCTCGAATTAATACATAAATCGAAACCAAAACTGTGTTTATATAGTGCACACAGCTTCTCTATCAATAACAAGATAAGTCCTAATCATATCAAAGATAGAAACATATCTTTAATCGATAGCTGCATTCTACAAACCAGGAACAAACTTCCATGTTTATCTAGACTCCAAATATAACTCGAAGTAGGAATCCTGATCAGCTTCAAGTCCTGATGATCAAACCTGATCATAGTCTGAGTAGGAATCCTGATGATCAATAAGATACTGACGCTTGATCAAATACTGATGACCATGCAATACTGATGACGTCGGCAATCCTGATCAGTTGAGTCTAGCTTCTGATGATCATTGAATTCTGATCTAACACCTAATGAGCATATCTTATAGACAATGGCTTGGCTAGATGTTTGGTTTCAGAAATTAAAGGTAGAAATTGAAGGTGCGTAGCAAATACCACAAGGGTTCTATACACCAAAGTAGTTTGTTTTTCTACACAGATACACACAAATATCAATGTCATCAATTTGATCAGACTCTAGAAAGTTTATATAAAAAACAAAATGATACAAAGACATAAATGATAAAATCAAAGAAATGGAAGGTTAAATGTACTCTTGAATGCACTCTTAAACCCGCTGCAACAATATTCTGCTCACAACTGATGTGCTAGACTTCACTACCGTAAATAAATTATCTCACCAACCTCAAACCTCAAATGTGTTTACAGTAGCATTAATAAATTTACACCAACCTCAACAAGACTAGGGTTTAATGTAAAGATACAAATATTTGGGTTTTAGATATAGGTTGTGTAAGAAGAAGAGTTCCTGAGGTACTTCAAACTTAAGATTTTCACATAACAAAGAACAAATCTCAGTTGTTGTACGTATTTTTCTTTTTGCTCTCCTTCTATTCTATTTATTTACCACTATTTGCATCTAAATTAGTACTTTGCTGTTTATTTTGTATACTATGGTTGGAATCATTGTGTAATACTAGGTGTTATACATTTTTTTTTATCTTAGAGTTAGGAAAAAAGATTGGATGTAACATCTTTGTCCTTGCAGTAATTATTTCACGTTTCAAGCAATCAAATGAAGCAATGAGGAAAACAATGAATGTACCTTTCATGCATGAGTTAGTATTTGTTTCCCTAAGTTGGTCGAGTCGGTTAGGATCAAGACTACCCCTAACCCTATTTACATCATTAGGCCACACAAAACTCCCGACAAGGTAACTCTAAAATTTCAAATTACGTAAGATTTTGTTTGTTTATAATCTCTTTTTTTCTCTTTTCCGTGGACATTATCAGTGTCTTTTAATGTTGAATATAGTCTACGTTGGGGCAATATCATTGGGTTTTGTGTTTTTAGCTCTTGGTCCTCATTATAGCTAAAAAATAACAATTGGTAATTTTACATTTGTGGAAGGGTAAAATATAGGCACTTTCCATGTAATGTGTTTCTATTCACAAGAAACCATAAAGAGGCAATCTAGGTTGGGGATCTATTGGGCACCGACAATTTCTGTGCGACTTATCTGTTAGAAATAGTTGTTTGCAGGTGTTTCATTGTATTAAACTTGTCTTTGGCTCAATATTCTTGTATCCCAATCTCCTTAGAAAACACTAGCCTCTGACCAGACATTCAGGGAGGGATAATATTTGTCATATAATTCAAAGTCACATCTTGTTGTATTAAATCTTATGTTTCTAAGTTAATTTTTAGCTGCCACCAAAATCTGTTGTTCTTTTTACAAGTATTTCGTTGTGTGGTTTTATAAATATCACAATTGGCATATAAGGTTACTGAAAAGTTAGTCATAGGCATCCATGACACAAAAGAAAAATCACAAAATCTGCTTCAAGTTTTACTCAATAATACAATGGGACGCGTTAATCAAATAAGGATATTTTTTACCTACATTACTAATTCAGAATTTAGATTAGTAATCATTTAGAATTTTTATTATTCAAAAATATTTTATTTAAATTTGTCAAATAAGTTTTAGGTTATAAGGGACTACAACTGAAAATATATCTATTTTAATTATAATTCTAGGTCTTTTAATTCAAAATATATCTCTTGCATAAATTCGTTAGTCCACGCATATTAATGTCCAAGAAAGTGGATTAATTCTTCCATGTTTACAGCTGAAAATATAACTGAAACATTCAAACTAGAAATTTTAAGTTATTAAATTATTATATTTTTTAACAAAAGCATTTCCAATCTTGTTTCAGTTGTCCATATGATTGATTTGACCCCTGACTCATTTTAAGAATGATATTGTGACGGATGAGAAGATACATCATCTCTTCTCGGTTGTAGTGAGTCGTGACAATATTGTTGAATGTAAATTTCATTAGACTAAACTTTTTTTCCCATCTATTTGGTAACTAATTAATCAATGGTTGCCAGTTGTAGATATGAAATAAAAAATCCTGCAAATTCACCAACGGAAATCATTCATATGATTTTAATTTTACTGTTTTTTGGGTACTATTATGATTTTGTAAGTTTGAAAAGTTTAGGAAAAGACTGCCAACTAGTCATAGTAAACATTTTAAACTAAGGTTGTAGTAGTTTTTATGAAATCACCATTTTTCACCAATATAGGCTATAACTCTATGTATCTTCATGCAAGCCTAATTCATCATCTTAGTTACCTATAATTCCGTAAAAGAAAATTCTTAAACTAAACTTGTGGGGATACATCAACCTAATGAGCATATCTTAGAGACAATGGTTTTGCTAGATGTTTGGTTTCAAAAATTGAAGGTAGAAATGGAAGGTACGTAGCAAATACCACAAGGGTTCTATACACCAAAGTAGTTTGTTTTTCTACACAGATACACACAAATATCAATGTCATCAATTTGATCAGACTCTAGAAAGTTTATATAAAAACCAAAATGATACAAATCCATAAATGACAAAATCAAAGAAATGGAAGGTTAAATGTACTCTTGGATGCACTCTTAAACCCGCTGTAATAATATTCTGCTCACAACTGATGTGCCAGACTTCACTACCATGAATAAATTATCTCACCAACCTCAAACATCAAATGTGTTTACAGTAGCATTAATAAATTTACGCCAACCTCAACAAGACTAGGGTTTAATGTAAAGATACAAATATTTGGGTTTTAGATATAGGTTGTGTAAGAAGAAGAGTTCCCGAGGTACTTCAAACTTAAGATTTTCACATAGCAAAGAACAAATCGCAGTTGTTGTAAATGTTTTTCTTTTTGCTCTCCTTCTATTCTATTTATTTACCACTATTTGCATCTAGATTATTACTTTGTTGTTTATTTTGTATACTATGGTTGGAATCATTGTGTAATACTATGTGTTATACATTTTTTTTTTATCTTAGAGTTAGGAAAAAAGATTGGATTTAACATCTTTGTCCTTGCACTTATTATTTCACATTTCAAGAAATCAAATAAAGCAATGAGGAAAACAATGAACGGACCTTTCAGGCATAAGTTAGTATCGGTTTCCCTAAGTTGGTCGAGTCGGTTAGGATCAAGACTACCCCTAACCCTGTTTACATCATTAGGCCACAAAAAACTCCCGTTGGGGTAACTCTAAAATTTCAAATTACGTAAGATTTTGTTTGTTTATAATCTCTTTTTTTTTATTTTCCGTGGACATTATCAGTGTCTTTTAATGTTGGATACAGTCTACGTTGGGGCAATATCATTGGGTTTTGTGTTTTTAGCTCTTGGTCCTCATTATAGCTAAAAAATAACAATCGGTAATTTTACATTTGTGGAAGGGTAAAATATAGGCACTTTCCCTATAATGTTTTTTCATTCACAAGAAACCATAAAGAGACAATCTAGGTTGGGGATATATTGGGCAACGACAATTTCTGTGCGACTTATCTGTTAGAAATAGTTTTTTGCAAGTGTTTCATTGTATTAAACTTGTCTTTGGCTCAATGTTCTTATATCCCAGTCTCCTTAGAAAACACTAGCCTCTGACGAGACATTCAGTGAGGGATAATATTTGTCATATAATTCCAAATCACATCTTGATGTATTAAATCTTATGTTTCTGAGTTGATTTTTAGCTGCCACCAAAATCGGTTGTTCTTTTTACAAGTATTTCGTTGTGTGGTTTTATAAATATCACAATTGGCATATAAGGTTACTGAAAAGTTAGTCATAGGCATCCATGACACAAAAGAAAAATCACAAAATCTGCTTCAAGTTTTACTCAATAATACAATGGGACGCCTTAATCAAATAAGGATATTTTTTACCTACATTACTAATTCAGAATTTAGATTAGTAATCATTTAGAATTTTTATTATTCAAAAATATTTTATTTAAATTTGTCAAATAAGTTTTAGGTTATAAGGGACTACAGCTGAAAATATATCTATTTTAATTATAATTCTAGGTCTTTTAATTCAAAATATATCTCTTGCATAAATTCGTTAGTCCACGCATATTAATGTCCAAGAAAGTGGATTAATTCTTCCATGTTTACAGCTGAAAATATAACTGAAACATTCAAACTAGAAATTTTAAGTTATTAAATTATTATATTTTTTAACAAAAGCATTTCCAATCTTGTTTCAGTTGTCCATATGATTGATTTGACCCCTGACTCATTTTAAGAATGATATTGTGACGGATGAGAAGATACATCATCTCTTCTCGGTTGTAGTGAGTCGTGACAATATTGTTGAATGTAAATTTCATTAGACTAAACTTTTTTTCCCATCTATTTGGTAACTAATTAATCAATGGTTGCCAGTTGTAGATATGAAATAAAAAATCCTGCAAATTCACCAACGGAAATCATTCATATGATTTTAATTTTACTATTTTTTGGGTACTATTATGATTTTGTAAGTTTGAAAAGTTTAGGAAAAGACTGCCAACTAGTCATAGTAAACATTTTAAACTAAGGTTGTAGTAGTTTTTATGAAATCACCATTTTTCACCAATATAGGCTATAACTCTATGTATCTTCATGCAAGCCTAATTCATCATCTTAGTTACCTATAATTCCGTAAAAGAAAATTCTTAAACTAAACTTGTGGGGATACATCAACCTAATGAGCATATCTTAGAGACAATGGTTTTGCTAGATGTTTGGTTTCAAAAATTGAAGGTAGAAATGGAAGGTACGTAGCAAATACCACAAGGGTTCTATACACCAAAGTAGTTTGTTTTTCTACACAGATACACACAAATATCAATGTCATCAATTTGATCAGACTCTAGAAAGTTTATATAAAAACCAAAATGATACAAATCCATAAATGACAAAATCAAAGAAATGGAAGGTTAAATGTACTCTTGGATGCACTCTTAAACCCGCTGTAATAATATTCTGCTCACAACTGATGTGCCAGACTTCACTACCGTGAATAAATTATCTCACCAACCTCAAACATCAAATGTGTTTACAGTAGCATTAATAAATTTACGCCAACCTCAACAAGACTAGGGTTTAATGTAAAGATACAAATATTTGGGTTTTAGATATAGGTTGTGTAAGAAGAAGAGTTCCCGAGGTACTTCAAACTTAAGATTTTCACATAGCAAAGAACAAATCGCAGTTGTTGTAAATGTTTTTCTTTTTGCTCTCCTTCTATTCTATTTATTTACCACTATTTGCATCTAGATTATTACTTTGTTGTTTATTTTGTATACTATGGTTGGAATCATTGTGTAATACTATGTGTTATACATTTTTTTTTTATCTTAGAGTTAGGAAAAAAGATTGGATTTAACATCTTTGTCCTTGCACTTATTATTTCACATTTCAAGAAATCAAATAAAGCAATGAGGAAACCAATGAACGGACCTTTCAGGCATAAGTTAGTATCGGTTTCCCTAAGTTGGTCGAGTCGGTTAGGATCAAGACTACCCCTAACCCTGTTTACATCATTAGGCCACAAAAAACTCCCGTTGGGGTAACTCTAAAATTTCAAATTACGTAAGATTTTGTTTGTTTATAATCTCTTTTTTTTTTATTTTCCGTGGACATTATCAGTGTCTTTTAATGTTGGATACAGTCTACGTTGGGGCAATATCATTGGGTTTTGTGTTTTTAGCTCTTGGTCCTCATTATAGCTAAAAAATAACAATCGGTAATTTTACATTTGTGGAAGGGTAAAATATAGGCACTTTCCCTATAATGTTTTTTCATTCACAAGAAACCATAAAGAGACAATCTAGGTTGGGGATATATTGGGCAACGACAATTTCTGTGCGACTTATCTGTTAGAAATAGTTGTTTGCAAGTGTTTCATTGTATTAAACTTGTCTTTGGCTCAATGTTCTTATATCCCAGTCTCCTTAGAAAACACTAGCCTCTGACGAGACATTCAGTGAGGGATAATATTTGTCATATAATTCCAAATCACATCTTGATGTATTAAATCTTATGTTTCTGAGTTGATTTTTAGCTGCCACCAAAATCGGTTGTTCTTTTTACAAGTATTTCGTTGTGTGGTTTTATAAATATCACAATTGGCATATAAGGTTACTGAAAAGTTAGTCATAGGCATCCATGACACAAAAGAAAAATCACAGAATCTGCTTCAAGTTTTACTCAATAATACAATGGGACGCATTAATCAAATAAGGATATTTTTTAACTACATTACTAATTCAAATTTTAGATTACTAATCAGATAGAATTTTTATTATTCATAAATATTTTATTTAAATTTGTCAAATAAGTTTTAGGTTATAAGGGACTACAGCTGAAAATATATCTCTTTTAATTATAATTCTAGGTCTTTGCATTCAAAATATATCTCTTGCAGAAATTCGTTAGTCCACGCATATTAATGTCCAAGAAAGTGGATTAATTCTTCCATGTTTATAGCTGAAAATATAACTGAAATATTCAAACTAGAAATTTTAAGTTATTAAATTATTATATTTTTTAACAAAAGCATTTCCAATCTTGTTTCAGTTGTCCATATGATTGATTTGACCCCTAACTCATTTTAAGAATGATACTGTGACGGATGAGAAGATACATCATCTCTTCTTGGTTGTAGTGAGTCGTGACAGTATTATTGAATGTAAATTTCATTAGACTAAACTTATTTTTTTCCCATCTATTTGGTAACTAATTAATCAATGGTAGCCAGTTGTAGATATGAAATAAAAAAGCTTGCAAATTAACCAACGAAAATCATTCAGATGATTTTAATTATACTACTTTTGGGTACTATTATGATTTTGTAAGATTGAAAATTTTAGGAAAAGGTTGCCAACTAGTCATAGTAAACATTTTAAACTAATACTGTAGTAGTTTGTATGAAATCACCACCTTTCACTAATATAGACTATAACTCTACGTATCTTCATGCAAGCCTAATTCATCATCTTAGTTACCTGTAATTCCGTAAAAGAAAATTCTTAAACTAAACTTGTAGGGATACAACAACCTAATGAGCATATCTTAAAGAGACAATGGCTTGGCTGGCCGTTCATCCTCGTGTGTGGTGTAATAACCAATGTGCTGCATATATACCATCAGTACTGTGTTCCTTTACTTGGAGAGGGAGCAGTGGTTCTTATGAACATATCTTAGAACAGAAAGTGTACATCAAAATAGTCTTTGATTTCTCCTTACACACAAAAATTTAAGGCTTAGTTTATACAATATATTTAAACAAGAACTCAACCAGCATAAAGTTATATAGATGTGATCGGTTTCTTTTTCTTTTATTTTTCAGATCGATTCTACTATGTCGGATCACATTCAAGATGGAGAGGTAACCATGCAAATCATTAACATGGCATATTATTGATTCTATATAATCATTTGATTCATATCACAAGCATTTGTTTCATAGGTTAATCTTTATAGGCATATGGGTGTACTTCGAAAAGATGTTTATAAGCAGAAATCTAGTAAGTTTAAATACATGATCATGTAAATATATTCTACAATATTCATGTGATACATACACATGTGCACGTATATTAAGTTGAATGTTTTAATGATAGTATTTATGTTAAAATGAAACAGGCTGCTGTTAGGCAATAGTGGTTTCAACTGGTGTGAGTTACACCTACTATAAGAATGAACGTGGTCCAGATTTTGAACTCTCACCTCGGGATGTCCTGGACAGAGTTCGGTACTACTACTCCTTGCAGCAAAGAGCATTGTTTGAATATGATAGCTGGGGTGCTTACTTTTGTAATCATTCCAAGGCATACCGTTACATTATCTCCAAAGGAGTGAGTTTCCATAGGGACTACTCTTTTGTGGGTAGGCTGAGTGAGGACATACAAGCCATAAAAAGTACAGAGGTACACACTTTAGTTTTTCTTGATTTATATTTTGTAATTTTATTAATGTTCCTTAATTCCAGATTATTCCTATGTATCTTAAACTAATGAATACTGTTAATCGAAATAATTAATATCAATAAATAATATTGTAAAAGTACATAATCATTAGTGTTAAAGCAAAGAAGATAATGACTTTGGTGTATTATAAAATCCTTATCTCCGGCCTCCAAGGTATTTTTGCATTAACATATTAAATTTAATACATTTCTAAAATTATTTTTTTAATTTAACAGGTTCCTCGAGTTTATTGCACGCAGTTTGAACCGTTGACACTAGAAGAAGCTATAAGAGCCACAGAAAATTCGATACCTGTAACAGCGGCAGTTGAAGTTACTGACCGATTTAAAAATTACCGTCGGGTATCAATTACTTGTTCTTGTATACATGTTTCTGTCTGTGATTTTTTGTTTCCTATCATAGGCTAATTTTTAAGAAAAATTTTATTTATATACAAGGGGACTAAAATATCAGTAGTTCCCCAAATCCCAACACGCTGACCTTACCAACCTCCTCTTGGTAAGCCTCGTACTCAATTCATCATGTTCAACTTAAATTACAAATCATGTTTTAAAACTCATGATTGTATATCTTGAACCAACTACCATTGAGCTTCTTTATTTTTAATCCTTAATTGGTTGAGAGGTCTGCAGCCATTTCTTTTGCTCCATCACAAATTTTGAATTTCCTAATGATAAGCAAGTTTTCCATTTCTCATTGTTGAAGAAAATGTGTCTACGGTCTAGCCATATGGTCCTGCTGCAATTAACATACCTAGTCTCTTATTTAGTATTTCTATATTAGGAGGTTATCTTAAGTTGCAATATAAAAACTAACATAAGTTATATTATCTTTGTAGGGAGATCCAGTTTATAAGAAGGCGCCTAATGTTCGCGTACGCGGTACTCATCATTAGCGTCAATGTTGAGGAAGGATATTTCCGTATCAGGAACTCATGGTTGGGGCGACAATGGATAAGGTTTGATTAAATTCAACTCGTTTTCAAGGTTTTCATGTGCATCTTCAGCTTGGATGGAGCCATACATTATAGCTGTTTAGACATTTGTAGTATCTGTCCTGTAACTAAGCTTTATAATCAGTTTGGTTCTATGAATTATTAATGTAACAGTGGGATGTTGGAGCCCATCTGTTGTTAGTACTACTTTCTTAGTGTTTGTTAACATTTCATGTCCCCAAAACTGTTTTATTTCCCAAAATTTTTCTATTTTGACTACTTACGTGTACGTGGGTTTGGGATTCTTAAGAGTATTTGAAAATTCTACTATAACTTCCGCACCTGTCCGTTTATTAAATCTTTTAGTGCAGTCTCTTTGAAATTTGGAGAAATATTCTGAGGCCGTAAAGCTTCTAATAAGCTTCTATTGTAGCATCAGTAGCGTAAATTTTGTACCAAGTAGTAGCATTAAGAAATAACTAGCTCTTTAGTCTGTGCAATGCACGTGCACACTCTAAATATGAGTAAATTATTGATTTGTTCAGATTTTTTTTTACGTTTATGTATTAGAGTAGCGATATATGAGTTATACGGAAAATAATGTTTATACAAGTTTGTACTACACTTATATACATGAAAGTTCATTTTTTTTTGTTATCTTTGTATTGATTTGAACTTATTTGTATCATATAAATATAATACATAAATTATATCAGAGATTATATATAGTTTGATCTATTAGAGTTATAAATAATTACAATGCACATGCATGTTTAATATATAAATTTTAATCAAAAAATATTTTTTACAATATTTATTTCGTAAATATATATAGTGAATCTAAATACATGGTATAATGAGATATGGTATATGTTAGCAAATATGGTCATATATTGTCATCATTTACATTTATATATGTGTGTGTGTGTATGTGTGTGTGTTTGTGTTTGTGTGTGTGTATGTGTATATGTACGTATGCGTATGCAATAAAATATTGTCTTAGATTCACATAAATATATGTATGTATGTATGTATGTATGTATGTATATATATATATATATATATATATATATATATATATATCGCTAGATGAAATATTATCATATGTTCACATAAATATATGTATGTATGTATGTATGTATGTATAAGCATGTTTAAGTCTACATAAGTATAGATATTTATTTTGCAACATTTAGTAATATGTAATAAATATGTTGATGGACATAAATATGTATGAATGTGTGTATATATATGTATACATATGTATGTATATATGTATGTATGTATACAGAGGGTAAAATGGATCATGAATTAAATTACTTACCAAACTCTTATGTTGTTATATTAGATATATAATAGATGTGCTTATTTCATGTCCATGTGTCTCTTTTAGAGTTATTATCGATGTGTTCTTTTCATTTTGTATATATGTAGTAAAGAATAAACATGCATGCATAATTGCATATTGCTTTGGTTTGTTTATATATTGACTCTAAAATAGAACATTTTACTTTTAAGCAGTGTTCTAAAAGTCGGCCGACGAACTGATTAATTGGTAATTGGACGGGTCTCGTCTCGATTAAGAGGAAATCGGGTCAAACAGTGGGTTTTTTAAAAAAATCGGTCAAAAGTCGGCCAAGACGGGATTAATCGGCCGAGTCGGTCAAAAATCGGTCAAAGTTTGAAAAAAATTAAAAATATTATTTTTTTCAAAAAAGTTAAATTTTTTTTAAAAAAAGAGTTAATAAACATACATGACTATTATATGTGTATGAGTTATTGATTTATTAACTAATTACTTTACTAAATCCCTAATACACCGATTATTTTCTAAAAATGAATTACTCACTTCATTCATACTAAATACACTAATTATATATTGATATAAAGTTTTTTTTGTAAATTTCGATACTTATCTTTTTTGTAAATATTTTGACTAACGTAATGGTACTAATATAAAATAATTATTATTTATTTTAATTAAAATATATCTGATTTATCAATCCGATTAATCACTATACCTCTACCGACTAATACCGACTTCCGTCTTTTAGAACACTGCTTTTAAGTTATAAACAGCTTTCTAAATATAATTGACCGCCCTTTGTTTTTAGTCTCTATAATATGACCAATTTAATAACACTTTTAGATGCTTTAACATTTTTTAACATTATTATTATTGTTCCCAAAATGTCACCTGTTGAATTTAGGCCCATAGATGTGTAGAAGCCCAATCATTAAAATGCGTGTTGTTAAGAGGATCCAAATTATGCGAATAAGTGGCCCATGTCAGTTTAGATGATGAGCTTTGGCCAGATGAAGCTCCTGCTTGATGAGCTTCCTTCACCAGATGTTGAGAGACCGGAACCTGTATAAGTATTTTACTAAAGATATTTCTATTCAAGTAGGGCTATAATTAGAGAAATACTTCATTCGTCCCTAATTACATGTACATTTTGTTTTTCTATGAGTTGATTAATTTTTGATCAAATATTATAAATAATATATTTATTATTTTTAAAAACAGAAAGTTACATTTGAAAATAGACCAAAAATACTTTTTAAAGATATAATTTTTTTTAATTTTTTTCAATTATCTAATACATGTAAAATTCAGCCAAAATTTGATCAATTTGACTGGTCAAAATTTAAAATGGAAATGTAATTAGAGACATAGGGAGTACTATAGAATCATAAAAAAATCCCCATAAAAATCACCATAATGCTATGTGTTTTTACACAATTGATTGATACAATAATTAATAAAAGGGACCACGTGCATTCATATGAATCTATCTAATAAAATTATTCTATTTTGTCACTTCACAATTGTCTGGCAATTTTTATGATCCACTAACGCCTACTCCTAGAGAAGGAGGTTGGGATATTTACTTGATAGTACAAATCAATGTATATCCTTAATAGAAAATGCTTTTAATATATATTCTTAACAATAATAATTCTTTTTTTGCTTTGTAATTTTGATCACACTTTAATTGATTTGTGTTCTATTTTTGAAAAAAATTGGTCGTTGTTTTTTGGTATCTCGTGCATTTATTTAATTACTTTTACTTATCTATAAAAAGATATTATTAAATAATAAATTTACCTATTTATAATCAATTGCTTTTTTCGGTTAAAGCACATTACTTATTTAAATATTTTTTAACAAAATCTCCTCATTTTCTAATAATATCACGGACAATTACTCTTTTCAACTAAAACATGTTAACTTTTTTCATTTTTTCTTAATAAAACCCCTCATTTTTCAAAAATATTACGGACAAACTCTTACTTATTTATTTAAAATCTATTTTAATACTTTTAATTATCTAAAAATGTTTACCTATTTAAACATGACTACTTATTTTTTTAATAAATATAAAAAATAAAAATAAATAATAAAATAATTATTATTAAAAATAATCAGTGCACCGAACAATTTTTAATTTAATAATTATTAAAAATTACTGCTTAATATTAGCGGTCGTTTTTTAAGTTGATTATGTTTTGAGACAAATGCCAGTTGTTTCTAGATGTGTAATCGAGACGAGCCGAATCGAACACTATCAAACTCGAGTTCGAGCTCGACTAAAATGTTCGGACTCGAGCTCGAGCTCGAGTTCGACCAAGGCATAAATTTTATACAAATGTTGTATCCAAATTCTTAGAATTGGGTCAAATTATTTATTTTAGGTTTATTTTACGGTTGATCAAGATATTTGTGATAAGTTCTTCGTATTACTAGCTTAAAAGCTGATACACTTATTTTCAATACTTGTTATTTTATTATATACTAGCCTATAACTCACACGGGTTGCATGGGTCATTAAAGGATATTAAAAAATGATAAACTAAAAAAATTATTGGGAACATAAAATATTAAATAAAGAATAAAAATTAATATGATAAATTATAATATGAGAAACTTAAATATTAATTGGTACATAGAAAAAAATAAATAAATAATACAAATGGGACTGAGAAAGATAAATTGGGCATTATTTATATTATTTTATTCTTTCTTAAAATAATTAAAAGTTATTAAATAGAATAAATCGGGCATTATTAAAATAATTAATATTATTAAATAGAATAAATGAACGAAAACCAAAAATTTCAATGTTTCGGTTTTAATTATAGTGGCTTCTAACACGTGGGAAGCACATGTTTCTTTTCATATAATATAATATTTTTTATAGTAAAAATAGTTGTTTATAATATTTTTTTGTATTAATAATAGAATATATAGAATACAGTATAATTGACATTTTTAATAATAAGATATAGTGTTTCATATTTTTTTAGAATGTATTAATAATTGAAATATGTATATAATATTAAGATGATATATAATTAAAAAAATACAATATTAATGACTGAAAAATATATTATACTAATTTTTATTTTTAGACGTATTATCAATGGTAATTTATTTTCATTAAAAGGTAATTTGTTTTAATTATAAAATATAATCGGCTAGTTACTATATTTTATATTATTTTATTATTATTTTAGAATGTATTTATAATTGAAAGATATATGATATTAAGAAGATATATAATTAAAAAAAAAAGATAATATTAACGATTGAAAGATATATTATACTAATTTTTATTTTTAGGCGTGTTATTAAATGTAATATATTTTCATTAAAAGGTAATATGTTTTAATTATAAAAGATAATCGGCTAGTTACTATATTTTATATTATTATATTATTTGTTATTTTCATATTATTTTATTATTTATTAAATATAATAAATGACCGAAAACCAAAAATTTCAATGTTTTGACTATTTTTGGAAAAAAAAGGAGAGATTTTCAATGTTTTGATTATTTTTGGAAAAGGGGAGATTTTAATAAGGACAAATAGAAAATGTAACATGTTGAAAACCAAAACTTTTAATATTTTGGTTATTTTTGGAAAAGAGAGATTTTAGTTAGGACAAATAGAAAAAGTAACATGTTTTAACTGAAAAAGGTAGTTGCCCGTGATATTTTTGAAAAAAGGAGTGAATTTTGTTAGGAAAAAATAGAAAAATGTGTTTGAATTATAAAAGGTAATTAGCTAGTTACTATTTTTAAATTATTAAATTATTTTTTAACAAGAATAAATGACCAAAAACCGAAAATCAAAACTTTCAATATTTTGGTTATTATATAATGGTATAGATATTTTTATAAAATAGAGATTTTAGTGTGACAACAAATATAAAAGGTGATATGTTTTAATTTAAAAATAATTGCCCATGATATTTTTGAAAAATGAGTAGATTTTGTTAGAAAAAATGTTTTAATTATAAAAAACAATCAGCTAGTTACTATTTTTACATATAGATATTTTAGTGTCAACAAATATAAAATGTAATATGTTTCAATTTAAAGTTATATATAGATATTTTTGGAAAATAGAGATTTTAGTGACAACAAATATAAAAGGTAATTTTCCGTGATATTTTTAGCAAAAGAATAGATTTTGTTAGGAAAGAGTATTTTAATTATAAAATACAATCAACTAGTTACTATTTTTATACTATTATTCTATTATAAATTAAATAAAATAAATGACCGAAAACCAAAAACAAAAAATTTCAATGTTTCGGCTTTAATAATATAGTATAGATAGTATAGATATATATTAATATTTTATTAATTGCATATGTTAAAAAAATATAATTAGACATGTTAAAATAGGTAAACTTTTTTAAATAATTAAAAAAATTAAAATAAGTTTGAAAATAAATAATTAAGGATTTGCTTTTGATATTTTTGGAAAAGGAGGAGTTTTAAGTAGGAAAATCAGAAAAGTTAACATGTTTTAGTTGAAAAAAGGAAATTCCACGTGATATTTTTGGAAAATAAGGGAATTTTATTGAAAAACTAGGAAAAATAATGTGTTTTAATAGAAAAAAGTTTTAATAGAAAAAATATTTTTGCAATGTTGATTAAAAGCACTCAGATATGTTTTAAAATAGATAAATAAATGTTTGTCCTTGATACTTTTGGAAAGGAGGGGATTTTAATAAGGAAAAATAGAAAATGTAACATGTTTAGTTGAAAAAGTTAATTGTCCGTGATAATTTTGGAAAATGAGGAGATTTTGTATTTAAAAATAGAAAAATTAATGTGTTTTAATTGAAAAAGGTAATTAATTATAAATATATAATGTTGTTAGTTAATAATATTTTCTTATAGATAAGTAAGATAATATATTTTCATTAAAAAATAACGTGGTTTAATTATAAAAGACAGTCGGTTTCTTACTATTTTTATATTACTTTATTTTTTATTAAATAGAAAAAATGACCGAGAACCGAAAACCAAAACCTTCAACGACTATTATATAATAGTATAGATAGATACTCCCTCCGTCCCCCTAATTTTTTTTACAATTTTTTTCAATGCATGTCACGCATTTTAAGGCTCGTATAAAGTATATTTCCACAATTTATTTTTAAATTTTTCTTTTTTTGAATAAAAAATCACACATTAAATTTTTTATTCAAAAGAAAAAAACATTAAAATAATATATAAAACCATACTCCCTCCGTCCCGCCCAATTGTTTACATTTGGGTTGGGCACGGAGGTTAAGGAGTATAAGTAAAATAGGGAAAAAATTAAGAAGAATGAGAAAAGTGGTGAGACCCATCAATATTTAAGGTATAAAGTAAGTAAAGTGGAAGAGAGTAGTGGAAGTAATTAATTTTTATATTATAAAATTTTACTATTTTTGGAAAGTTTTGGAATGTAAAAAATTAGATAGGACATCCCAAAAAGGAAAGTGTAAAGAAATGGATGGGACAGAGGGAGTACTTTATAGGAGAATGAAAATGTGTGTCGAACCCTCGTCCCCCAAAGTTAAGAACCCAGGGGACAGAGTGAGTATGTTTTAATTAAAAGGTAACCTATTTTAGTTAGAAAAGGAAATTTCCTATTATTTGTATTATTTATTAATTAAAATGACCGAAAACCAGAAAATCAAACGTTTAATAAACAGTTATTATATAAAAGTATAGATAAGTTAATATGTTGTTAATTAGCTGTTGATAGTTGTATCTTGTGTAATAATTAATTTTTTGGTAATATTTCTAAAGGAGTTATAACTATAATCTTATCCAAAATAGTTGTATAAACTATGACATGTCATTTGAGCATGTCTTTTAAAAAGAATATGTCCCTCGACATGTATTTAAAAATTGAAGCAGAACATAATTCTAGAGAAACTAAGCGTTAATGCTTGTTAGTCACAGAGGCATTTCTGTATACATATAAATAACAAGTCTATAGTATTGTGTCACTTACTTGACCCTTTAACTAAGGGATCCCTTTGTTTCCAAAGGTTCTACATTCTGTAATCTCAATATGTGTAACTATGAAATAAGCTCTAATTATGACTTGGAAGAAGATCACAAGATCGTGTCTCAAGACATTTGAAGACAAAGTTGAAGAAAAAATGAGTTACAATATTGAAGGATGAAATTTGTCTAAGTGCTGATTCGAGAAGTCATCCATTCGAGAAGTGCTAAAAGTGAAGATTCGAGAAGTCAAGTATATTGATTCGAGAAGCGAAGATATGAACTGATTCGAGATGTCTAATTAGTGAAGTCAAAATACACTGATTCGAGATGTCAAGGATTCCAGAAGTCAATATACTGATTCGAGAAGTACTAGTGTTACTGGTTCGAGAAGTGAAGATAGCCGATTCGAGAAGTGATATTGTACTGATTCGAGAAGTCAATTTACATTGTTTCGAAAAGTCAAGATATCGAACCAAATATTTCAAAGATATCGAATGGGGGACTTAGCAAAATTCTCTAATCAGCAACAGACAAAGTTTTGGAGACAAAGAATCAAATCAAACTAAGGCATATGCAATGGTCATAATCGTTGCAGTATGCACATGGAAAGTCTACAAAGAAGCTCAGAGAGTCAGTCAAAGGAAACAGCTAAAGTTGTGGATCTGGCAGAATGCAAAACAAAATGAAGATCACAAGATGCCAACTTTCACCAAAATAGTATAGACATAGTTTGGATAGCTTTTTGTCTGTTACCTGTTTTGTAAATGCAAGTTGTGCAAAGTTTATAATTACACAGCTTGCTTAGCTTGAGTTGTAAGTTTTTCATAGATAGTCAAGCTGTATCTCTCTGAGAAAAACGAAGCTGAGAATTCAAGTTCGAATTCACAGTTTATAGCACCTTTCGATCTAATACAACATTAGATTAAAAGTGATTTTGTGTGTTGTTCTTTTTTCGCATTTTTTAGTATACAACAAACAAAATCAAGCTTCAAGTAAATTGATTCAAAAACGAAGGTAATTAAAGAAATCACTGATAATATATTCACCCCCCCCCCTCTATATTATCTTCTAGTGAAACGCATACTCAACAATGCTTAAAAATAAACACGAATATTCAAGCACAAATCTGTGAACAAAACTCTAGAATCCATAAAAATGAGAAAATTTTCAAGGATATTTAATTCAATGATAGATGAATTTCGAATACATGTTAAAGATGTTTATATATGAGTCCAAAATACTAAAATCAATATAAACCAAAAATCGAACTAAAATTATTTTTGGTTTAATTAATTAAGAACTGAAAATCTCGTGGTCAAGATCTTGACGTGAAAAGTCAAGCCCTTTGAGAATGTCAAGGCCCTTGAACCTCACCCCATTCAATTAACAAAAAAAAAAGTCCCCTAAATTATATATGAGAGTTTCAAGATCCTTCAGCTTTTCAGTCAAGACCTTAAATTATGTTATGGGCGTTTCAAGGCCCTTGAATTTTCTAGTCAAGACCTTGAAATTCATTGGTTGTCTATCACTTTCTAGAAGACGCTTTTGCATATCTATCTATTCTTCAAAACGTGATGCTAGCTTTTTTTTTTAACCTTTGTGCAACCTGTTATAGAAATGCATGTCATACATTTGACTAAATTGTTCTAATTCAAATGTTTATATTCTTGAAACAGTATCTTCTACAGCCAAATTTGATGTCAATAATGTTCATATCTTGACAGTGAGATTCCCTGTCATAAATGCAGTCAAGAGAATTATAATGTCAGTCATGACTTTGCAGACTATGATGTCAATGTTATGCAATGATGTTGTACTTAGCTACTTCTTTACAACTTTTGCGAAAAGAAAGCTACTGATACATATCAAAATATTACCAAATAGATATCTAATTTGCGCAATAATAATTTTTAACATCTTTTTTTCAATATTGTAATTTTAAACAATAATCTCAAACAAAACTTAGTAATTAGTGAGTGAGACTGTCACATTTTAGACAAAAATCATGAGCTCATTTCTCAACAAAACAACTATTAGTAGAATTTCACAAAATACTTTTTTGACATTTTCTGTTTTGGTGTGCTCATTTAATATATCACTATCTATATAACCAAATTTGAATTAAATAAGAACCTTTTTGTGTTGAATTAGTAGTTCATGATTTATTTTGAACTATTATAACAGATAAATTACATTTAATTTAGGGAGGGATCACAAAAACATTTACATGACTAAAAGAGTTTCTAATATTTTACATAATCAAGTGACCGGGATTACCGTTCAATTATCATGTTAAATAATATAAAGTTTATGTATTATTAAGAGAGGGAACAACATAGACAGTTTACAAATAGTAAAATGTTAATGTTTTTAAAATTCTACATAAATTTAAATCGGAATAAGAACTCCGATAAATTTATCTATAGTATATATCTATATTATTATAAATTTATCTATACTATATATCTATATTATTATATATTAGTCAAAACATTTAAAATTTTGATTTTTGGTTTTCGGTTATATATTCTAATTAGTAATTACTAGAATAATAGAAATTAGCCGATTGCCTTTTTTAATTAAAACACATTATCATACATATTACTTTTTATAAACACACATAAAATTATCAACTATATTATATTTTCCAATTATTAATATTGATATTGTTATGGATTAAAAAGTGTACTTGTAAATTAATTGCTAAGGTTTAAGAGAGCTTCGAGCTTTAATGGTTGTTCTTGCGTTTCGAGACTAAATCGGTCCTCACAAGATGCCTACGTATCTCAATTCGTTATTGAGAATCAAGCAAAAGACGTAGTTCTTGGTGTTGCCCTCGGGGCTATGGCGGCAGGGGCACACCAAGGACGTAGTGACTTGTGTATGTCCTTATTCGAGGATGAAGTCTAAAACGTAGTAGATGACGTATGGAGTTGTGTCCAAAACGTAGTAGATGACGTATGGAGCTGTGTCCAAAACGTAGTAGATGACGTATGGAGCTGTGTCCAAAACGTAGTAGAGGACGTATGGAGATGTGTCCAAAACGTAGTTCTATTGTGAAGGAGCAGGGTCCTTATATAGGCGTCTGGAGCCTCGTATTTAGAGTAAGTTTAGGAGACTTAGCGAATAAGTCTCCTTTTTGATAATGGATAAACATTGTATTTCTTGGTGGACAAGTCTTTTCCTTGTTGATAAGGACTATGACTCATTATTTCTTTTAATTGGGATTCTGGATCCTTCTTTAATGAATTTACCATATTTTGGACTCCTTTCCTGAGCTGTATATTTTCCCTATTTATTAATTACGAAATTAATAAATAATTAGGGTTTCAGGCCTTGTTTATTGGGCCGTGTAATTAGACCAATCTGGGTCTAATTAATACATAATTAATTGCACTTCTAGGATTATTTTTCAGCCCATATCATTTGCCCCCCAACTTCTATGATAATGCACTAGGATTTCATAGAAGTTATACCAGTCTTTTTCGAGACTTGAGGTCTTTTTATCCCTTACCTGGGACTTACTACCCTTTTTTGGGGATTTTAATATACAATAGTGTCTCACGAATATCATCTTGGTGTAAAGTGTGGAGTGACCTACACATTTACGACGATTTTGCCTTATTCGAGGCTAACTTGACATTTGCATAAGCCTTTTATGTCTTATACCGTCTTGTTTTGGCTTCAAGCCTTTCATTGAGCATATCGAATGATGGGGTTTGGACTGAATGTCTTAGGTTTCTGGGGTTTCAACCCTTCACCCTTACGAGTTCTTATTGATGGCTCCACTCATAGTGATTCTTTCTCAAGTCTATCATATCAAACTTCTTCTGAGCTTGAAATTTTCGCTAATTGACAATAGGCATCTCAGGCTTTCTTTTGTATGTTTATTAACAACATTCACCCTACGGGGTTCGTTGTATTCAACTCTATTTGTGCAGTTGACATGCATCTTTTGTATGCTTTCCTTTGCATTCATTTGTAGTTTGTCTTGGAAAAGCTTTGAGGATGTTTCTACCAATCACAACGGGTTCAACCCTTCATATGCTTTCTAGGAAGCTCATGATTTCATCGAACCTTATTTCTACTTATCATACTAGCGGATCCTTTTAGGATGCACTAAACATAATAAACTTTTAAGTTTGAGGCATGCCAAGTCATTGGTACCTCATGCCCTTCGAGGGTTTCTAGCTTATACGAGCCTCGTTCAAACACATTCTTGACTTTGTAGGGCCCTTCCCAATTTGGGGCCAACTTGCCTTTTTGTCCAACTCTGGATGCCTCAATCTTTCGGAGGACTAAGTCTCCTTGACGAAAGAATCTCTCTTTAACCCTTAGTTATAGTAGAAAGATGCTCGTTTCTGATGTTCAACTATCTTGGCATTTGCCTCATCTCTAACTTCATCAATTAGATCTAAAGCTAGCCTCAAGCCTTCTTCATTTTCTTCTGGCTCATTAGCCTCAACTCTTGGAGACGTGTAAGTAATCTCCACTGGAACCACTGCTTCTGCCCCATATGCCAACAGAAACAGGGTTGCTCCAGTGGTGACTTTACAAGTAGTACGATTTGCCCATAGTATGGGGAGCAATTCGTCTACCCAAGTGTTTCTAGAGCGTTCAACTCTTTTCTTAAGTCCATCCATGATAATTCGATTGGCAACCTCAGCTTGCCCATTTGCTTGAGGATGGGCAACAGAAGTGAAGCGTAACTTGATATCATTCTCATCACAATACTTCTTGAATTCCTCATTGTTGAACTGAGTTCCATTATCTGTGACCAAGATACGTGGAATCCCGTATCTGCATATCACATTTTCCCAGAAGAAATGCATCACCTGCTTGGTGGTTATCTTGGCTAAAGGCTTGGCCTCAATCCACTTGGTGAAGTAGTCGATTGCTACTATCAAGAACTTTCTTTGCGCACTTGCCATTGGAAATGGTCCAACTATATCCATCCCCCACATGGCGAATGGGATAGGTGAGTTAATGGATGTCATCATCTCTGGTGGTTGTCTAACCACCGGTGCATGCTTTTGGCACCGTTCACACTTCTTTACATAGCTTTTAGCATCTGCAAGTATGTTTGGCCAATAGAAACCTAGACGAGTGATTTTATGAGCAAGGGCCTTGCCCCCCAAGTGTTGCCCACAAATTCCTTCATGTACTTCCCTTAGGGCCAATTCTGCCTCTTGGGGTCTCAAGCATTTCAAATAAGGAACAATGAAAGACTTTTTGTATAGGATTCCCTCAATCAGGGTATACCTTAGTGCTCTCACATATAACTTTCGTGCTTCTGAAGCATCGTTAGGTAACCAACCGGTTTCCAGATGAGATTTGATGGGATCCATCCAACAGCTAGCCACATCAATATGTGATATTAACTTTCCATTGATGTTTGGGGTCTTCAAGACTTGGAAGTATACACTCCCTGCGTAGTTCTCAATTTTAGAAGAAGCAAATTTGGACAAGGCATCGGCCTTCATGTTTTCTTCTATTGGGATGTGTTCTACATAACACTCATTAAACTGAGTCATAATGGCCTTAACAAGCTTTAGATACTTAGCCATGACTTCATCTCTTACTTCAAATTCCCCATTCACTTGGGAACCTACTAGCCTCGAGTCTTCACATACTTTCAGAGTCTTAACTCTCAATGCTCCAACTAGTCCTAAGCCAGCTATCAGGGCTTCGTACTCAGCTTCGTTGTTGGTCGTTGGGAAGTCTAGTTTTAGTGCGTACTTTATGAGAAATCCATTAGGACTTTGTAGCACCAAACCTGCTCCACTTGATTTTGTTTTTGATGCTCCATGAAAATGGAGCACCCAACATTCTTTGGACACTATGTCTTCATCTTTCTTGTCTTCCACTATTACTTCCTGCCCCCCGACTTCCTGGTTGTTGATAGTGCATTCAACCATGAAGTCAACGAGTGCTTGAGCTTTTATGGCCGTTCGAGGCTTATACTTGATGTCAAATTCTCCCAATTCAATAGCCCATTTGATCAACCTCCCACTAACTTGGGGGCTATGCAAGATGTTTCTTAGAGGCTGATTGGTCAAGACCTCTATCTTGTGTGCCTAGAAGTATGGGCGTAGCTTTCTTGAGGCCATAATCAAGGCTAAGGCAAACTTCTCTATCGTAGAGTAGTTTATTTCTGCCCCATGTAGAATCTTGCTCACATAATAAACGGGCTTCTGCACCTTCAATTCTTCTTTTACCAAAACAGCTCCAAGGGCTGTGTTAGAAACCGCCAAGTACAAATAGAGAGTTTCTCATGGCTTTGGTTTTGCTAACAGTGGTGCCTCAGCCATGTACTTCTTCAAGGCCTCAAAGGCCTCCTGGCTTTCAGTTGTCCACTCAAAAATTTTCACTTTCTTGAGTGCTTTGAAGAAAGGTAAGCACTTATCTCTAGACTTGGAGATGAATCTTCCCAATGCTGCCACTCTTCCCGTTAGTTTCTGAACATCCTTGACGGTTCGTGGTGGCTCCATGTCCAGGATTGCCTTGATTTTGTCGGGGTTAGCCTCGATTCCTCTCTTGGAAACCATCAGGCCTAGAAACTTCCATGAGCCTACACCAAAGGCACATTTAGCTGGATTCAACATCATCTTGTGGTGTCTCAGCACTTCAAATGCCTCTCGGAGGTGCTCTATGTGATCGGCCTTATCGAGGCTTTTGACTAACATGTGATCCACGTAAACCTCCATGGTCTTGCCAATGAGATGTTTGAAAATTTTGTTCACCAACCTTTGGTAAGTTGCTCCTGAATTCTTAAGTCCAAATGCCATAACCAAGTAACAGTAAACACCAAAGTCAGTGACAAACGATACCTTGGGGATGTCATCTTTGTGCATTTTAATTTGGTTGTATCCACTGAAGCCATCCATGAAGCTTAGCATCTCGTGCCCAGCCGTTGCATCAATCAGAGTATCGATCCTTGGTAAGGGAAAACAATCCTTAGGACATGCGTCATTCAAGTCGATGAAGTCGACACACATCCTCCATTTTCCATTGGCTTTTTTGACCATGACTGGATTGGCCAACCATTCTGGGAATTGAATTTTCTCAATGAACCCGGCTTCCAGAAGCTTATCAACTTCTTGTTTGATGGCCTCTTGTCTCTCTGGTGCAAAGTTTCTCTTTTTCTGTTTCACCGTCTTCCTTTCAGGATCCACGTTTAATTTGTGGGTTATCAATTGGGGATCAATCTTTGGCATGTTTGCCGCTGTCCAAACAAAAACATCATTGTTTTCTTGAAGAAAAGATATGAGCTTGCTTTTCAATGGTTCAGGCAATAGTGCTCCAACATAAGTCGCCTTCTCTGGTTCACCAGGGACTAAGGGAATTGGGATTAAATCCTCAGTTGGTTTCCCTCTTCGGTCCTCATTATCACTAGTATCCATGTCTTCAATGGGGAGAACCTGCCCCCCCCCCCAGATTCCATCAGGCCTTAACGCGGCTACGTAACAGCTTCTTGCCATCTTTTGGTCTCCTCGTTCTTCACCAATCTCATTCCTTATTGGGAACTTGATTTTCAGATGATAAGATGAGGCAACGGCCTTGAACGCATGAAGACCAGTCCTTCCCAAAATTGCATTGCAGGTCGAAGTTGCCTTTATAACTATGAAGTTCAACATCTGAGTAGACGTATTCGACCCTTGCCCCATCGTCATTGGGAGTTGGATAGTGCCTTCCACCTTTGATTCCACTCCATTTAATCCATATATGGGCATATTTGAGGGTGTCAACTGAGAGTCAGTATAGCCCATCTTGATAAAAGCATCATGGAACAAGATGTCCACTGAAGCTCCATTGTCGACTAAAACTCTCTTTGTTTCAGAATTCCCTATCACAGGTACGATGACTAAGGGATCATCGTGGGGAAACTTCACTCCCTCCAGGTCTGAATCATCAAAACCTACTGATACTTCTGTTCGGGCACGTTTCGGTGCTTCTCCCACCACAGTCATTACTTCTCGAGCATAAGCCTTTCTTGAGTTTCGGGAGGACCCAGCAGCAGTTGGCCCTCCGAATATCATGTTGATTACCGGCCCTCGGGGCTTGGGATTTCGATCTTGATCGTTGTCCCTTCTGTCATAGTCCTTCCTTTCATAATTTCCTCTTTGACTCCCTTGATTTCCATCCTTGGTGAATTTATTGAGCTTTCCTCTCCGTATTAGAAACTCCATCTCATCTTTCAATTATCTACAATCTTCGGTGTCGTGCCCGAATTCCTTGTGGAACTGACAGAATTGGTTTTGGTTCCGTTTAGACATATCAGTCCTTAGTGGCTTCGGCCATCGGAGATCCCCCTCCTTAGCTATTTCCATCAGAATTTGGCTCCTGAGAGTGTTCAATCTTGCATACTCTGTAAACTTTGGGCCAAAATTGTTTCTCTTAGGTGGAGAATCAGAGCTTTTTGATGTTCTAGGAAACTTTTCCTTGACGTCATACTCCTGTGTTTCCTTTCTCTTCTTTGGATTTCCACTACCACCAGTAGTGGGTTCATACTTTTTCATACTTTCTTCAGCCTTGATGTACTTTCCGGCTCTATCTTGGAGCTTCAGCATGCTCTCGAGTGGATGTTTTGCCAATGATCTTTTGAAGTGATCATCAGTAGTTCCTTGCTGCAGGGCTATCATAGCCACTTTGTCCTCTAAGTCCGGGACTTTCAGAGCTTCCCGGGTAAATCGGTTGATGTAATCCCTTAAAGCTTCATTCTTTCCTTGCTGGACTCCCATGGGTGATGTAGAACTTTTCTCGTGCATCCTTCCACTAACGAATTGATTGATGAATGCTTCACTTAATTCCTTGAAAGACCCAATAGATTTGGGAGGAAGATGGCTATACCAACGTTGGGCCATGTCTGCCAAGGTTTGCGGAAACGCCCTACACTTGACCGGATCGTTGGTTGGCTGCAACAATAGTGCATTGGAGAAGGTTCTTACGTGATTTGCGGGATCTCCCGTTCCATCATAAGCTTTAATTGTTGGCATCTTGAATTTCCTGGATATGGTAGCTTTCATGATGTCTTGAGTAAACGGTGGCGTAGGATCATCAGGATCTCCTAGGGGCAACAAAACACTAGGATCACCCCTTGGGGCTTCAGCCCTCTTGGTTCTTCTTGGTGTTGGGTCCAGGTTGATTATCGGGACTCTTCCAATTGCTTGGCTTTGTGCTTTTGCGGCCTCCTATTCTGCCAGTAATTTCTTGAGCCTTGCAGCCTCTGCATCGTGGGCCGCAATCTTTTCTTTAGTAGTTTGGGGTTGTTCCCGATTTTTTTGGGAAGAATGCCTCCTCCTTGGGGCAACATCCCTCTCTTCTGCAGATGTATAATTCTCGTCCTCTGTATAGGGACCCGAGTAGTCTTGAATCAAAGGGGTCCGTCGAGTTTGAGTTTGTTGATTTTGGGGTCCCAGACCTTGTATATAAGGAGGAACGTATGCCTCATGGTAAGTGGGATTGAGACCACTACCGACCGCCATGGGTCGAGGGGGCATGCCATAGCTTGGTATCCCAAGAGTTTGAGTTGCGTATTGGGGAATATCCGTAGTATGAACGTATGCCTCATGGTAAGTGGGATTGAGACCACTACCGCCCGCCATGGGTCGAGGGGGCATGCCATAGCTTGGTATCCCAAGAGTTTGAGTTGCGTATTGGGGAATACCGCCCGCCATGAGTTTGAGTTTCTAATATTTTACATAATCAAGTGACCGGGATTAACGTTCAATTATCATGTTAAATAATATAAAGTTTATGTATTATTAAGAGAGGGAAAAACATAGACAGTTTACAAATAGTAAAATGTTAATGTTTTTAAAATTCTACATAAATTTAAATCGGAATAAGAACTCCGATAAATTTATCTATAGTATATATCTATATTATTATAAATTTATCTATACTATATATCTATATTATTATATATTAGTCAAAACATTTAAAATTTTGATTTTTGGTTTTCGGTTATATATTTTAATTAGTAATTACTAGAATAATAGAAATTAGCCGATTGCCTTTTTAAATTAAAACATATTACTTTTTATAAACACACATAAAATTATCAACTATATTATATTTTCCAATTATTAATATTGATATTGTTATGGATTAAAAAGTGTACTTGTAAATTAATTGCTAAGGTTTAAGAGAGCTTCGAGCTTTAATGGTTGTTCTTGCGTTTCGAGACTAAATCGGTCCTCACAAGATGCCTACGTATCTCAATTCGTTATTGAGAATCAAGCCAAAGACGTAGTTCTTGGTGTTGCCCTCGGGGCTATGGCGGCAGGGGCACACCAAGGACGTAGTGACTTGTGTATGTCCTTATTCGAGGATGAAGTCTAAAACGTAGTAGATGACGTATGGAGTTGTGTCCAAAACGTAGTAGATGACGTATGGAGCTGTGTCCAAAACGTAGTAGATGACGTATGGAGCTGTGTCCAAAACGTAGTAGATGACGTATGGAGATGTGTCCAAAACATAGTTCTATTGTGAAGGAGCAGGGTCCTTATATAGGCGTCTATAGCCTCGTATTTAGAGTAAGTTTAGGAGACTTAGCGAATAAGTCTCCTTTTTGATAATGGATAAACATTGTATTTCTTGGTGGACAAGTCTTTTCCTTGTTGATAAGGACTATGACTCATTATTTCTTTTAATTGGGATTCTGGATCCTTCTTTGATGAATTTACCATATTTTGGACTCATTTCCTGAGCTGTATATTTTCCCTATTTATTAATTACGAAATTAATAAATAATCAGGGTTTCGGGCCTTGTTTATTGGGCCGTGTAATGAGACCAATCCGGGTCTAATTAATACGTAATTAATTGCACTTCTAGGATTATTTTTCAACCCATATCAGATATATTGTCTTTCCTAATTAAAACACTAACTTTTATTTTATAAATACACCTAAAAATATCAATTATACTATATCTTCAAATTATTAAGACACACTCAAAAATATCATACCATATATATTGTAATCATTAATAAAATATATATAACACATTAATACACACTCAAATTACCATAACATAGTCTATATATTTCATTTATTAATAAAATATATAAAAAATCTTTGTACATCATATCACTAAATCTTTCAATTATTAATAATATATATATCGTGGTTTTCGATTTTCGATCCTTTATTCTAATTAATAAATTTTAGAATCACTACTAGAAAAAAGCTAATAGACATCGGTTTCTGGCCGATGTCTGTGTTTTTTTTGACCGATGTCTTTGTCGGTGATGTTAAAAGTCCCCCTCTTAGACATCGGTTTTTTACCGATGTCTAGAAAGCGTTTAGACATCAGTAAAAAGTACATTTCTGATGTTTATGTCTAGTTTTTTTGCTAAAATTGCATGAGCCAAACTTTTGTATTATTATATTACTAGTATTAGATTCCATTAAACATATGGCGCACAGAATATAATTTGACATAGACATCATTGTTTGGCAACAAAATGATGTCTAATGAATTATGAACATCGGTACTTGTCAAGGAACTGATGTGTAACGTGTCATTAGACATCGCTTTTGAATTAAACTTTGTTGTCCAAGTAGTTATTAGAAATCAGTTTTGTATTACATTAATGTTGTATGTGTTTCTATTATACATCGATTGTTTATATGTTTTACATCTGAAACTGATGTTGTTTTCTATATTGTTACAAACAGAAACCATAAAAACTGATCATGCCCAGAAAAACAAAAATAACCATAATTACCCAATTTGTCATTGACAACATTCATACCAAACATTTATACATTGTCATTCAAACAAACATAATCCAAACATTCACACTTTAATTCAAAACATCATCCATACCATAATCCAAATTAATCTATAATGTCTGAGGAACTAGCCAATTCTAAAGCATGACAATGTTATACATTTAATCCACAAAACCAACAAAATTGTTTACCATAAGCTACAATCCACCAAAACAACCAAACTCCTAGAAAGTTACAGAACCATCAGATACTAATAGTCAAAGGTACATCCAACAACAAAATTGATCTTGTCAAAGCCAATGGCAAATACGATCTTGGATAAACTTGGGAGCCTCAATACGCACCTCATCAAGCTCAATCTCATTGTAAGACCTTCGAATCTTGTTCAATCACTACAATGTGCAAAAAATAAAAAAAAAACTAATTATTTAACGTAAACAAAATTCCTTTATAAGACATCTTACTATATTTTTATTATATATTCATACTAACTTGTGTACTTATAGACATTTCAATGGCAAAAAGAGACACAAAGTTACCTTCGTGGGAAAAGTTAATTCCTTATCCTTATTAATCTCTTTCATGTAACGCATTACAACGTAACCACATTCATGTGGACCAGATTGTTCAGGAGATCCCTATTTGAAAAAAAACAAAAAGGCACATGGGCGGGCCTTGGCAAATACACCAATAACTTTAATTACTACGCAGATTCTAATAACATAGTTTGTTACAAATAGAAACAACTGCAAAGTTCACTACCCAAATTCTTTACCATAGGTCTTCTTTTGCTATATAGACCTGTTGAAAATCTTGAGCTACTACGTGCTGGCCAACTATCCACAATATAACATACATTGCAAGTTAGATTACTATATAGACCTGTTACAAGATAAGTTTTGATTAATATGAATATACAAATGAAAAGAACATACTTGATCTTTATGGGATTATGGGTGAAGATTGCATACAAGAGGCAAAACTTTCAAAACTCTGATTATTTGTCTTTACTTCAAGCACCAAAATCAGGGCAACATCACCCTAAAAGGGTAATATGTTATCAGATACAGAGACTCATCATGTAATAAAAAATAAAATCAAACCATTATACCTCAAGAAATTATTAGATATAATATCCTCATGAACAGATAGAGAAGATTAAACCCAACTAGAAGAAAAAATCAGTCATATTCAATACAAAAAGAAATACTCTAACAGTAAACAACTATTATTTGGTGAAAAAAAATAAAAGACATACAATTTCGTCGAGTGAGAACATATTTTACGGAGAATCATAACACAACTATCACCAATGCCTTTATTCTGCAATATCATAGACAAATCAAAATTATTTTTCTAACAATATAATTACAAACAGAAACTATAACAAACCTTCCCGGACTTTCCTGTGAAAGTTTAGGTAAAAAAAAAATCATCAGAATGCTCTTTTTGCACCTTCATAGAAGAGGACATCCAATAAATTATTAAGTTTCATTAACACGAAGTAGGAACAACATTAACATAGCAAAACGATATCGTGTATCAAAAATGAACTTAAATTCAGAATTTATATCATTGGTATACTTTGTAAAAATGTTTACAACTAAGATACTTGACAAACATGCCACATGTGTGCAAATTATAGAGCATCTAAGTTTTATGAGGCATAAACATTTTACTTTGTGAGAAAAATAGTTGCAGGTTCCAATGAACACTTCAACTATGTATCAATAACATTTAGCACATTTAGAATGCATATGTATCAATAACATTAACAATATAAGAAGACAACACAAAACTATATTAAAACGAGATCTAGGAAGAACTATAACAGCACATCCTTTACGTCCTGCAACAAGTCAAAGAATAACTAAAAATTAAATGACAACTAACAATTTAAACAAAGCACCATAAAAAACAAATAAATATTCAATAAAATAAGCAATTTCCAATTCGAGCTTTGAATCATTCCTGTTTACATAAAATAAATAAATCAAAATTAGTAACTAAAAATTAAATGATAATAATTGAATAATTAGTAACTGATTCTTACCCAAACAAATTCTTCTCCCTGTATTAAAAAGAAGAAAACACGAATTAAAAAATTAGGGTTTCGAGTTCAAAAATCCCTAATTTAGAACTAAATAGAAGCTTACCCACTTACCAATTCGAACTTTGTAGTACGATTGATTTCGAACAAATCCATTCCCGAGAGAGAGAGAGAGAGAGAGAGAGAGAGAGAGAGAGAGAGAGAGAGAGAGAGAGAGAGAGAGAGAGAGAGAGATTTGAGCTTGGAGATTCTTGTTTGGTGGAGAGATAGAGATAGGGAGAGAGTTAGAAGGAGAGGGAGAGGGGGAAGGAGAGAAAGAGGGGGGGGGAGATAAAGAGGGAGGCTGGATGAGATTTAGGGTTCTTGAGAGGGAGGGTGAGTCTGAGTCGAGAGAGTGAGAGAAGAGAGTCGTGTTAGTGTTTTGAGTTTAGTTTTGTGTTTTTGTGTTTTTAATTATATATAATTTGTTTGAAGGGAGTGTTTGTTAATTAGGGGGGAACAAAAAAAATTGGTGAAGGGGGGAAATATTTGGTAAAATGGGGGGGACATAAATTTTGAGGAGGAGGGAATTGGGAAAGTACGTTTCAGTTTTTTAAAATTTTATATAAGACATCGGTTGTCCTATCATATGATGTCCTAACAATACAAAGGCATCGATTTTAAAACGATCGATGTTGTTGAGTCATTCGACATCGGTGACATCAGAGACCGATGTTAAATCAGTGATGTCTATTAAAGTTTTTCTAGTAGTGAATAATAGTAATTAGTCGATTGCCTTTAATGATTAAAACACATTATCTTTTAATTAATATATATTACCTTTTATAAACACAATTATATTACATTTTTCAATTATTAATACTGAATTATTGATTTTTCTAATTAAAACACATTACCTTTTAATTAAACTATCTTACTAAAGGCATATGCATTGGCCTATTTGTAAACATCGAGAATTCGACTCAACTTAAACAAGAATGTAATAAGTAAATATTAGATAAGCTGTCACGGGAATCTCAGAGGGTATTATCAGTCAAATAAATGAAGATTTAAAGTCATCTACTGACTTGGAGTAATTCTACATTGGAAGAAGTTCAGTAATTTGATCAAGCCTCAGTGAAGTATTCAAGAAAATGGATCTATTTAAAGTGACAGAGATTTTAGAAGTGTGACAAAAAGTGTACAGGTTACAGAGTTTGTTAAAGGGAAAAGAAAAAGAACCATATCTTAAAGTCAAAAGATGAAGAACAATCATTGCAGTTAGTCACTCATGAACCAGACAGTACATCGAGTGTCAACAGCATACAGTAGAAGTTCATCATTAATTTCGGTGGTTCAAAGGATGATTCTGCTATCAGGGAGTTGTATTAATTCTCTTTTAATTAATTAAATCAGTTATTTAATTTATTCAATTAATTAATTCGATCAGAATTAATTTATTCCTTAAATTAATTAAAATATTAATTAGAATTAGAATTAATATAATACTAGAATTGTATTATTTCTTTTTTAATTAATTAAATCAGTTAGTTAATTTATTCAATAAATTAATTCAATCAGAATTAATTTATTCCTTAAATTAATTAAAAGATTAATTAAATTAGAATTAATATAATACTAGAATGACTTTAAAAATACACTGGTACCGGTTCACTGATAGTCTTACTGGTTCATCGGATAGTCATACCGATAGTCATTCTGGTACAATTGGTAGTCATACCGATAGTCATACTAGTACAATTGTTAGTCATACCGGTTCACTGATAGTCTTACCGGTTCATCAGTACGTAAGTCTTTTGATTGTCATACCGATAGTCATATATATATACAAGAACAAAATGGAAGTCATCTTAGTTGAAGTGAGTCATACCGATTGTCATTGTGGTAGTCCTTTCTATTAAAAAGAATTGGCGTGCATAAAGGAGGCAGTTGACTTAAAAGAAATGATCAATTGTTGTACACAAAAAGAAGACAACATAACACAAAAACATAAAAGCCATCAACTGCTCGAGCTTCCATTAAGATCAGTGAATTAAATTCTAGCATCTATTGTAAAATCTAAACCACTAGAATTAGTTTATTTGTACTTGTTTGACTATCTAGCGGATAATTATCTCTAGAAATTATCTCGAACTAATTTTTAGTATTCGATCATTTTATTACAAAAAAAGATAAATTCATGTCGAATTTATTCTAGATTTGTTTTAATTAGTTTGAGATTCAAACCTTGTAATCTGTACTATAATTGCAACACCCTTCAAGTTTAATATAAGTTATATTCAACTTGAATCTTGTTTCATTTTATTCCGCTTTAATTTGTTCTTGAATTATTATATCACGAACCGAACAAATTCTAGAAAACAGTATAGTTTGTATTCAACCCTCCCTTCTACAAACATATCAGTACCTAACAGTTATCTTTTATAAACACATCTAAAAATATAAATTATATTATATATTTCAATCATTAATACATCACCAAAAATATCATACACTATATATTTTAATTATTACTGATTAATACACAACCAGAATTACCATACACTATATCTTTCGATTATTGAAAAAATATATAAAAATCCCCGTACATCATTCACGCTATAAACTAGTTATGTAAAATAATGGTTTTATTGAAAATTTTGGTTTTCAGGTTTTTTTGGTTTTGATTACATTATTCTAATTAGTAAATAATAAAAAAAATTACAAATAATAGTAACTGATCGACTGTTATTAAATAATAATATTATCTATTTATAATTAATTATTTTTTTAGGCTAAAATAAATTATTTTTTCTAACAAAATCTCTCTTTTTTTAAATATCACGGATAATTACCTTTTTCAACTAAAACATGTTAATTTTTTAATTTTTCAATTTTTCTCGCTAAAATCTCTTATTTTTCAAAAATATTATGGACAAATGCTTACTTATTTATTTTAAAACCTTTTTAAATGTTTTTAATTATTTTGAAAAGTTTACTTATTTTAACATGTCTAATTATATTTTTAACAAATATAATTAATAAAATATTAAAACATAAATAACAAAATAACAACTATTAAAAATAAGTCGTGCATCACACGGGTTTAAAGTGCTTTGACCACATTGTTAGATATGTTATTTTCAAAAATTTCTTTTGCTGAAGAAAAATATAAATTCAATATTTTCATTCACAATTTTTTTTAAAAAAATAATATTTATAACTATTTGATCAAAACACTGTAAAGTACGTACGTGTCAAAAAAAGACACATATTCAAGAACTATTTAAATCATTTCATAATTATATGAAGAATGAAGATTATATCATAAATTAATTGGACAAATATTGTGAGCCGAGCAAGTTTAAAACTAGTTACAGTAGAACCTCGATAAATGAATACTTTTGGGATCAATAAAATATATTCATTTAGCGAGATTATTTATTTATCGAATAATGAATATTTTATTCAATTATTGATAAATAAATATTTATTCATTTAGACAAGATTTTTATTTTATTTTATTATGACAATGATGTTTTAAAATTTAATATACAAATGTATCTAGAAGATAATATTTAAAAAATTAAATTTTTATTATATATTATCTTCACACTCAATAATATGTATATATTATCTTCACACTCAATAATATGTATATATTATCTTCACTTTGGACTATTTGACTAATTTACAATTTTTTTAAAAAGTAGTTTACTTTCGTTTTTTGATTTAATAATTGAAATTTATAATCATATCTAATAAAAAATGTGATAAAAATATGTATTATGAATATTTATGTAATGGTTGACTCTATATAAGAAGTTTTCTCTTGAATGTCACCCAGTATTAATAAACTTTAGAGTCTATTAAAATATATATGAATTTTTTGACTAGATGACATATATCATAAAATTTATATCGCTTTAATTTTAGTGAATACTCATCTATCTATCTATCTATCTATCTATCTTTCTCTATATATTAAAAGCCAACAAAGGGCAAAGTTTGCCATTTTAATGGCTGTGAAGTTACGATTTTACCCTTATATTTTCTAAAATTACAAAAATACCATTCTTTAATGAAAATGTAAAAATTGTGAAATTATGTTAATGATGGGAATCGAACCCTTAACATATCCATGTCAAACTCATGTCATAACCAACTGTGCTACACTTTGTTTTGAGCTTATATTCAAACTCTTATTAGATAAACCACCTATTCTTCCAATTTTTTTATTTTTTGAGTTAATAAACATTGATTTATATTATTTTTAGAATATTGCACAATACATAGTTATAATAAATATTTTTAGCAATTGAACATAATCTACAATTCTGTTTTATCAATTTAAATTATTGATATATGTCATTTTAATACTTTGAATTTATGATTTTGCCCCTACATGTTAAAAAATTACAAAAACGTCAACTCTTTTATATTTATGCAAATAGTAGATAAAATTATGTTAGTGTAGTAAATTGAACCATTAATCTTCTCTAATCAAGCTCATGCATAAGTAGCATAGTACATTTTGTTTTAAGTTTTCTTTAAAATCTTATTAATGTTAATTTCTCTTCTTCTCTCATCTTCTTTTTTATAATTTTTTTTTTAAAATAAATAAAATGTTGGTTTATATTATTTATAAAATATTGCATTGTATATAATTACCAAAAATATTTTAATGGATTGAGCATACTCTACGATTCTCTTTCTTTTATTTTAAATGATTGATATAAAAAATAAAATTTTAAAAGAGTATAAGATTATAGATAACGTATAATTTCTACATAATAATAAGATTATAGATAACATATAAGATTAGAGTATAAAATTTTTATAAAATTTTAAAAGTAAAAAAATTGAGTGAGACGCCGCATGGATGACTTTTAAATAATATTAATAGATTTTGTAATAAGTCTCAGCCCTACGTTTATATCTGACAATGTTAAGACTGCATCGCCTATGTTATATACCGACAATTTTGTAATTTACACCGCAAGATAGTCTTGTGAGAGTGTGCAAAGATGCACCAACCTTCAGCTTCTTTTTAAAATCCTCTATCTCATTCACATGTGTTCGATTATATTACAACAACATTGTGTGCATTTAACGATTTATATTCTAGACTGCAAAAAAAATAAAAAAAAACCAAATCAATTGATCGCTGAAAAACAAACAACAACTACTAAGGCAAAATACCTATTTACAAATTATACTTTCTCCAACATAGAAAACTCCGGTAAACCTGATTATAATTGCAACAAGAACAATAGTTCAACCGTGTTTCAAATTTTACATTATTTCTATTTGTTCTTAATATCAATAATACTCACTATGAACAAGTCCCAAAGCCTTGGGTTTGGCACAGTTACGTTATCATATTAATTTACATACACTAATGTTATATACGGACTTTAGACTAAAAGATTTTAAGATGTGATCACGGTGTATAGTCTTACGTACCTGACCAATTTTATATTTTATTTACAAGTATATTGTCATTTCGTTAAAAACACATTAGTTTAGATACATCCATATCATAAACAACTATACTAAAATAATCATTTAGATTATATTTAATTGTTGAATTTGATAAAATGCATTTCACGACATTTAAAACTAAATTAATATTTTGTCAAATGAAAATAATAATTTGATCTTTATTTTATAGATTTTTTTTCCAAATTTTGTGAAATCTTATTAAATATTAAAAAAATTAAATTTTTTTTATACAAATATAAGATAAATTCAAAATTAATTTTAATTACAAAATTGTTTCGATATATATACATTTGCGTGCGAAAAATTATTTCAGTAAATAAGCAGGCCCGTGCTTCGCACGGGTTTTTAGGCTAGTTACTATATATAATAGGCCAACACAAGGGCAAAGTTTGCCATTTTAATGCTTGTGAATTTACGATTTTACCCCTATTTTTTGAAAAATAACAAAAATACCATTGTTATATTATTATGCAAAAATTTGTTAACATTTGTTATTGTAGAGAATTGAACCCCCAACCTCCTTCTAAGAAGTCCAAAGCCTAACCACTATGCTAAGTTGCTTTTTGAGTTTACTTTAAAGATTTTATTAGATAAGTCACATTATTTTCTCTAATTCTATATTCTTTTTTTATTTTGAACATTTGAGTAAATAAAATATTGGTCCATATTATTTATATAAATTTGTATTTTTTATTTACGTTATTATATATATATAAGTAAATCTATCTATCTACTTATATATATTAAATGGCGTCTAAGGGCAAATTGAGCCCAAAAAATGGCTGTGAAATTACAATTTTACCCTTATTTGTTGAAAAATCACAAAAATGTCACTTTCTATAAGTTATGCTAAAAATTAATTAATTTTCATGTCTTAACCACTGTTCTAAGTTAACTTTTGATTTGTAATTTAGAATTCCTATTAGGTAAATCACATTATCTCCTTTTATTCTTTTCATAATTTAAATTTTAAGTATATAGAACGTTGACTTATATTATTTATATACCATTATGTTTGTTTTTGTAGCTTTGTATATAACTACATATCCGATCATGTTTGTAAATGTTTTATTATACATGTTTCTTTTCAATTAAAAAATACCAATTATATTGTTAATTGATATAATTTATATTTATTTGAACTGGTCAAGTATTTATACATAAAATATAATAATAATATTTGATCTAATATAAATTACATATTAGATACAAGGATCTCATTATTCGTTAGTTAATACTTTTTAAATTAAGAAAGTTAGCGTTGATATTTTTCATTAAATTATGAAATAATTATTATACAATTTGTTCGTCTCATTCATTTGTTAACAGTTTTATTTTCGAAATGTACACTCCTTTATTTTTATCTTTCCAAAAGACATATTATTCTTTACAACTTTAATAAATCTCACATGTCACTAATTTGTCCATTTTTTTTATCATTCCTTCACCGTTCACATCTTTCACAAAAAATTGATTTATGACACGAAAATTTAGTGTTTGATTTAATTTTTGATGCATGAAATTACACGAACACGGAAATAAATGATAAAAACGTAAAATGTCTTATTGACATGTATTGTAGACTTTGTGATTATACAATAACCGCTCATATATATTATCTATACTTCTGCCAAAAAAATCTTAACTCACAATTTTTATTTAAGGGGTTGTCATTAACCAAAAAGTTGGTGATAAGACCCCTCTTTACTGTTTTCTTTTGATTTTGTTTTCGATTTGTATAGGTCTCTCTCATTATTGAGAGTTTTAGTACCCCGTTTAGTGGATTTTCTCTACCCATTCTTCGGGTTTGTTCTCTTTCCTTGTGAGAGTTTGGTTTGTTTTAGTATCCGAGATCGTAGATCTGCAGGATTTATAATAGTGGTTCATTGATTTGGATTGTATGGAGTCGCAATTACGATTAATTGTTCGAATACGTATGGACGAATTAGATATATATATATATATATATATATATATATATATATATATATATATATATATATATATATATATATTGCACGACTACAACAGATTATTAGATTGTCTCTCTAAAAAGGCTGCAAACTTCAGCGATATGAACGAGTGATGTTCTACAATGAATGATTTGCTCAACAATCATAGTTCGGGGTGAAGAAAATTCTGATTTTATCTATTTTATTACGTGTTTGTTCTATTTTGATTAGTTTTGTAGATGTCGTATGGCCGTTTATTAATGAATTACTTGATTATCAAAAAAAAATTATGTATAAGATATAAAAAATTAAGAAAATTTGTAATATATCTTAATATATAATCTCACATACATGATTATCTTTTTTACAAATTTACTTTTATTACATTAAAATCACATGAGTTTACAAACATCTATGTTATACACGAACAATTATGCTACAATAATTATTTATATTACACTTAATTGATCATTTTAATAAATTTCTTTTCACGACATTGGAAATTTAATTATTATTTAAGAAATTAATAATAATAAAAATAATCATGTCATTTTAATAAATTTCTTTTCACGACATTGGAAATTTAATTATTATTTAAGAAATTAATAATAATAATAATCATGTAATTATTATCGTATAGATATATTGATCCAACTTTTTAAACCTGATCAAATTATAAAATATTTGGTTCATGAAAACGACATACAATATTATAAAATTAATTTACAAATATAAAATAAAGTTGAAATACTATAATTTACCATATATTTAATTATAAAATTATTTCGAAAATGCTGATTTGTGCGAAAATTATTTTCGTATATGAACAGGCCCGTGCATCGCACGGGCTTCTACGCTAGTTACTATATATAATAGGCCAACACAAGGGCAAAGTTTGCCATTTTAATGCTTGTGAAGTTACGATTTTACCCCTATTTTTTGAAAAATAACAAAAATACCATTGTTATATTATTATGCAAAATTATGTTACTACAGAGTTTCGAACCTCCAACCTCCTTCCAAGATATCTATGGGCTTAACCACTATGCTACATGCCTTTTTGAGTTTATTTCAAAAAACTTATTAGATAACCCACGTCTTTTATCTCTTATATTTTTTTTTTTGCTTTGATGTTTGAATAAATAAAATGTTGGTTTGAATTATTTATATAAATTTGTTTTTCTTTTTTCCTTTTCAGCGAAATTACCGTTTTACCCTCTTTTTTTGAAAAATAACAAAAATGTCACTCGTATATTATTATACAAAAAAATTTTAATAGATGTGTTACTACAGAGATTCGAACCTACAACCTCCTTCTAAGATATCCATGGGCTTAACCACTATGCTACATGCCTTTTTGAGTTTATTTCAAAAAACTTATTAGATAACCCACGTCTTTTATCTCTTATAATATATTTTTTTTACTTTGATGTTTGATTAAATATAATGTTGGTTTGAATTATTTATGTAAATTTGTTTTTCTTTTTTCCTTTTCATGCCACTCGTATATTATTATACAAATTGTTTTTAATAGATGTATTACTACAAAGATTCGAATATCCAACCTCCTTCCAAGATATCCATGGGCTTAACCACTATGCTACATGCCTTTTTGAGTTTATTTCAAAAAACTTATTAGATAACCCACATCTTTTATCTCTTATATTTTTTTTTTGCTTTGATTTTTGAATAAATAAAATGTTGGTTTGAATTATTTATATAAATTTGTTTTTCTTTTTTCTTTTTCGTAATTTTATATATCTATATATTCAATCACTATATATTATTGCAGTTCTATGTTTTTAATTTAATATATATTAATTATGTTGATTATAATTCATAATTTATATTATACTTTATTTGAATTAAATTAATTATTTATGCATAAAATATACTATTAAAATTCGATCTAATGTAAGAAATATTATACACATTATATCTCTCATTATTAGTTATTTTTATAATTTTTAAATTAAGAACATTAGCATTCAAATTATACAAAAAATTTGTCTACCTACTATGTTCGTCGCATCCATTTCTTAACAATTTTCTTTTCCAGAATGTATTGTTCATTTTTTAACATTTTCTAAAGTAACATGTCATTCTTTATTAACTTATCTATATTTTTTTTCACCTTTCTAACCCCCTCCCCTTCAACCCCAGTGACGTTCGTGTCAAAATGGGGGTGAGTTTTTAAAATATAGGATATTACATAGTATATAATTACATAATGATCAGTCAGACTGTTAATAGACGATAAAGTTGGGGAAAATTGAAAATTACAAGTTTTGAAAATAAAATTTCAAATTGTATTCCAAAAATTATTGTACGATGTTAAAAAAAGTATAATCTTTCATAATAATAATAGAACTTTATAGAATACATTAAATTGATTCGTAATGTCATATAATCATTTTGATAAAATGAAATTCTAAATCGGGTTTGTGGGTCCTTGACGACATCCTCTACAACATATACAATATTTCTTATATTAGGTCGAATTTCAATAGTATATTTTTTGTATGAATAATTAGTTTAATTCAAATAAAGTATAATAAAGATATATAATATAAAAGTATGAATTTTAAACAACATAATTAATATATATTTAATCGAAAACATACAATTGTAATAAAATTCAGTGATTGAATATATAGGTATATAAAATTACAAAAAGAAGCCTCCGTGCCTGTAGATGAGTTGGTGAGAGCATTGGTTATTGACCAAAGCATTCAAGGTTTGATTCATGGGAGCGTGGGGAATTCTTCCTGCACTTTAGGGTCTGGCGTGATACCGATTGGGGTGTCCGGAAAATAAAATTTTTGACCAAAATTACGAAAAGGTGAAAAGAAAAACTGATTTCTATAAATAATACAAACCAATATTTTATTTATTTAAACATCAAAGTAAAAATAATATAAGATAAGAGAAGAAACACGTGGATTATCTAATAAATTTTTTGAAGTAAACTCAAACAGGCATGTAGAATAGTGGTTAAACCCATGAACATCTTAGAAGGAGGTTGTAGGTTTGTTTCTTTGTAATAACAACTATTAATATATTTTTGCATAATAATATACGAGTGACATTTTTGTGACGATAATTTAATTGGAAATTTTTGCCCTTGTGTTGAGGTTTAATATATAGTAATAAATTGGATTAAAATGTGTAACTGTAAAATGATATTCCAAACACATTCTTAATGCATTTACTAAGTGTGTTAATATAATTTAATATAAATATGAACACATGAGAGGAGTGCAGAATCAGTTCCCATGTAAAAAACCAAAAACAAATAGGTGACATGAATACTCCAAACTATAATAGGTGTTCATCTCCCAAAGTCTTTATCACAAACTTGGGTGATGTGAGGGTGTGCAAAGATGCGTCGGCCTTCAGCTTCTTTTTAAAATCCTCTATCTCATTCATGCATGTTCGATTATATTACAACAACATTGCATGCATATAACCTATTCATAACCTAGATTGCAAAAAAAAAAAAAAAAAACCAATCAATTCCCGAAAAACATATAACAACCGCTATCTAACGCAAATTACCAATCTACAAACTATCATTTCTCTGACACACAAAACACAGGTAAACCTTCTTATAATCGCAAGAAGAACAATAGTACATTCGTGCTTCAAATTCTACAATATTTCAATCTGGTCTCAAAATCAATAATAGTCACTATAAACAAGTCTTAGAGCCTTGGCATAGTTACGTTTGTGATTCAAAGTAATTACACTATTCGCCAAAAAAATTCTTTACTCCTCACTATGCATGAACCATACTTCTCATTTTACGCTCTCAAACTTAAGAATACACAATCCTTAATCTAATAAATCGATCACAACCAACTTTTTCATGATAAAAATTATTGACATCTCTATGCAGGCCCGTGCCTTGCACGGGCTGTTACGCTAGTTTATATTTATATAGGGTCTTTAAAGATTCTAATAAAATTTATTCATTAATGCATTTAGCGAGATTATTCATTTACTCCATTGTCCCAATTTGGGACTGAAAAATATTATTTATTTCACAAGGTTATTCGTTTATCGAATATTCATTTATCGAGGTCTACTACTAGTTATAGCAAGATAAATAACGTGAAATCTAATTTAGAGTAATACTCACTCGTCTTATTTATAGTGTTTTATAAAATTTTAAAGTCAAATTTATCTATCTGTGACTTATAATAAATAAACTAGCGTAACAGCCCGTGCAAGGCACAGGCCTGCATAGAGATGTCAATAATTTTTATCGTGAAAAAGTTGGTCGTGATCGATTTATTAGATTAAGGATTGTGTAGTCTTAAGTTTGAGAGCGTAAAATGAGAAGTATGGTTCATGCATAGTGAGGAGTAAAGAATTTTTTTAGCGAATAGTGTAATTACTTTGAATCACAAACGTAACTATGCCAAGGCTCTAAGACTTGTTTATAGTGACTATTATTGATTTTGAGACCAGATTGAAATAATGTAGAATTTGAAGCACGAATGTACTATTGTTCTTCTTGTGATTATAAGCAGGTTTACCTGTGTTTTGTGTGTCATAGAAAGGATAGTTTGTAGATTGGTAATTTGCGTTAGAGAGCGGTTGTTATATGTTTTTCGGGAATTGATTGGTTTTTTTTTTCAATCTAGGTTATGAATAGGTTATATGCATGCAATGTTGTTGTAATATAATCGAACATGCATTAATGAGATAGAGGATTTTAAAAAGAAGCTGAAGGCCGACGCATCTTTGCACACCCTCACATCACCCAAGTTTGTGATAAACACCTTGGGAGATGAACACCTATTACAGTTTGGAGTATTCATGTCACCTATTTGTTTTTGGTTTTTTACTTAGGAACTGATTCTGCACTACTTTCATGTATTCATCTTTATATTAAATTATATTAACACACTTGGTAAATGCATTAAGAATGTGTTTGGAATATCGTTTTACAGTTACACATTTTAATCTAATTTATTACTATATATTAAACCTCAACACAAGGGCAAAAATTTCCAATTAAATGGTCGTCACAAAAATGTCACTCATATATTATTATGCAAAAATATATTAATAGTTGTTAGTACAAAGAAACAAACCTCCAACCTCCTTCTAAGATGTTCATGGGGTTAACCACTATTCTACATGTCTGTTTGAGTTTACTTCAAAAAAATTATTAGATAATCCACGTGTTTCTTCTCTTATCTTATATTATTTTTACTTTGATGTTTAAATAAAAAAAATATTGTTTTGTATTATTTATATAAATTAGTTTTTCTTTTCATCTTTTCGTAATTTTGGTCAAAAAATTTATTTTCCGAACACCCCAACCAGTATCACGCCAGACCCTAGAGTGCAGGAAGAATTCCCCACGCTCCCATGAATCAAACCTTGAATGCTTTGGTCAATAACCAGTGCTCTCACCAACTCATCTACAGGCCCGGAGGCTTATTTTTGTAATTTTATATACCTATATATTCAATCACTGAATTTTATTACAGTTGTATGTTTTCGATTAAATATATATTAATTATGTTGTTTAAAATTCATACTTTTATATTATATATCTTTGTTATACTTTATTTGAATTAAACTAATTATTCATACATAAAATATACTATTGAAATTCGACCTAATATAAGAAATATTGCATATGTTGTAGAGGATGTCGTCAAGGACCCACAAACCCTATTTAGAATTTCATTTTATCAAAATGATTATATGACATTACGAATCAATTTAATGTATTCTATAAAGTTCTATTATTATTATGAAAGATTATACTTTTTTTTAACATCGTACAATAATTTTTGGAATACAATTTGAAATTCTATTTTCAAAACTTGTAATTTTCAATTTTCCCAAACTTTATCGTCTACTAACAGTCTGACTGATCATTATGTAATTATATACTATGTAATATCCTATATTTTAAAAACTCACCGCGATTTTTGACACGAACGTCACTGGGGTTGAAGGGGAGGGGGTTAGAAAGGTGAAAAAAATATAGATAAGTTAATAAAGAATGACATGTTACTTTAGAAAATGTTAACAAATGAACAATACATTGTGCGACATGTGGCCCACGCCTCCTATTTGTTCAGGGCAGGCGGCGTGAACTCTGATTCGATCTATTCCCATGTTCCGATCTTTTCATTTTTTTACACGAAACAAATGGACGGCTATTAGTAGAATCTTAAGCCGGGTTGCTCTCTCGTCTTTTTTCCTCCGCCCTCGTCTCGTAATTGACCCAATTTTGGGGCTAATTCCCCCTTCATACTACCAAAAAATGAGATTCTTGCCGAATCCGAGTTTGCTGGATGTGACGAACAGAGTAGGTAGACAAATTTTTTGTATAATTTGAATGCTAATATTCTTAATTTAAAATTATAGAAATAACTAATAATGAGAGATATAATGTGTATAATACTTCTTATATTAGATCGAATTTTAATAGTATATTTTATGCATGAATAATTAATTTAATTCAAATAAAGTATAATATAAATATATAATATAAATTATGAATTATAATCAACATAATAATATATATTAAATTGAAAACATACAACTGTAATAATATATAGTGATTGAATATATAGATATATAAAATTACGAAAAGGAAAAAAGAAAAACAAATTTATATAAATAATTCAAACCAATATTTTATTTATTCAAACATCAAAGTAAAAAAAAAATATAAGAGATAAAAGACGTGGGTTATCTAATAAGGTTTTTGGAATAAACTCAAAAAGGCATGTAGCATAGTGGTTAAGCACATGGATATCTTGGAAGAAGGTTGGAGGTTCGATTCTTTGTAGTAACACATCTATTAAAACATTTTTGTATAATAATATACGAGTGACATTTTTGTTATTTTTCAAAAAAAAGGGAAAAGACGTGGGTTATCTAATAAGTTTTTTGAAATAAACTCAAAAAGGCATGTAGCATAGTGGTTAAGCCCATGGATATCTTGCAAGGAGGTTGGAGGTTCGAATCTATGTAGTAACACATCTATTAAAAAAATTTTGTATAATAATATACGAGTGGCATTTTTGTTATTTTTCAAAAGAAAAGGGTAAAACGGTAATTTCGCGGCCATTTAATTGGCAACTTTTGCCCTTGTGTTGGCCTATTATATATAGTAACTAGCGTAGAAGCCCGTGCGATGCACGGGCCTGTTCATATACGAAAATAATTTTCGCACAAATCAGCATCTTCGAAATAATTTTATAATTAAATATATGGTAAATTATAGTATTTCAACTTTATTTTATATTTGTAAATTAATTTTATAATATTGTATGCCGTTTTCATGAACCAAATATTTTATAATTTGATCAGGTTTAAAAAGTTGGATCAATATATCTATACGATAATAATTACATGATTATTATTATTATTAATTTCTTAAATAATAATTAAATTTCCAATGTCGTGAAAAGAAATTTATTAAAATGACATTATTATTATTATTATTATTAATTTCTTAAATAATAATTAAATTTCCAATGTCGTGAAAATAAATTTATTAAAATGATCAATTAAGTGTAACATAAATAATTATTGTAGCATAATTGTTCGTGTATAACATAGATGTTTGTAAAGTCATGTGATTTTAATGTAATAAAAGTATATTTGTAAAAACGATAATCATGTATGTAAGATTATATATTAAGATATATTACAAATTTTCTTAATTTTTTATATCTTATACATAATATTTTTTTTTTTGATAATCAAGTAATTCATTAAATAAACAGTCATACGACATCTACAAAAATAATCAAAATAGAACAAACACGTAATAAAATAGATCAAATCAGAATTTTCTTCGCCCCGAACTATGATTGTTGAGCAAATCATTCATTGTAGCACATCACTCGTTCATATCGTTGAAGTTTGCAACCTTTTTAGAGAGACAATCTAATAATCTGTTGTAGTCGTGCAATATATATATATATATATATATATATATATATATATATATCTAATTCGTCCATACGTATTCGAACAATTAATCGTAATTGCGACTCCATACAATCCAAATCAATGAACCACTATTATAAATCATGCAGATCTACGATCTCGGATACTAAAACAAACCAAACTCTCACAGGGAAAGAGAACAAACCCGAAGAATGGGAAGAGAAAATCCACTAAACGGGGTACTAAAACTCTCAATAATGAGAGAGACCTATACAAATCGAAAACAAAATCAAAAGAAAACAGTAAAGAGGGGTCTTATCACCAACTTTTTGGTTAATGACAACCCTTTAAATAAAAATTGTGAGTTAAGATTTTTTTGGCGGAAGTATAGATAATATATATGAGCGGTTATTGTATAATCACAAAGTCTACAATACATGTCAATAAGACATTTTACGTTTTTATCATTTATTTTCGTGTTCGTGAAATTTATTAAAATGATCAATTAAGTGTAACATAAATAATTATTGTAGCATAATTGTTCGTGTATAACATAGATGTTTGTAAACTCGTGTGATTTTAATGTAATAAAATTATATTTGTAAAAAAGATAATCATGTATGTGAGATTATATATTAAGATATATTACAAATTTTCTTAATTTTTTATATCTTATACATATTTTTTTTTTGATAATCAAATAATTCATTAATAAACGGTCATACGACATCTACAAAAATAATCAAAATAGAACAAACACGTAATAAAATAGATCAAATCAGAATTTTCTTCGCCCCGAACTATGATTGTTGAGCAAATCATTCATTGTAGCACATCACTCGTTCATATCACTGAAGTTTGCAGCCTTTTTAGAGAGACAATCTAATAATCTGTTGTAGTCGTGCAATATATATATATATATATATATATATATATATATATATATATATCTAATTCGTCCATACGTATTCAAACAATTAATCGTAATTGCGACTCCATACAATCCAAATCAATGAACCACTATTATAAATCATGCAGATCTACGATCTCGGATACTAAAACAAACCAAACTCTCAAAATGAAAGAGAACAAACCCGAAGAATGGGAAGAGAAAATCCACTAAACGGGGTACTAAAACTCTCAATAATGAGAGAGACCTATACAAATCGAAAACAAAATCAAAAGAAAACAGTAAAGAGGGGTCTTATCACCAACTTTTTGGTTAATGACAACCCCTTAAATAAAAATTGTGAGTTAAGATTTTTTTGGCGGAAGTATAGATAATATATATGAGCGGTTATTGTATAATCACAAAGTCTACAATACATGTCAATAAGACATTTTACGTTTTTATCATTTATTTTCGTGTTCGTGTAATTTCATGCATCAAAAATTAAATCAAACACTAAATTTTCGTGTCATAATTCAAATTTTTGTGAAAGATGTGAACGGTGAAGGATTGATAAAAAATGGACAAATTAGTGACATGTGAGATTTATTAAAGTTGTAAAGAATAATATGTCTTTTGGAAAGATAAAAATAAAGGAGTGTACATTTATAAAATAAAACTGTTAACAAATGAATGAGACGAACAAATTGTATAATAATAATTTCATAATTTAATGAAAAATATCAACGCTAACTTTCTTAATTTAAAAAATATTAACTAACGAATAATGAGATCCTTGTATCTAATATGTAATTTATATTAGATCAAATATTATTATTATATTTTATGTATAAATACTTGACCAGTTCAAATAAATATAAATTATATCAATTAACAAAATAATTGGTATTTTTTAATTGAAAAGAAACATGTATAATAAACAATTTACAAATATGATCGAATATGTAGTTATATACAAAGCTACAAAAACAAACATAATGGTATATAAATAATATAAGTCAACGTTCTATATACTTAAAATTTAAATTATGAAAAGAATAAAAGGAGATAATGTGATTTACCTAATACGAATTCTAAATTACAAATCAAAAGTTAACTTAGCACAGTGGTTAAGACATGAAATTGCTAAAATGAAGTTAAGGGTTCGATTCTTAATGAGAACACAAATTAATTAATTTTTAGCATAACTTATAGAAAGTGGCATTTTTGTGATTTTTCAACAAATAAGGGTAAAATTGTAATTTCACAGCCATTTTTTGGGCTCAATTTGCCCTTAGACGCCATTTAATATATATAAGTAGATAGATAGATTTACCTATATATATATAATAACGTAAATAAAAAATACAAATTTATATAAATAATATGGACCAATATTTTATTTACTCAAAGGTTCAAAATAAAAAAAAGAATATAGAATTAGAGAAAATAATGTGACTTATCTAATAAAAGCTTTAAAATAAACTCAAAAAGCAACTTAGCATAGTGGTTAGGCTTTGGACTTCTTAGAAGGAGGTTGGGGGTTCGATTCTCTATAATAACAAATATTAACATATTTTTGCATAATAATATAACAGTGGTATTTTTGTTATTTTTCAAAAAATAGGGGTAAAATCGTAACTTCACAAGCATTAAAATGGCAAACTTTGCCCTTGTGTTGGCCTATTATATATAGTAACTAGCGTAGAAGCCCGTGCGATGCACGGGCCTGTTCATATACGAAAATAATTTTCGCACAAATCAGCATCTTCGAAATAATTTTATAATTAAATATATGGTAAATTATAGTATTTCAACTTTATTTTATATTTGTAAATTAATTTTATAATATTGTATGCCGTTTTCATGAACCAAATATTTTATAATTTGATCAGGTTTAAAAAGTTGGATCAATATATCTATACGATAATAATTACATGATTATTATTATTATTAATTTCTTAAATAATAATTAAATTTCCAATGTCGTGAAAAGAAATTTATTAAAATGACAGGATTATTATTATTATTAATTTCTTAAATAATAATTAAATTTCCAATGTCGTGAAAAGAAATTTATTAAAATGATCAATTAAGTGTAACATAAATAATTATTGTAGCATAATTGTTCGTGTATAACATAGATGTTTGTAAACTCATGTGATTTTAATATAATAAAAGTATATTTGTAAAAAAGATAATCATGTATGTGAGATTATATATTAAGATATATTACAAATTTTCTTAATTTTTTATATCTTATACATAATATTTTTTTTTTGATAATCAAGTAATTCATTAATAAACGGCCATACGACATCTACAAAAATAATCAAAATAGAACAAACACGTAATAAAATAGATCAAATCAGAATTTTCTTCACCCCGAACTATGATTGTTTAGCAAATCATTCATTGTAGCACATCACTCGTTCATATCGCTGAAGTTTGCAGCCTTTTTAGAGAGACAATCTAATAATCTGTTGTAGTCGTGCAATATATATATATATATATCTATCTAATTCGTCCATACGTATTCGAACAATTAATCGTAATTGCGACTCCATACAATCCAAATCAATGAACCACTATTATAAATCCTGCAGATCTACGATCTCGGATACTAAAACAAACCAAATTCTCACAAGAAAAGAGAACAAACCCGAAGAATGGGTAGAGAAAATCCACTAAACGGGGTACTAAAACTCTCAATAATGAGAGAGACCTATACAAATCGAAAACAAAATCAAAAGAAAACAATAAAGAGGGGTCTTATCACCAACTTTTTGGTTAATGACAACCCCTTAAATAAAAATTGTGAGTTAAGATTTTTTTGGCGGAAGTATAGATAATATATATGAGCGGTTATTGTATAATCACAAAGTCTACAATACATGTCAATAAGACATTTTACGTTTTTATCATTTATTTTCGTGTTCGTGTAATTTCATGCATCAAAAATTAAATCAAACACTAAATTTTCGTGTCATAAATCAAATTTTTGTGAAAGATGTGAACGGTGAAGGAATGATAAAAAAATGGACAAATTAGTGACATGTGAGATTTATTAAAGTTGTAAAGAATAATATGTCTTTTGGAAAGATAAAAATAAAGGAGTGTACATTTCGAAAATAAAATTGTTAACAAATGAATGAGACGAACAAATTGTATAATAATTATTTCATAATTTAATGAAAAATATCAACGCTAACTTTCTTAATTTAAAAAATATTAACTAACGAATAATGAGATCCTTGTATCTAATATGTAATTTATATTAGATCAAATATTATTATTATATTTTATGTATAAATACTTGACCAGTTCAAATAAATATAAATTATATCAATTAACAATATAATTGGTATTTTTTAATTGAAAAGAAACATGTATAATAAAATTTTACAAACATGATCGGATATGTAGTTATATACAAAGCTACAAAAACAAACATAATGGTATATAAATAATATAAGTCAACGTTCTATATACTTAAAATTTAAATTATGAAAAGAATAAAAGGAGATAATGTGATTTACCTAATAGGAATTCTAAATTATAAATCAAAAGTTAACTTAGCACAGTAGTTAAGACATGAAATTGCTAAAATGAAGTTAAGGGTTCGATTCTTAATGAGAACACAAATTAATTAATTTTTAGCATAACTTATAGAAAGTGGCATTTTTGTGATTTTTCAACAAATAAGGGTAAAATTGTAATTTCACAGCCATTTTTTGGGCTCAATTTGCCCTTAGACGCCATTTAATATATATAAGTACATAGATAGATTTATCCGTGCGATGCACGGACCTGTTCATATACGAAAATAATTTTCGCACAAATCAGCATCTTCGAAATAATTTTATAATTAAATATATGGTAAATTATAGTATCTCAACTTTATTTTATATTTGTAAATTAATTTTATAATATTGTATGCCGTTTTCATGAACCAAATATTTTATAATTTGATCAGGTTTAAAAAGTTGGATCAATATATCTATACGATAATAATTACATGATTATTATTATTATTAATTTCTTAAATAATAATTAAATTTCCAATGTCGTGAAAAGAAATTTATTAAAATGACATGATTATTATTATTATTAATTTTTTAAATAATAATTAAATTTCCAATGTCGTGAAAAGAAATTTATTAAAATGATCAATTAAGTGTAACATAAATAATTATTGTAGCATAATTGTTCGTGTATAACATAGATGTTTGTAAACTCATGTGATTTTAATGTAATAAAAGTATATTTGTAAAAAAGATAATCATGTATGTGAGATTATATATTAAGATATATTACAAATTCTTTTAATTTTTTATATCTTATACATAATTTTTTTTTTTTTTGATAATCAAGTAATTCATTAATAAACGGTCATACGACATCTACAAAAATAATCAAAATAGAACAAACACGTAATAAAATAGATCAAATCAGAATTTTCTTCACCCCGAACTATGATTGTTGAGCAAATCATTCATTGTAGCACATCACTCGTTCATATCGCTGAAGTTTGCAGCCTTTTTAGAGAGACAATCTAATAATCTGTTGTAGTCGTGCAATATATATATATATATATATATATATATATATATATATATATATATATATATATATATATATATATAATTCGTCCATACGTATTCGAACAATTAATCGTAATTGCGACTCCATACAATCCAAATCAATGAACCACTATTATAAATCCTGCAGATCTACGATCTCAGATACTAAAACAAACCAAACTCTCACAAGGAAAGAGAACAAACCCGAAGAATGGGTAGAGAAAATCCACTAAACGGGGTACTAAAACTCTCAATAATGAGAGAGACCTATACAAATCGAAAACAAAATCAAAAGAAAACAGTAAAGAGAGGTCTTATCACCAACTTTTTGGTTAATGACAACCCCTTAAATAAAAATTGTGAGTTAAGATTTTTTTGGCAGAAGTATAGATAATATATATGAGCGGTTATTGTATAATCACAAAGTCTACAATACATGTCAATGAGACATTTTACGTTTTTATCATTTATTTTCGTGTTCGTGTAATTTCATGCATCAAAAATTAAATCAAACACTAAATTTTCGTGTCATAAATCAAATTTTTGTGAAAGATGTGAACGGTGAAGGAATGATAAAAAAATGGACAAATTAGTGACATGTGAGATTTATTAAAGTTGTAAAGAATAATATGTCTTTTGGAAAGATAAAAATAAAGGAGTGTACATTTCGAAAATAAAACTGTTAACAGATGAATGAATGAGACGAACAAATTGTATAATAATTATTTCATAATTTAATGAAAAATATCAACGCTAACTTTCTTAATTTAAAAAATATTAACTAACGAATAATGAGATCCTTGTATCTAATATGTAATTTATATTAGATCAAATATTATTATTATATTTTATGTATAAATACTTGACCAGTTCAAATAAATATAAATTATATCAATTAACAATATAATTGGTATTTTTTAATTGAAAAGAAACATGTATAATAAAAAATTTACAAACATGATCGGATATGTAGTTATATACAAAGCTACAAAAACAAACATAATGGTATATAAATAATATAAGTCAACGTTCTATATACTTAAAATTTAAATTATGAAAAGAATAAAAGGAGATAATGTGAATTACCTAATAGGAATTCTAAATAATAAATCAAAAGTTAACTTAGCACAGTGGTTAAGACATGAAATTGCTAAAATGGAGTTAAGGGTTCGATTCTTAATGAGAACATAAATTAATTAATTTTTAGCATAACTTATAGAAAGTGGCATTTTTGTGATTTTTCAACAAATAAGGGTAAAATTGTAATTTCACAGCCATTTTTTGGGCTCAATTTGCCATTAGACGCCATTTAATATATATAAGTAGATAGATAGATTTACACACAAATCTATACTATATTATTAAAGACGAAACATTAAAAGTTTTGGTCGGTCGTCGGTCGGTCGGTCGGTCGGTATTTGGGCCGATTCACAGACCTATCTATAATCAATTTGTTAATAACCAATTACCTTTTTTCACTACATTACCTATTTTATATATTTTTTTTAAACCAAACCAACTCATCATCTAAAAATAAAACGGGCAACATATATGTACTATGGTAATATTATTATATATTTATAACTGATTACCTTTTTCAGCTAAAACACATTATTTTTATATTTTTTACCTAAAACAACTCATCTTATAAATATGACACATATATGGAAACCAAGTTATTGATAAACAATTACCTTTTTCAGCTAAATTATATTACCTATTTCATATATCTATTTAACTAAAACAAATCATTTTCTAAAAATAAGACGGGCAATCTATACTATATTATTAAAGCCGAAACATTGAAAGTTTTGGTTTTCGGTTAACGGTCGGTTTTTGGTTTTCGGTACTTTTTCTAATTAATAAATTAATAATATAATCAAAATTCGGGAAAGTTTTATTCCACATTAATATTTCATTATATTTTACTACATAAAAATCAAATAATATTGAAATCTAATCAAAAAATAGAAATGTGGGATCTAATTTGTTTAAATTTAGGATACAGTGCTACAAATATACTTCTTTCTTTTTAGGATAACGAAAGTTACTACAAATCAAATCTTTAATGGAATTGTATTATTGTCAAGTTACCAAAATAGTAACTAGATGATTGACTTTTACAATTAAAATATCATTACAATTATCTTTAAATTAAAACATATTACATTTTATATTTGTTATTACTAAAATCTATGTTTTCCAAAAATATGAGGTGCAATCCTTACTTATTTATTTTAAAACTTATTTTAATACTCTATTTAATATATAATAAAATAATATAAAAATAGTAAATAACTGATTGCCTTTTATAATTAAAAAAAAATCTAACATAATCTACTCCTTTTCCAAAAATATCACGACAATTACCTTTAAATTAAAATATAATATATTTTTTATTTTTTATCACTAAAATCTCTATTTTCCAAAAATATGAGGTGCAATCCTTACTTATTTATTTTAAAATCTATTTTAATACTATATTTAATAAATATGAAAATATTAACTAGCTGATTGCCTTTTATAATTAAAACATTTTTTTTCTAACAAAATCTACTTCTTTTCCAAAAATATCACGGGTAATTACCTTTAAATTAAAATATATTACCTTTTATATTTGTTATCACTAAAATCTCTATTTTGCAAAAATATCAAGTGCAACTCTTACTTATATATTTTAATACTTTTAATTATTTAAAAAAAAACTTACCCATTTTAACAAGTGAACGTATTTTTTTTAACAAATACAATTAATATAATTAAAACACATCATCACTAAAATCCCTATTTTCCAAAAATATGAGGTGGAATCCTTACTTATTTATTTTAAAACCTATTTTAATACTTTAATTAATAAATAATAAAATAATATAAAAATAGTAACTAGCTGATTGCCTTTTATAGTTAAAACATTTTTTTCTAACAAAATCTACATTTTTTTCCAAAAATATCACGGGCAATTACCTTTAAATTAAAATATATTACCTTTTATATTTGTTATCATTAAAATCTCTCTTTTCCAAAAATATCAAGTGCAACTTATATATTTTAAAACCTATTTTAATACTTTTAATTATTTAAAAAAACTTACTTATTTTAACAAGTGAACGTATTTTTTTAACACATAAAATTAATATAATTAAAACACATCTAAAAATATTACGTGCAATTACTTTTTTTTAATTAAAACATGTTAACTTTTCTATTTGTCCTTATTAAAAAAACTTACTTATTTTAACATGTCAACATATTTTTTTAATAAATAAAATTAATATAATTAAAACACTTCTAAAAATATCACGGTCAATTACTTTTTTTAATTAAAACATGTTAGATTTTCTATCTGTCCTTATTATTAATATTATTTTATTATAAAATAATATTAATATTACCTCATTTATCTTTCTCGGCCTCATTTGTATTTTTTTTTTATATTTTTTTATGTTCCAATGAATATTTAAGTTTCTCATTTTATAATTTATCATATTAATTTTTACTTTTATTTTAATATTTTCCGTTCACATTGAATTTTTTAGTTTATTATTAATAGAAGAAACATTAAAAGTTTGGTTGGTCGGTATGGTATGTTGTGATTTTACTTAATTGCCCTTAATTAATTAACTGTACTTCATGTTTTACTTAATTAACCTTACTTATTTATATAAATATATTATTAAATAATAATATTACATATTTATAACCAATTACCTTTTTCACCTAAAATACATTATTTTTTCTAACAAATTTCCCTACGATTTCAAATATATCACGGGCAATTACCTTTTTTAGCTAAAACATGTTAGTTTTTCTATTTTTCCTTACTAAAACCCCTCATTTTCCAAAAATATCACGGACAAACATTTAGTTATTTATTTTTAAATATATTTTAATATTATAATTATTTTTTAAAAGTTTACCTATTTTAACATATCTACTTATTTTTCTTAACAAATGCAATTACTAAAAATATTAAAATATAAATAATCAAATACCTATTTATAACCAATTATCTTTTCAGCTAAAACACATTATATATTTTTTCTAATAAAGTCTCTCCTTTTCTAAATATATCACGGGAAATTGCCTTTTACAATTGTCTTTTTCTATTTTTGTCACTAAAATCCTTTCATTTTCCAAAAATATCATAGGAAACCTTTACTTATTTATTTTAAAACGTATTTAAATACTTTTAATTATTAAATTTTAAAACCTCATTTTCCAAAAATATCACGGAATTTACATTTCTAAACTAAATATATGTTACATTTTTTATTTTATTTTACTAAAACCCCTCATTTCCAAAAATATAACGGGCAAACCCATACTTATTTATTTTAAAATCTGTTTGAATGTTTTTAATTAATTAAAAGTGTTTAGCTATTTTAACATGTCTACCTATTTTTTGCACAATTACAATTAATAAAATATTAAAATAATAATAATAAAATAATAATTAACAATCCGTGCATCGCACGGGTTTTAAGCTAGTATATATATATATATATATATAATAACGTAAATAAAAAATACAAATTTATATAAATAATATGTACCAAATTTACTTTACATAAAGGTTCAAAATAAAAAAAAAATATAGAATTAGAGAAAATAATGTGACTTATCTAATAAAATCTTTAAAGTAAACTCAAAAAACAACTTAGCATAGTGGTTAGGCTTTGGACTTCTTAGAAGGAGGTTTGGGGTTCGATTCTCTACAATAACAAATATTAACATATTTTTGTGCATAATAATATAACAATGGTATTTTTGTTATTTTTCAAAAAACAGGGATAAAATCGTAACTTCACAAGCATTAAAATGACAAACTTTGCCCTTGTGTTGGCATATAATATATAGTAATAGAAGATAGATAGATAGATAGATATTCACTAGTAGAAAACAGGCCTTTTACGTCGGTTAAATCGACCTTATACGTCGGTTAAATGGCGACGTATAGAGAGGGGACGTATAAAGTCACAGTCTTTTACGTCGGTTATTAAGCCGACGTAAAAGACCAAAATAACCGACGTATAAAAGTCTGAGTAACCGACGTAAAAGACCAAAATAACCGACGTATAAAAGTCTGAGTTCATAAGCTTATAGAGACCCTACATACAAGAGAAAAGACTAGAATCACTTGCTTTTAACATAACTTATAAAACACAGAGTATTAAGCATTGATGAGAGCTTAACAAATAACTTAGTCTTGTTACCCTGGTACAAGAACATTGCACTTCTTCAAGAACATAATTTGTGATCAGAACTCCGAAAGGTGAAGAATGATAAATGAGGATTGGTAGATGATACACTGAACTTAAACAATAAATTCTACATCAAGTAAATTTGTGCTAGTAAATTCAATATCCAGCCGTTCCCCACAGAAAGAAAAGTCACAAAAATCCTTGTTGCTCAACTGCTAATATAGGTGCCACAGGGCTTTAGAATAGCAGAAAACCAAAGAAGCTCAAAGAAGAAACAAAGAGCTTCCATAATCATCATATCTGGTATCTACGATTATATATTGTATACACATAGATCATAGATGGATAGAAGTTGACACTTTAGTTCCGGACTTTAGTTCCTGCCTGGTATATGAACAGAACTAAAACCCTAATTTTGTTTTTAATAGTTTTTACTATTCTAAGTACAAACTTCACGATGAAGTCGACCAAAACAAATGAATCATATTTGACCTTCAAACTTGATATGCTATTGATAATAGCATCGAATATGTATATAGCAAAAAAAAAAAAAAAAACAAGCCTATGTATAAAGGCAGAACAATCAGGTTGCAGCAAAGATAATTAAATAAAATATCTTACTCTAATTTACTCTGGCAGCCAGAAAAAGATTAATTAGATTGGGTTTTGCATCAGCTGTGACGGTTTTTATGTTTTTCCCCACAAAAACATCTTCAGGTCTGGAGGTGTCAATCCTTTGTCTGGCCATAGATCTGGTGCTCCGATACCACTTATGATCAATTCGCTACCTAATTAACACAACTTCATAATACAGATTTTAAAAACAAGCAACGGAAAATAAATACAGATTTTGAATGTGTGTGATTGAGAGAATATGAAACCCTAAGCGAGAGAGAGAGACTGAGACCGAGAGCGGGTTGAATTTGGGGATAGTGGAGAGCATTGGGGAAATAAAAGAGTGAAGTACGTTTGGGTTCAAATATTTTACACGTATGTTGATAAAAAGAGACAATTTTATACGTCGGAGTTTAAGATGGCTGATGTAAAAAAAATCTATATACGTCGTCTTTTTTCTCAACCGACGTATATAATAGCATTAGATACATCGCCTTTTCCTCAACCGACGTATATAGTAGCATTATATACGTCGCCTTTTCCTCAACCGACGTATAATGTCATTATATACGTCGTCTTGTACTCAACCGACGTATATAGTAGAATTATATACGTCGCCTTTTCCTCAACCGACGTATAAAACACTTATATACGTCGTCTTTAGGCGGAACCGACGTATATAAGTATTTTATACGTCGCCTTTGGATAGAACCGACGTATAATAGGCGACGTAAAAGATCATTTTTGTACTAGTGATTGTTGCACACAAAAATTATGAAAAAATAACAATGCGGTCAAAATTTAAAAATATTTGACTTTTAAAATTGATATATACCGTCATTTTTTGAGGGGAGGGAGTAATACTATTACTTTTAGAGCAAAAGAAGCTACTTAGGGTTTTGCTTTTCCTCGTGGTTATGTAATAACTAGGGTTTTGGTTTTTGCTTTTGGAGAAAAAGATGTGTCCAAAGGGCAAAAAGATCGATGATTTAGTACTTTTGGAGGGTAATTCAAGAGAAGAACGACTGAAGAATTTTCTTGATAGTTTTACGGAAGAGGAGAAGGCTGAATGGGATGCCGACATCGACGATAGGGTGGATGAGAATGGTCGCCATTCTATGACTTTTGAGGAATATGTTAGTCACCGGCTTGACATGATGGAAAGTGATGTGAGTAGCTACTATATATCTTGATCTGATTAATATATTTTGCTTTTTTTGTTGTGGCTCCTATTTGTATATATAAATTAGGAGCATAGTTTGCATGTAGATCTATTGTTTATTTTCTTGACATGATGACTCCAGTGACTATATATAAATATTTAAGTTTTAATCCAAATTTTGTAAATTTATAGCTTTATTTGTGAATTTCTTGGGGTATAGATCTTGTAATTTGTGGATATTGATCTTTTTTTAAAATACCTTTTTTTCATGTATTCTTTGTGGTAGAGATCTTCTTGCATATATTGATTGTATTGTATTAGATATATCTATTACATTATTTTCTAGAATTTGAATACATGTACAAAACCCAATCCCTTTCCCAGCTGTATTCAGGTCTGTTCTGGTGATGTGTATCCCATATTGATTATTTACGGAATAAAATTGCAGGGTTTCGATATTCAGGACTATTCGAAAGTCGGCGATCCTGGTGTGCTTTTTCAGTTTTACCAACCGCCAGACAAACTAACGATTGAAGAGATGGCTGAACTCCAAGATTGCTCCTGTGATGCAATTGCCAAATATAACCGGGAAAACGTCTGGTCCCTGCCTATGTCTATGTGTAATATTTTTTTAACAACTAAAATTCACATTTGGCTAATGTTCTTTTATATTGTTTTACAGAACACACGTTATGGCAATGTGCATGTGTTGAAGGCGAACTCGCAGGCTCTTTGTCCGTACAGGTATTATATCACGTTTCAAGCAGCTGATAAGAAAAATAATGAAGAGACCTTTCAGGCAAAAGTAAATGTCTGTTTCCCGGAGTTAGATAAAGTGGTTGAGTTGGTTAGGATCAAGACTCGCCCCAACCCTGTTTACATCACTAGGCGACACAAAACTTTCAGCAGGTAACTCTAGCTTTTCTTACTTAGTATACTTTTTGTTCCTTTGTAATCTATTTTTGTTTATTCAGTTGTATCCTTGTGTTCTGTTATTGGGACACAGTCTATGTTTGGTGCAATATTAATAGTTTTAGTGCTTTTAGCTCTTGTTCCTCAGTATATCTCAAAAAAAAGTAATTGGGGATTTAACATTTGTGGAAGAGTAAAATAAAGCCACTTCTTCCTGATGAAAATTTTTATACACATGAAACCAAGAAGCGGGGATCTATCTGTTGGGCACCAACAACGTCTGTTCTATTTATCTGTTAGAAGTAGTTGTATGTACTAGTTTTATTATGTTACAATTGTCATTTGTCAATGTTGAAACTCAACTTTTCTTATATCCAGTGTTTCTGAAAAACACTACAGTCTACAATCACTAGCTTTTAACCAGGGATTCAGGAAGGGAAAATATTTGTTAACATCATTTAAAATCACTTCTTGCTGTATTTCATCTTTTGTTTCTGAGTTGATTTTTTGGCTGCCATCAATGTTGGTTATTTTTCTTACAAGTATTTCATAGTGCAGTATGATAAACATCACAATTGGCATATAAGGTTACTTAGAAGTTATTCATAGCATTAACTGGATTACTGTCTTGCAACACATTGTATAATTTTGTGTGGGTAATATCAGAGGAGGACAAAGTTCCAGACCTGCTTCAAAACGTTCGGCATAATTGCGACCTGATCTACATGTTCGCAGGACCCCTGTTTTAAATCTATCCATCTATCTATCTACTTAACTATTTAACTGTTTATCTAATTATCTATCTATCTATCTAAATCATAATAGGATGTTGGAGCAATATGTTGATAGTACTCCTTTTTTATTGTATGTTAAATTTTAGCATGTAATGTACTGGAAACTATTTCATAATTAATTTATGTGCATGTATGTGGTATGGGGATGCATAAGAGTACCCGAGTTCCTATATTTTTAAGCAACCGTCTGTCTTTCATGTCTTTTAGGGCAGTGTCTTTGAAAATTCGGAAAATAAGCAGAGGCTGTAAAACTTCTATAGGCCGATGCTTCAAGCCTGAATCCTCTCAAGTTTTTCCTATCAATTGTAACCTTTTATTTAACCATTGTAACTGACCAGGCCTAAAAAATTGAGTGTTTGTGATTCTGCATTTGAGTATGATAGGGTATGAACCAGATATCTCCGGTTTATTGATTAGGCTATTTGTTATCAAGTTTAGTAATTAAATGCTTGTTATGTCTCTTCAAAGGCGATAATTTTAGATAGTTCTGTTTTCTTTTTTGTTTTTATCATTAGCTAGTATTGTGTAGATCTCAAAAAATTAATCAACCTTAATTTCGTTAGGTGGTTTTACTACTTTGTTCTATAGGTTCTTTGTCTATCTGTATGTTTTGGAGGAGCTTCTTTTTATTATTATTATCATCATTTTATCTATATATGCAGCAAAGAGCATACAGAATGTACATGTCTTCCTTTGGTCTATATTTGTAGACTGAACCTTCTATTAGATTTTCCATTTACCTGGCTCTTAAAATCTGTATCTTTATACTGTGTGTGTAGTAATGTGATATTAACTGACTATTGACCCATTGGGCGGACCGGTTTAACAAGTAATGTGATCTTTATTCTTTAGTATAAAAAATATGTTTTTGTGTCCCAATGTTTTCAACATTGTGTGAATCTACAAATATTTTGGCTACAGGTAGTTCTTTTTTCCTAGGAATAGATCACCCATAGAAACTATCATCGTACAATATTTGTAGTCGGAGACCTGGAAATCCTAACCACCAGACTAGATTTAAGTTACTAGAAGGAGCATATTTATTGAAAGCGTGAGCAACTCCATTACAAACTCTAGAACAATGCAAGAATTGACAAAATGAAAAGAAGAGCGCATGCATAGCCTTGGTGTTTTTGATACCAGTCCCAAAGATGAGTCTGGTGCATTAATCCTGTCTATGATACTCTTTCAATCTGATTCCATGATTAGATTGGTGAAACCTAACATGATTCTTTGACGAATATCGTAAAGTAATGCTATCGCTTCAGCAGTTTTTGGAGTGAAAGAACTGAAGCAACACCAAATAGCAGAGCCCAAGACTATACCTCAATCATTCCTCACAACCATACTCAAACCCACTTTGCTAATTGTAGAATCAATTTTTGCATCGATATTAGCCTTAAGCATACGTTCCGGAGGTCTTCTCCGCCTTTAATTCACTTCAAACTTGAAATCCGAAGATCCTGCACTTTGATTACTGTCCTTGCAAGAAGTTTGATAGTGAGAGGCAAGATAATCAACTGATCAGTTGACCACCAAGTCAGTTGTTAACTCACTTTCTGCGTGAACATTGTTGTTCTCCTGTACTGAATGCACCGAAAAATAGTTCCCATCTTAATTGACGAGAGAGGTTCCACCAAATCAGGTAAAGAAATCATGGAAGAGTCCCGTGGTTCACACTCAACTCTGCGTGAATTTGTTATGAAGGCAAATTCGCAGAGTTGTGGTGAAGGCAAATTCGCAGACTCTTGTCTATACAGGTATTATATCACGTTTCAAGCAACCAATGAAGAAAACAATGACAGACCTTTCAAGCAAGAGTAAATATATGTTTCCCTAAGTTGGATTAAGTGGTTGAGTTGGTTAGGAACAAGATTGCCCCCAACCCTGTTTACATCACTAGGCAACACAAAGCTCCCAACAGGTAACTCATTTAGTAAATATCCTTTAGTAGGATTGTTGTTCGTTTGTTATCTCCTTTTTGCCTTTTCCAATAGACATTATTTGTGTCTTATGATGTTGGGTACAATCTAAGTTTGTCACAATATCAGTGGTTTTTGTGCTTTTAGCCCTTTAATCCTCACTATAGCTAAATAATAAAGTAGTTAGGAATTTTAGGTTCTTGAAAGGTTGGAATAGAACCACCCTTCCTGTGATGAATGTTTTTATTTCCAGAAAAACCAAAAAGAGGCGATCTAGGTTGAGGGCACTTGGGCAACGACGATTTCTTTGCGATTTATATGTTGGAAACAGTTGTGTGCGGAATTTTATCATATCAAAATTGCATTTGGCTCAGTGTTCAAAATCAACTTTTCTTATATCCGGTCTCCTTACACAACACTAGAAAATACGTCTTGCTGTGTTACGTCTTTTGTTTCCGAGTTGATTTTTAGCTTCCATCAATAACATTGTTCTTCTTACACGTATTTCACAGTGTGGTATACGATAAATATCACAATTGGCATGTAAGGTTACTAAAAAGTCAGTCACAGTATCAACTACATTACTGTCAATTACTGTCTTGCAACACAATGTATAATTTTGTGTGGGTTATATGCAGGGAAGGACAAGGTTCAAGGCCTGCTTCAAAGGGTTCTGCATAATTAACGACCCGATCACTATGTCCAGGGGACCCCTGTTTTAAGTCTGTTTATCTATCTATTATCATCATACGATGTTGTCGCTCTAGTTGACACTACTCCATTTTTAATGCTTGTTAACATGAGATGTACCGTAAACTATTACATCATTAAATACCTGCATATTATGTCTTTTAGCATAGCATCTTTGAAAATATGGAGGAAGAATCTGAGGCTGTTCTGAAGTGAGATTGGGATCCTATGAATTTTTTCGTTTTATTATTACCCATTAGCTAGTATTTTGCAGATCTCAAACAATGAGTCTCCCTCGATATCTTAATGTGGTTTTACTAGTTTGTCTATTGGTCTATCTGTATTTTTTGGACAAGTTCTAATTTTTGCAAATCAAGTGAAGCAAATAGTGAATATACATGGTGTGTCTTGCCTTGGTCTGTGTTTGATATTAACTGATTATTGACTTATTGGGCCGATGGGTTCAATATGTAATTTGATGTTTAAAGTAGACACAACAAAATTGTGGCCCGATCGTTTTCAAAATTTATACATGATTCAATTGAAAACAAACATTGTAGTGAATAGTTGTTTCGACCGGTTTATTCAATCTGCTTCCTAGTAGATTTTCTAGTGTCTATTTTCAATTTTCAAAATTTGTTTTTTTCTTGTATTGTGAGCTAAAACAGATTTGCATTGCAATGTTAAATTTTATTTAAAATTAAAGATTAACTAGTTTACTAAATTTTATTTTTTTCAAATTTCATTATCTAAATCAGAGAATTATTTGAGTTTACAAAGTGTCGTAGCCAACCTCCACGTTGGCTACTCCTCTCCTACTTCTAAACACCTTCCACCCATGTATCAATCACCCATGAATCGCAAAGTACATGAGTACAAGTTTTTTCCAATAAATTTTTTCGAGAAAGATTCAAAATTCGAGTCAAAAATTGATTGACATGTACTATCTACAATAACATCTAAATATCTACAATAACATCTATAAATTATTTATTTTTAGTTACTATCAAAAAAAATTGGAAGTCTACTTAAATCAACTTATAGTAGAATGTCAATATCGGTTTCAATAACATATGTCCAATCGTTAATTTATCGTTTATGTTTTATTGACATCTTTATTTAAATATCAGGAGTTAACACTCTATAATTTGCACATAGTTCGTTCATATTATGCACATAGTTTGCTCCTATATAGTTTGATAGTGATGGATATTATTTGAAATTAGTAATTTGGTACAAAGAATTTTATTAATTTTTAAAAGAATGCCCACCATTTTGATATGAATTCACAAATTTCAAAATAGAACTATTTTTTTAAAAAGTCTGTACAAATTATGATCACTAAAATACAATCAATTCTTAAAGAAACAAGCCCTAATTAGAAATAATTAAAATATGATCGTTTTAATCAAATTACATGCAAGACGAATATAGTTAATTAATCATATGAAAGTTACAATACATCTAATTAATTCTAATGTTTAACATTTTAACATAAAATGAATAAACTTATAATGATAAAATACATTAATTGATTTATTTTTAGGCCATAAAGTTAGGGGCTCAAGACAGTCGTCTTTGTCACCCTGGGCCGAACCTGGAACAAGAAGTACAACCATTCACTTATGTTATTCATGAAATATAAAAAATTATGGGGAAAAAAATATGAGTAATCATAATGGTAACCATATCGTAGAACTAATCATATCCTACTTTACATTCTTTCTTATGTCATTATCGGTTTCAATAACATATGTTCTTTTTTATATAACTATATTGATTTCTAAAGTTTGGTCGTGGACTCGAGGTTAGTTGATAAGTGTGTGTTTTATTTTAATATTGTCCCTATATTTCAAGTTATTTTGTATTGATTTGGATTTTTATTTAATAAATTATATTGTTTTATTGTAGTTATCAAGGAGTTGTAATAAAGAAAGAATTGAAGTTTAAATGACAAGAGTTGGAGATTTATTTGATTAAAATTCGGTTTTGATGGGTCACTTGCGCAGTCCACACTGTTTTGGTCATAATCGGAGTTTCAGAAGTTCGATTTAGACGATTCAACAGCCCACGGAAAGATTATGAGAAGAGATTTGTTTTGGAAGTGGTCTTGATATCAAAATCCAGTCAATTCAGTCCAGAAACAGAGCCCAACAGTCAGCTACGAATTTCTATCAGTGGAATTCAATTATGTTTGAGAAATTTCATTGTATTTATATTAAGTTATTAAAAACACTTTTATAAAAGATTTGATTAGATATAGATCAGACCTAATACAGAGAGATAAAAGGGAAGAGACAAGAGAGTCGCACAAGGGAGGAGGAGAAACCATCAACGGAGAAGGATTCGGTCATTGAATGAAGACATTCAATTGACTTTGTTTTCTCTTATCTTTTATTTATCTTTTCTTATGACCATGTGTTGGTTATCTTGGGATCGTTTTAAGATAATTGTTATGAACTAATTGTATAAAATTGGGATTTTTATGAAACTCTAGCATGTGATTATTGTTGTTTTGTTAAATAGAAAACTCTACAGTTTATTCGTTCAAGTGTTTTTCATGCTAAAACTTGTTATTGTCTGATCAACTTTAGTGGGTTAATGAGTTAATTATAATATCGAGAGAGTTATAATTAATTGACATAAAACTTGAATGATGCATGTTTATATCTTCTGATTATAATATTGTTACGGTATAGACATATATTGTGACCATGCATAATTTTGTGAATTGGTGTTTAATTGTATTCTGAGGAGTAAATTTGGCATAAACATATGTTAGTATACTTGGTAGGTATTATACCATAGTGATTTCGAGAGAAACATATGATCATTAAATTCTAACTAGTGAACTGTTGAAATTGTTATAGTGCTAAGCGACACTTTTACTGATTTTCATGTGTTAGGGGGAACTAATTATCCTGACTTATTTTCTCATATTGAAAACTCTCTTTACTAGTATAATTTAGTTGGTTAAATTAGTTTTTTTTAAAATAGTTTAATTAAAAACAATCTTTAATCGATTCTTTTGTTCGATAACTGAATTGTGAAATTTTACTTGCGATTAATATAAATTTGTAATTTTTGAGGAACGATATCTAGTATTCACTACTATATTACTTGTTTGCGATTGTGTACACTTGCACATCTGTATTTTACGCAATATTAGTTCACTAATGTGAACATGCAATTATTTTGGCTATGGGACAGTTTGGAACGAGGAAACTTCGGTTTTGCAAGGAAATTCTTTTTTTGTTGTATTATTAATACGTTGGCCTTATTCATTCTGAATGGGGGATAAGTTTGACAGGTCGACCCACCTCAGTCATGCCTGTTTAATTCATATGACATCCAGCTAAGACTCCACACTCCACACTCCACACTCCTCTCTCTCTCTCAATTATATTTACAATTTTTATCCAAATAACATCACAATGTAAATGTGTGTAAATATGAATTCAGATAACATGGTCCATGTGAATGGGCATATATACAGAGGACTACCATAAGTTTACCAGCCCTACATACAAGGTCAAACTTACTGAACTCACACCTTGACAATCCTATCATAAAACAAGACTCTCGTTTGTTTACTGTTTGTGTTTGTAGTAGCATTAGTCATGTTCTCACAACCAGTTGTCCATTGACAATTCGACTCGACATTAGGATAAATATTATAAAGTACATATAATTGAGGCTCTAGTTGTAAAAGGGAACATAAAGATAGTGAGTATAGTACTAGCAGTGAGCAACTCATATAAAATCAAACACTATTGTTAATTACTCAAAGTTAGCACTACAAAACAAATTTGATGTCACTTGGTTATTGACATGGACCATACATCACTAGCATATTCTTTGGTTAAAACAATAACCAAAAACAAAAGAAGAGGAGTGTACCTATAATTTTGTAAAAATTATTACGAGAATACAAGTAAAGTTTACGTACATCTTACTTCTGTTCCGAAATTTGTATTAATATTTTTTATGTCATGACACTTATGAGAATTCAAATAATGCATAACAAGTTAGTAACACAAGCACGTAGAGGAGAGAATCATCAGATTCTGCTCTTTCAATAAGTATAAACAAGTACATTATCTCTGACAATTAACTAAAAGTTCTACCACTCCAGTTGTGGATTTGATGACAGTGTTTGAACTTTGACAGCTCTAAACAGTTCATTTTCTAGAACAAACTTTACAAATCATCCCCTAAATTTGTATATTCTTTACATCTATTATATTATAAAGGAGAAATAACACACAATTACTTTTATATGTAAATGATAAAGAGGGAATATTTAGGGAAAATATGTACCACAAATTTCGAATCCAAATAAAATTTGTAGTCATGTAGTGGAGTGGGCTGATACAAACCCCAAAAAACTAGCTACAATTCAAAGAACGTACAGGGGTCTGTAGATGATGAATGGAAGGTAGTTAAATGCAGCGAAGGATAACCCTTGGAAGCTGACATTTACTGTAATTTAGTGCCCTGCCACATCAAATTAGTTTAAAATCCAGTACCGACCTTAATTACGAAAAAAGTATCATTTATAAATATTTACTGTACAAAATTCTCGCATCAAATCGTAAATTTTTCGTGTCTCGGGTATGATCTAGCACTAAATATATAGAATAGATGATCGCCCATAATTCCAAATTTTGAGAAGAAAAAGTGCAGAGGTAAATTTGACTAACAAATGTATTTTCTAGATGAACTTTAGAGGAAGATGATGTCAAACATTGAACTTGGCACTTTAAGTCCCAATACAGCTGCTAAATCACATGGTTGATCAAAAATCAATGAAATAAAATACTCATACTACTACCTCAACATCAAGATAGAATCAATAATTTATTAACATGATCTGTAATTGACAATTACAGTTTGATCATAAAAAATTGTTTAGAATCAATTCCTATATATAATTAACAGAAACATCAGTAAACAAATAGCTATCAAGAATTTACAGATTAACAAGAACAACAACATTTCAGAAATAAATCAAAAGAAAGGTCATTTCTCTAGTAAACTATAGAGTTTCCATACATTTCTTCGATTCTTCTCTTGTTACATGAAAGCTGTGTGTCTCTTGTTTCTTTAACCTTGTAGCTACATACTTGAATCTGATGTATATTTATTTTAATTGTTTTGAACATTGAGGCTGTAAAAATTATTTATAAAATGAACAAGAAAATGGAGAAAATAGGGATCAAGAATATAGGGTTTGACAGCTTTGTAGATGAGGAAGGAGGTGGTGGGCTATGGTAATAAAATGGAAAGTAGGGTACAATAGGGTTTGGTGGCGGTGGGGTAGGGTAAAAGTTCCCAGCCGGAGGGAAGTAGTTTCCGATGGTTGTCGGCGGGGAGTAGCCGTAATTTGGTTGAGAAGGTGGTGGTGGAGAGTAGTAGTAGTTGTTGCCACTAGAGCTTGGTGGTGAGGGTGGTGGAGGGCAGTTCGATGATGATGAAGGTGGTGGTTGTGTTGGAGCTGGTGGTGGTGGAGATGGGGTGGCAGGTGGTGGCGGAGAAGCGTACACCGGAGGGTTGCATGGGTTGTCACAAGCGGCACACATTGTGCATTCAACTTCGTACTTTGATCCTGCCCAAGTGTTTGCACTCACATTTTTTGATAATAAAAGGAGTTGTAGTATGATGAATATATTGAAAGATGATTTTAAGAGTAGAGTTGGTTTCATTGTAAGAATTTGAAGAAAGGTAGGGAGAGATTGAGAGAGAGAGAGAGAGATGGGGAGAGAGGGTTAAGTGGAGGGTGTGCTCATAGTTTTAAGGGCTATATTTTGGGTATGTGGAATTTGTATCAATTATATTGATACATTTATGTATATGATTCTATGGGTATGGTATGGGCCTTATAAAATACTAGTAGTACTTTTACTAGTGTGAGATTACCTGTCCCTCAATATTTGTTGTCACGGTAAGAAAGTAAGGTTAATTTTGATAAATCAAATTCGACATAAATTAGATTTGACAGAACTTTGTTGAAATTATACATTGTGACTAAATTTTATCGTGGATTTTTGCAAAAATCTTCAAGATTCTAAGTGTGATTTTTGCTTTTACACTAAATTATTTGTGTTGCTCATATGGACAGTGGATTGGTAAGTGATCGTTGTCTCTTGATTGATTTCAGTTTTGTTGAATTTACTGATTAGTTATTCAACTTACCAGAAAAAGGTAGAGTTCTTCATTAACAATTTAAACGGACCACATCAAGAGTCAAGACCACATTTAGTATTCACTGTAAAATTTTAAAGATACACGCATTGACCAATTAAAGTAATTTCTCAAAAAAAAAAAAAGAATTATTAATAAGGAAGATCTTCCTGTTTTAATAAGAAAAGGGCAGCCTCATTTATGATTATGCATGGAGCCTAGGTCAACATTGGATATGTGCAACACAAGCAATTAATTGCTACTTAATTTGGTGACAACATTTTTAAACTATATATGTTTCTAAATCTCGGAGGGACGAAGAAGATGTAGAAACCAAAAACTCATCTCAAGCTCTCAACTAGTTCATCTCATAATTACAATTAAGTTTCACTTAATATATTATTAAAATTATTTAAACTGTCATATTTTCTTTACTTCGATGCGATAAATATTTCTCGTAAGATGAGTGGCAGTGGTTGAGGCGTACACCACACATTTGTTCCAGGCTGGTAATGATGCCAGGCTAGCTGGTGTGAATTCAGTAGAGGTGTAGTATTTTCAAAGCAATTGTTCCATTTTGTACAAACACTACAACTACCACAAATTCTTGTTACTTTATCAATCAACATTCCTTTTTTTTTTTTTTTAATTTACAAAATGGTCACCGGCAAACATTTTTTATTGTAAATTAATTTTTTTTATCGTAAATTATATTATGAAAAATTTCTGCGGTACATATAAATGATAGATTTCCTGCATACATGTCAAAAAATTTATTGTACACATACTACAAAAAAAATTTATCGTACATGTTTTTCACGGTCAATGTTAGTAACCGTTTGCAATAAACTATGCCCTTGTGAAACCTTGTTAAAACTTAAAAGAGAACAAGAATGTATTAAAACGACAATAACAAATTTAAATCAAAACACAATATTGAAATTTAAAATGTTCAATCTTATTTAAAAGTAAAGAGAGATATAATCGGATAATATTTAATAAGTCATAATTTTATGCTTCATATAAAGGAAAATTCCAAACATTATAAATTAGTTTTTGTTGTCTACCGGATGTAACTACTAACTTGTACTAATATAATTTTGCTAATTAGAACTAAACTTTTTATGTTTTTACACTTCTGTTAAAATAAAAGATTTTAAGCCAAGTACTTTAGGTCAGGATAGTGGCCGGTGAGTCGGTCACTGATTTGTCCCAATCACCCCCATTCTGTTATATGTACATTAAACTCAAAATTTTCATTTCTTATCTCACCTAATTTCTGCCAAATTTATAGTTTTATTTCATATTTTTTTTTAAAGGGTACAATAGTTAACGGGATAAATTCAACCGGTCAACCCTCCGTCTCCGCCAAGGGAGAGGGGAGTGCCAACCGTTGGGCCAAAGGCCACGGTTTTCATATCTCTCTTCTTAGTTTGTTTATTATTAAATCGCATACTGGTCACAATCATAAGTGAAATGAGAATATACAATGCCTAGCAAGTATTCGATGGAGAGACCATTATTGATAAATTATTACATACATGTGTAATGTATGTAAAGTTAGGATACAGATTATTGCACAAAGCCAAGTATAGTGGCCGCTTCTTAATGGTGTCATTACCCATGTCTGCACTAGTTTAGTGTAGTCGTACAGAATAAAGCAATAGGGATCAACGATTGAGTTCTAAGGTAATTAGAATTCCGCAATTTATTCCATGTTGGAATGTAGATACCGGCCCTTCTCTTTTCGCCTTATTAACAACAGATTGAACATTCGATCATTAATAATTGGAGATTTCGAACATTTACAGGGATTCGTTCGTGCAAATTATATAAATTTTCGACGTTGAGTGACCCATGAGTGGGTATCCTTTTCCTGCATTCATAAAGGATGCTAAACACTTTGGAGGTAAATGGAACATCAAGGCACAAGCTATTATCTGGAACAATATGAAGCACTAACATAAACAGTTCAAACAACTATGCAAGGAATACAAAGAATCATGTCTTTTTAAATAGAATAAATTTCTGTACAATAAGATCAAATTCTTCAAAAAAATAAAAACTAAATTGAAATTGTGTTATTACAGTTAGAGAGATTCTTCCGGTTTGCAAATACCCACAGATTTATCGAGAAACATCTCAAATATTTGCATCCACCACAACCCCTAAATATGCTTGTTCTTACTTCATCCTACCTATCACTGTAAAAGAAATTGCATGAGAAAGTGCATTACCATCAGCTGACTGTCATCTTCTAAGCAACTCAACAGTTATATTTAGTGTTCTTGAAGCTTTGAAATACACAGGCTGAACAAGTTATCACATCAGCAAATGGAGTGAAATCAACCTCTGCTATTTGATTGTACAACAGAAGTCTATTCAGCTGCATTGCAGCCATGTACACCACCAGAAACTGCTTATCATTCACATAGCGTGAGCTGAAGTACAACTACACGGGAAGGTTATCCAAGGGATATCCATCAAAGTCAAAATCATTTTCAACTGTTACAATCCCTTCTTGCTGCTATGTAAGAGAAAAATCAGAGATCAGCAACAAACGGTACTTTAATCAAGATCTACATGTAACTTCTAAAAACTAGGAAAGAGAATGGGACAAAAAGCTTACATGCTTTAGGAGTGCAGACATTAGGTCTTCTTGATCATATTGGTCAGGTAATATATTATTATAGAAATTTCCTTCAAGCAGTTCAGCCTTGACTCTTGGTGAAGTGTCAGTAAAATAAGCATTAAGCTGCTGACCAATGTTTGGCATATTCCTGTGTCCATTCTCTTCCACTCCTGAGAAGATTCCCTTGCCAAAAGATGAGCTACTGCTGTGGCCACTAGATGAAAAACCTTGTTGAAGTAAAACAGATGGCAAAACAGAAGAGTTCCTGCTTTGCTCAATTGTGTCTCTAGATGAAAAGGTTTGTTGAACTAGAGCTGATTGTGAAACATCATGGTTTCCTCGCATATTTGCATGTTGTAAAGTGTCAAAGGCCAATCCAGAACTCTGTAAACTCCAATCTTGAGATTTGTGCTGCTGCTGCTGCCCACTAAATACATCATAATTTGAACCCCCTTGCGATCCTTTTAGTTGCATTGTAGTCTCTTCTCGGGGTATAACTTTAGAAGCCAGAGAAGAAATTCCAGAATTGCCCCCGAGAGGAAAGCTATTCCTCGAGAGATCGGTAGAGTGCTGTGCTGAGAAACCTGCCACCGGAGAGGATTGAGAGACTTGATTGTATACAGGGCGCGTCAAAACTCTACTCGTCCCATTTGATACAACAGGTTGCCCAATGGATGAGGGAAGCCTTGAAACATAACTACCATTAATGTCATTTTGTATCTGAGATCTTGACTGTGGTTGAGCCATCTGCATCATCAGAGAATTACCTTGGCTTCCATGGGAGCCGACTGGCATGTTAATCGCAAATGAATTTGCAGCTTGATGAAAATTAGCAAGTTGCTTTGGTTCCATATTTGTTGGGATGCCATGGAGGAAATTCACTTGCTTACTATTGCTCAGGTGTTGCTGTTGCCCCTCCCCAAAACGTAACTTTGGAGTTTCAAAGCTAAATAGGTTTCTTTGATCGAGGGGTGAAACAACCGATTTTGTAGCAGACCTGCCAAACGCTGCTGCTTGAAGTGCTGCAAGATTTTGTGCTGGGAGTTGACCACTGGCAGCATATGCTTGAAGTTCAAGATCATTGAATGAAGATATGGACCCGTATGTTGCTTCTGGGTTTCCCATGAAAGAGCCATTGAGTGCATTCTGGTGCTGCCCGCTTAATCTTCTAAGATATAGGCGATACTTCTGCAAAAATTGACTATTGTCACGAGGACTTTCTAAATAACAGCAAGGAAACAAGGTTTAGATTGCATGAATTACAATGAACATTTAGAAGAACAAAAAAAAATACTACATTCTCAAGTCTCAACTCCTTCAACTAATAAAAAGCTGTCGTGAAGATATCTTCGAAGAGAAGAAGAAATTTACCTGGAGGTGACTGGCTACATTCTCTCTGGTGAGTCCAGGCACATTCATCAACTCTAGAATTTTCTTTGGAACAGCCTCTGTATTTGCAGAAGTCAGTATATAAGGAAACAAACACAGAAAATTTGCAGAAGTCAATATATGAGGACACTTTTTTGAGAGAGGAGTCCCACTCCCACAGCACATTTGACCTTCTAAAGTTCAGATTGTGTAATTTTAGCATTCCAGGTTGACACGAGTCCTGTTAACTTACTCAAAAAAGCCTTAGTTTTTTAAAACTATTTACCTAGTACTGAGTTTTGTCAAGGAACTGCTACTGAAAAGCACAGGTGTAGACATCCCAACAAGTAATTTATCGTAAAGATACAAGATGAATGACTTGCCATAAGTATAGCAAATCTAATGTGTATATGCCGACATACTAATGATATATGATATATGATATATGCAGTCACTTTTTTCCAAACAAGTCGGTCACTTTTTTCCAAACAAGTCAACAACTTTACACAAAAATGCTTACCTAACCCAAAATGATACATCTCAACTAGGGAAATATGTATAGAAAAGGGCACATTATCTTTCTCAATATGCATAGATGCTTCATTCCACTTAGGAAAGGAATGGCTGCTCTATATAAATGGCATGTCATGTCTGTGACTTTAATAATAAAGCTTAAGGAAATAATTACTAGAAACTAAAAATAAAAATGAGTCATTGTCGTTTTGAGTTTTCTTCTTCCCATACTTACATGCAAATCCATTTGAGTGGCAACTCTTAAGACGTACTGTGTATGATTTTTATTTTTTTGTTAAATCATATCATGTATGATTTGTGTCTGCCAGGAGACACATTACCCAAGTTCAAATTCAAGTAGGTTCTTCATTAAATTATATTAGGACAATACTTTATCGTCTTCAATTTGAAATAAGGTTCAGAATATCAACATGTTGAAAGAAGTAACAAGAAAGAAAAAAAAAAACCATTATATAATGAGTAGAGGCGTTTGGTTAAGCTTATTTCAAGGAAACAAGTACTCTTTTTTTCGGAGATAAGTACTTGTTTTTTCGAAAAAAGCCAAAACAAACACCCCCACCATCTACCTAGCCTCATAATGCTGCCATCTTGAATTTCTTTATCAGGATGCAATTACACATATACCCTTGTACTCATCCAGATTTGAAGTAAACCTCTAACTTTCAGCTCATAAAATGCCGTAAACTCGGACTTCTCTTTTTGGCGGGCTTCACATTTTTTTAATATCAAATGTAATTGACTAAACTTCTGTACCATTAGTTGGTGCTATTTGCTTTTATGTAGGGTTCAAAATCTGTTCACTGGATGCTATGTCATGTTCTAAATTTGGTAGGAGCTATGGTATAAAACATGAGATAACAACTCATGAAGATGTAAAGGTTCACTTGGAGATTGCAAGAGGACTTCCTTTCATGGATCAAATAGTAGTGCGAAGGGAAGGAGTTTGTGGTTAGACTTTAACCAATGTTTTTCTCCTACCTTTGGAATATATTATATGTATAAAAAAGAGTAAATAGCAGTTTGCACCCATTTACTTTGGGTGTTTTTTCGATTTGGTCCTGAATAATGTTCTGTAGCAGAATGCACCCCTATGTTTAATTGTCGCTTCGATTTGCACCCTTTAGACCAACTACCATTAATTTTGACTGTTAACCTTAACAGCCAGGGTTATTTGGGTAAATAGCCAGGATAATTTCCTATTTATTTAGATTTTAACAGTATTTATGTGAATAACTATGGTGGATTTGTTCTTGATAATTGATAGTTGGATTGTGTTTGTTATGAAATTTATAACATGATTATGATTTTTGATTTAATTTTTGAGCTTGAATTCGAGTTATTCGGAAATTTAAGGGTCACCGGATTTTCTTTAAGTTTTTGGCCGGAATTGAACCTTGGTAATTCGGTTGTTAATGACACTTATGCCACGGAATAGATCGTAGAATGGCGATTATATACATGTAAAAATATTCGAGTTTGGTATTCATCTTTGGGTGGCCGGAAACGCGGCGGTGCCGCCGGCGAGCCTTGGGCTCGATTTTTAGCCGTTTTGGTTGATGTTTTGTTGGGTATTGATTGTGTTATGAAGGCCTGTGATTTCCCATAAGAAAACCGGGCATTTTGGAGGTCGTTTCGAACGATTTGGACTCGCCGACGGCGAGGCTATCGGCCGGATTCTGGAATTCTCCGGTTTCGGTGAGGCTGTTCGTCCGATTCCAGCGAGTTTCTTGATTAAGCCACCGTTTGATCCATTTGGTTAGTAAAGTATTTCATGAACAGTGTTTATGTGATTTATTTTCCAATTTTACCCCTGCTCTAATTAACGGTGACAGTCAATATGGACGTAATTTGGTCAAAGGGGTGCAAATCGAAGCGACAATTAAATATAGGGGTGCATTCTGCTACATAACATTATTCAGGACCAAATCGAAAAAACAACCAAAGTAAAGGGGTGCAAACTGCTATTTACTCTATAAAAAATGCCAAAAAAACATAGATCTTTGAATTGGTTCTTGTTTGTCAATTTGCACACTTCCCAGTTTTGTTACCCAGACTCGGTTGGAAGTGTGCAACATCGATACATGTCCAAGTGTCAGAATTGGCAATATTTAAAAATGTTTCATTAAACTAGTGTCCAAGTGTCCACATCCATGTCCAAGTGTACTCGAGGAAAAATGAAGAGTCCGGATGGCAGAGTGCGCTACTTAGCTACATAAGATGTGTCTATATTGGTCTTCAATTAATTGGATGAAGGTGAAACAGTGACTTGATTGAAGATATTGAACATCTCAGTTCATAAATTTAACTAAAGTAAAAAAGGGACCAAAATGAAAAAGAGAGAAACCTAATTTTACCATATCCCTAGTTGACTTAGACCCTGCTCCCAAGTTTTAGATAGAGAGGGAAGCAGATGACTAAGGTATAAAGTGAGTAAATTTTCACCTCTATCTGTGCTTCTGAATCTAAGAGGGAAGGACAACAGATGTAAAGGAAGTAAAACGACCTTTATTTTAACTCCCAAAATGGGATGGAAGGGAAGTAAAGTTGGATGAAAACTTTAGAATTAATTTTTGACTTTCTATATATCTTACTTACTTTTTGTGTCCAATCCAGATCCTCTTTACTTCCTTTTTTTATAATTAGTGAAACTCGTAAAACTTAGGCGCAAACTAGTGAAGATTTTTCAGTTGACTCCCATCACTTCCCACTGCTTTTGTTCTTACAAAACTAGGTTTCCTTTTCCTAAATAAATTAGGTCTCCATACCAGCAGCAAGGTGTTAAAAGATGGAAAACCAGACAAAATAGCATATAAAGAAAAGAAAACAGTCCAACTATCATTCTGAAAGACCTATATATGTAACAGTTTGTAGATGAAGAAATTTGACACACAATTGAACTAATTAAATTTTTATGTTTTTGTACCTACTTTTCTCTCAAATTAACTACAGGTTTCAAGCATTTGTTCATCCTCATGAAAACAAACTAAGCCCTATATATGAAAGAATCTATATGTGCTACAGAACTTCAAGGAATTTCTTAAATCCGGCCCACCTGATATAGGACAAATATGTAAAAAAGCTTGCAACATTGTCACACAGCTAAAACCTAATGATGAATCACTTGCTAAAATATCACATGTGGTACAGATATGGGTTATTCTATTCATATTTAGCAACCTAATTGAGTTCTGAAGAAATCCTACCAGCAAAGAACTATTACGCGAACACGAACTATACCAGGAATATAGAAAAAAGTAGAAAAAAATAGAAAAAAAGAAGAAGGTTCTTACTGTCAATTCCAAGTTGATTAGCGGCTGCTACAAACTGTTGGTGAAGCTCAACTGACCAGACAACCCGTGGTTTCTTTAACGATGATGTGTCATCATCTCTATCTTCTGGGTCTTCTTCTTCATCCTTTTTTCTCTTTGAGTTTCTCCAACTGCCTTCATTTGCCGATGACAAGTAATCAGCATCGTCAGGCTGCTGTTGCTGCAGTTTCCCATCTTCCACACTTCCGGATTGCTCAATGTCCTTCCACACGTGTTTTCTTTTGCGTACTACATGCTGCCATATGTTCTTCAGTGCCTCAAGACGAACTGGTTTGATCAGGTAATCACATGCACCATGAGTTACACCTTTCATTACAACATTCTTGCTATCGTCTGCTGACATCACTGTTTAAATAATTATACCAGATTGATTAGATAAATCGAACAAATACCATCTGTTTCATAAATGAATACACCACAAAAATCAAGCAGAAAGGTACTGTGCTGCTTACTGATAACTGGGAGGTCCATCTCCAGTCCAATGTGCTCAAGAAGCTTGAACCCATCCATGTCAGGCATGTGAACATCACTTAAAACAATGTCATATCCATTTCTGTTCTCCCTTAGTAGGGACAAGGCAATCTCAGCTCGATTGCATTTTGTTGCTGAAAACCCAAGAAAGAAAGAAATCGATAACTATTAAACACATAAATATCTGTTTGTACAATTGTACATTAATTTTTCACAACAAGGATATATCAATTAATGCCTCTAGATCAATTAAGTTTCCACTCATAGCAAGGGTAAAATATAGAAAACACAGTTAAAGTCCAAATCTTTACCAAATTCGGATATCATTAAACACAGTATACAAAAAAAAACCCAAATAGAGTAATCCTAGGTAAGTACTCAAATCCATATGTAATATTTCTTACACAGATAGATACTGAAATTAACTTCATATCCAGTATCTAAGTTGGTACAAAATCAAAGTCCAAAGACTTGAACAGCAATTTTACATCCAAATCTCTATAATTTCCTAGTCAATTGCCTAATCTAAATAACCAATCTCTTGAGAATAACATTAATAACAACATATAAAGTCCAAAATGGTAACTAAACTAAAAACAATCAATTACAAGAGGACCAAACACTAAAAATTCAATAAAGCTTTGACATTTACCAACCCAAACAACTAAACTAACAAAATCTCAAACCAATTCAACTCCAAAGGATAAAAACATCAAAACTAACACATGCAAACATAACACAACTACACATAAACACATATATATATGTGTAAATATACCTTCATAGTGGCAAGTCCTAAGCATTTTTTCCAAGATCATAAGACAAGTAGGATCATCATCAACAACAAGTACCCGAAGACCAGCAGGAAACTGTTGGGCCGGCCCATGAGAACTTGAACTAGGCATCGACCCAGATTTAGCTACTTGACTAGCACCCAGATTCATTTCTTGTCAAATTCAACTCAAGAACACATCTTTAACTAAAATTAAACCCAACCCTTTTCAAGAAAACACAAAACAAGAAATACCCAGATTTTAGTTTAGACTAAAAAAGACTAAACAGTTGAAATCAAGAATTTGTGAAGGTGATATATAGACACAAGTTTGTAAGTGAAGGAGTTGAATTTGTGTATGTATATGTGGGATCGAAGACAAGGTTGTGTAAGTGAAGGAGTTGAATTTTAGTTTAGTTTAGTTTTGTTGATATCTGAATTTATGTTGTTGATATATTTTCTTGAAAATGTAAGTTGAGGATTATTTTAATGTAAGAATGTGGGACCAATGGGTCTTCCCATTGAGTATGGATCCAGCTCACTTGCGAGCTTCACAATCTTCACTTCACGCCAGCTCAAACTATATTTTCTACTGATTTTTTCATGAAAATTTATAATTACACATTCTTCGGATTTTTCTTTAATATAACTTCCCCAGCAGCTTGGGGAGTTGAATCCGGGTTACATCATGCATCTGGGACTTCAAAATTTAATAATAAACTTTTTAATTTGTTATGGATATTATTTAAATTCGATTTATTAAAGTTCTAATTCTGTCGCGAAATTTTAATACTTTAGTACTACAGTAGAATCCCTAAATTAATATTTTCTAAAGTGATAAACTCGTAATAAAAAGTTCCAGTCTCATATTCAATATTCAGTAGTTAAAATTTTACCCTCTAAAATGATAACCCGTTGATAATTTTTTTGGATCTCAATGATATTACTTTAGAACGATTCTATTGTATTTCAGAAAAGTAATAATTTATCTAAAGTTGATAATTTTTTTTGATATCAACGATATTACTTTAAAATAATTCTATTGTATTTCAAAAATTAGGAGTGTCTGGATTAAGGCATTTTTTCCTTCTTAACTAATGTTTAAATTTAATATTATTAAAATTATATGAAATGAACACTAGAAGCAGGGCACATGATTGTAAGTTGTAACCGGAACCATGTTACTCAACTTGTCTTCTTAATCCTCTAATGAGGTTTGTTAATTAATGGCAGATGATTATTTATGCATCGCACGGCTATAATAAATTTGTATATATTTATTAGACTAAATTTTAATTTGAAGATATATATTATAAATGTCGTTAATACTGTAAAACATATATTTTTTAGGTTTTTCAATATTTGTTTGAATAATATAATTAAAATAAATATATTTTATTTAACATATTGAGTTGTTAATAGCATATGATAATATTGATAAAAGTTGTTTAAAAAATAAATTAAGAAAGTAAAAGAAAAAAGAATATGAACGAAGGATGAATATAGAGAATTAGTAGAGTAAATAATTAGTGAGAAGAGAAAGGTGGAATTTTTTTTAATAAAAAAGTGATATATTGCAAGTTATTGACTTACTAGGTGTTTGTTTTAGTATTAACATAAATAATAAATATAATGGTGACTTGTGAGCATCTTTTAAACTTAATTACCAGCATAATTAGCTTAGGCTTAAAGATAGCCCCTTCTCTCTACAAAATGTATGTGTATAAATAAAGACATTAATACATGTACATTATTATATATCTTTAAACGAAGATCAATTCAACTTTAATTAAGTTTAAAATAATTAGCAAGGAATTAAGCATTGATGGTTGATAGTTACAATTATTAATTTATCGTGCACTATCACCCCTTGGGACAATTATTTATTTCAAATTGCCATGGTCTCTATTATGTATGTATGGTGTGACCTCGTTAGGTGTATACCATGTGATTATACAAATTATACAAATTTATAAAGTTCTCAACTGGCATTTTAACTATACAATTACAGCGCATGCCATTTAATATGACAATTGTATTGCAAATGGCTCTATTAATACTTGAGATTTTGCTTTAGTACTTAGATCTAATCCAAGTAATTAAAGATTTTCCCAGATCATTCATAGATCTAATCCCCTGTTTTTATTTGCTTTTTCTCCTTTATTTGGATAGTTCAGGTGAATGTACTCTTGCTATATTTTCCCTCCTCAGTTATGATTTAACCATAAAATACGTTAATTAATACTCCTTTCGTCCCACCCAATTGTTTACGTTTAAGTTAGAGACGGAGGTTAAGGAATATAGGTAAAAAAAATGAGTAAAGTTGTGATAACCATAAATATTTAAGGTATAAAGTAAGTAAATTGAAAAAAGTAGTGAAAATAGTTAAATTTTATATTATAAAACTTTACTATATTTAGAAAGTTTTGAAATGTAAAAAATGAATGAGACATCCCTAAAAAAATATAAAAAATTGAATGAGATAGAGAGTACAAGTTTTCATCTTTTTGAATAAATATATATTGACAATCGATCAAGCAAAAATAAAATCGCACAAATTTGGTAAACACATGATATACTTGCATGTTGAATACTTCAATGTATCATTGTTACCTAACTCTGTGAAATTCAATAAGAGTAATGCTACATGTCCTTCTCAAATTAAGTTTCCGAATGACGTGGCATAACTGATATAGCATTTTCAAAAAATTTAATTGATGAAATTTATGTGAATACAAGGGATTCATTATAATTAAATAAATTAATATTAATCAGATTTTGACATATAACATTATAGAATAAATTTGAAACGAATTCGGGAATTCTAGCATTTTCTAATTTAATAAAAGGCTCAGCCGTATAAAACAACACTCAATGCTCCGTAGATATGTCTACACATATATTACAACATAAAATAAGTACTAAACAGAGAGACACATAAAGATGCTATAAATAATGGTTAGTGCAGTCTGCATATTTCGCTTTCTTTGATGGTGAAAAAAAGTAAAATCAGAGGCCACCCTTCCATCACTGATTCTCCTTTATCTCCCATAAGCCTCAAAATAATTTAAAAAAAGAACCACAAGCAGAGGGATCTTATAAGATAGTATTAAATCCTGTGTTTTACTTTTGTAATCTTGTTTGTCCTAATTATACTTGTTTAGTCTTAATCTCTTCTTTTTAAGCTGTTTTTTCAGTCCAGAAGGCCACACCTACTGTTCAACTTTTTTTCCTCCTTTCACTATCTCACTCGCACATAAAAATGGCAGATTATGCCCCCCAGTTTTCAATGTATTGTCACGTGATTACCATACTCGAGCCTCTTGAAACTGTTTTGGTTTCAACCTTTTTTTGCGAATGGAAAATGGGAATTGTTAAATTCCGAACAGATTCTTTGTTTCCGGAGCAAATAGTGTGCTTCGTATTCCCCCTACTGTTTAGTTTGGTTCTTCATAACGAGCGTTAGTTGCTCCAAAACACCTCTGAATGTAACAGAAATGTATTGGTTCAAGAAATGTACATATTATGTTTACATACTTTGTGAAAGTTGTAGCTACTATTACTAAATGAACACCGGTTCACAACAAACGATAATCGAAATATTATTTGTTTTCGAAAAAAATTGTGGATAAAGTGATGTGATCCCTTATATTCACGATCAATTTTTAATGATAAATCCATCGGCAATAATTTTAATTTTCTGTATAGAGATGATTAAATTAGTAAAAAAGTATGAAGACAGATATGGGTAGGTAAAAGGGGAGAACTTTTGATGGTGGGAAGAAAGGTGGTTAAATATAAGGGGGTAATCTTAATCGAATATAATGTGTAACTGTCATTAAGCATTGTGACAAGAGAGTCATTCCACGCCAAGACAATAAACAAAGAATTAAGATCGGGGTTCACTTAATGGGCTGTTGACACGTGTCATACCCTACAAAAGTTGGTGCCAGAATAGCAGCTATGTATGCTTTGTCAACTTTGCCACTATATATCTGTATACTACTCCTACTATATCTCTGGTTCTGCCCCTTTATCCCCCTGGATAATCATGAAAGATATCATGCATCTACTTTGTTTCTGCATTGCATTATGCATATATATATATATATATACATATATATATATGCATACATGCAGCCATTCCCATTCCTCTGATTCAATCATATCATGTTACTTTGTAGTTTTAGTTTTGTGAATGATTTGTAACATGAAAATGTGTATTAGAATGGGCCGCGGTAAACAAATGTTGTTGTACATTCGTATCAAAAACATTACTTTACACGTATCATGAAAATAAATTGTAATATATTACATCTAACGCTTGTGATCTCGAATACTCATTAACGAAACCAGTGTTTAAGAGTCTTTTCTTTTTTGAACGTTTTCAGGTGACCTAATGTCCAAAATTTTTAGTTGGGTTGCACAACTTATTTTGGGTACTTCTACAAACCTGCTTGTATGGGCCTTTTAGGTTGCTTTTTGGGCTGTCCAATATATCCATACATATCCCACTACTCAAAATTATAACAGGAAAAGTAAAGGACCACTGAAGTTTCGATCGATGTACAAAAACTTGCATACAAATTTTAATTTATCATCGATACTTATATCAAAGACGAAACATTGAAAGTTTTGTAGTTTGGTTCTCAAAGTTTTTGTATTCTGGTCACTTCATTCATAGACGTTAGATATTTCTGATCAAATCGATGAGAACCGTTAAATAAAATATTAAAATTATTATATAGAATACCTTTTCTATTTTTCCTAAATAAAACCTCTCATTTTCCAAAAATATCACGAACAGTTCTATTTAATAAAATAAAATAATAATATTATAATTATTAATGACTAACCGATTAGCTTTTTTTTCAAAACGTGTATTTTTTTTAAAATTTTTTAACTAATATTTCTCCTAACTAAAACCTCAAAAATATCACGGGCTATTTCATTTAGTAGCATAAAATACTAATATTATAAATCTATCTATCTATCTATCTATCTATCTATCTATCTATCTATCTATCTATCTATCTATACTATACTATACTATACTATACTATACTATATTATTAAAGACGAAACATTGAAAGTTTGGTACCAGTTTTTTGGTATCTGTTTTTTGGTACGGTACTTGTCTTATTTAATTATATATTTAATTATTATAAAAATTATTATAATCAGTTACCCTTTCAGTTAAAAATACATTACCATTTTTTTCTAAAAAAATCACGGACAATTTCCTTTTTAGCTAAAACATGTTACTTTTTCAATTTTCCTTACTAAAATCCATCATTTCCCAAATATATCACGAGCAAACCCTTACTTATTTATTTTAAAACCTATTTTAATAATTTTAATTGACAATTACATTTCCCCTCTTTTTCTAGAAAAATCACGGGCAATTACCTTTTTCAGCTAAAACATGTTATATTTTCTATTTTCCTTACTAAAATCCCTCTTTTTCCAAATATATCACGGACAAACCCTTACTTATTTACTTTAAAATCTATTTTAATAATTTTAATTGACAATTACCCTTTTCAACTAAAATATGTCACCTTTTATATTTTTCTTACTAAAACCCCTCTATTTTCAAAAATATCACGGGCAAATCGTTACTTTTATATTTTAAAATTCAACGAAAACATGTTACTTTCTATTTTTCTTACTAAAACTCCTATTTTTTCAAAATATCACGGGCAAACCGTTACTTATTTATTTTAAAATCTATTTTAATACTTTTAATTATTTTAAAAATGTTTAACACGCCTACTTATTTTTTTTTAATAAATGCAATTAAAAAAATATAAAAATATAAATAATAAAATTAACAATTATTAAAAACAATACGTGAATCGCACATGTTTTAAGCTATATTATTAAAGACGAAACATTAAAAGTTTGGTAGTCAGACAGACGGATGGTCAGTACTTAGTGATTTTACTTAATTATTCTTACTTATTTTTTTTAAAAACTATCACTAAATAATAACATTATTTATAACCAATTACCTTTTCAGCTAAAATACATTACCTTTTTTTTTAGTTTTTTTCTAAAAAAATCCTCTCTTTTTCTAAAAAAAACACGGGCGATTATCTTTTTTAAGAAAAACATGTTACTCTTTCTATTTTCCTTACTAAAACTCCTCATTTTCCAAAAATATCACGGACAAACCCCTACTTATTCATTTTAAAATCTATTTTAATACTTTTAATTATGAGCACTTTTTCAGCTGAAACATCTTACTTTTTCTATTTTTTTCATTTTCTAAAGAAATTATTATTAAATAATAACATTTTTATAACCAACTAACTTTTCAACTAAAATACATTACATTTTCTATTTTTTCTAACAAAATCCTCTCTTTTTCTAAAAAAATCACGGGAAATTACCTTACTGAAACCCCTCGTTTTCTAAAATATCCCGGACAAATTCTTACTTATTTATTTTGAAACATATTTAAATACTTTTAATTACGGGCACTTACCTTTTCAGCTAAAACATGTTACTTTTTCTATTTTTCCTTACTAAGACCCCTCCTTTTCCAAAAATATCACGGGTAAAAAGTTATTAATTTATTTTAAAATCTATTTTAATACTTTTAATTATTTAAAAAAGGTTAATACGCCTACTTATTTTTTTAGCAAATGCAAATTAATAGAATATTAAAACATAAATAATAAAAATATTAATTATTAATAACAATCCGTGCAGCGCACAAGTTTTAAGCTAGTATCTACGTATTTGCACATATATTGAACATTTTGGTGGGGTTCTTGAGAGGTGAGTTTGGGATATCTATTACAATTTCCAAGCTTTTTTGTAGTTTCCTGGTTTTTGAAATTTAACTTTTTCTTGTTGTCATTACTTAATTTTTTTTTATGTTAAATCTAAAATTATTGCCAATAAATTAACAGAAAATGCAATATCAGGACGTGTGCAATTGGAAAGATACATTAGTGCACCAATAACACTAAGATATGGTACTTCAGGACCAAGAAGTTCTTCTCCCTTTTCTCTTAGGCGAAATGGATCTTTTTTCTTTTTAAACAAGCGAATGACCATTGGTGTACTCACATGATATGCTTTATCCATAATAAATCTTTTAAGAATCTTTTCAATATATGATGACTGGTGGACAAAGATTCCTTTAGATAAATGTTCAACCTGAAAACCAAGGCAAAGCTTCTTTTGGCCTAAATCTTTCATTTCAAATTCTCTTTTAAAATATTTAATCGTCTCATGAAGTTCATCTGGGGTCCCAATGATGTTTAAATCATCAACATAAACTGCAATTATAGTAAACCTCATTTTTGTCTTTTTAATAAAAACACATGGAAAAATCACATTATTAGCATAACCATTTTTCAAAAGGTACTCGCTGAGACGATTATACCACATTCGACCTGATTGTTTCAACCCATACAATGATTTTCGTAACTTAATTGAGTAAATATCTCGGGGTCTTGAACTACATGATTCAGGCATTTTCAATCCATCAGGGATTTTCATGTAAATGTCATTATCTAGTGACCCATATAAGTAAGCAGTTACAACATCCATTAAATTCATGCGGAGCCCTTCCAAAATTGATAAACTTAGTAAAAATCTGAATGTTGTTGCATCCATTACCGGGGAATAAGTCTCTTCATAATCAATTCCCGGTCTTTGTGAGAAGCCTTGTGCAACAAGGTGTGCCTTGTATCTCACAACTTCATTTTACTCATTTCTTTTGCACACAAAAAACCCATCTATATCCAACGGGTTTCACACCTGCAGGTGTTTGGACAATTGGTCCAAAAACTTGACGTTTTTCAAGTGATTTTAATTCTGTCTCAATAGCATCTTTCCATTTTGGCCAGTCATTTCTTCTTTTACATTCATAGATCGATTTAGGTTCATGATCCTCAATTTCCATAGAAATGTCAAGAGCAGCTGCATATGCAAATATTTCATCCATGATAATTTTTTTTCTATTCCACCTCTTTCCTGAAACAATATAATTTATCGAGATTTATTCATTGTCAACAATTTCAGGTGTTTGATCCTCTTTTGAAGACGTCTCTTCAGTGATCAATTCTATTTCATTTGGAATGATGTCATTTGATGTACCAGCTTGTTTATCAAGTCTCCTTGATTTTCCAGGATTTTTATCTTTGGATCCAATAGGCCTACCACGCTTCTGGCATGCTTTAGACTCATTTGCTAGCATGTTTTTATTCTCTTTATCAGGAAGTTTAATTTTACAAGGAACATTGGCAACTGGTATATGTGACTTTGTCACTGTCTTGACATCAGTAAATGCATCAGGCAATTTATTCGCCACTTCTTGTAGGTGGATAATCTTTTGAACTTCAAGTTCACATTGATTTGTGCGAGGATCATAATGAGACAAAGATACTACAATCCATAAAATTTCTTTTCTTTCATTTTCAATTTTTGACTTATCCCCCCCCCCAATGCAGGAAAACCTGTCTCATCAAACTGACAGTCGACAAATCTTGCCTTGAATAAATCACCAGTTAAGGGCTCCAAATATTTTATAATTGAGGGAGAGTCAAACTCAACATATACTCCTAATCTTCTTTGGGGTCCCATTTTTGTTTGTTGGGGAGGAGATATTGGAACATAAACTGCACACCCAAAAACTCTTAAGTGAGAAATATTTGGTTCTTGACCATTTACAAGCTGCAATGGGGAATTTTTATGATAAGTAGTCGGTCTTAAACGAACAAGTGATGCAGCATGTAATATTGCATGTCCCCAAGCAGTATTTTGTAAATTTGTTTTTATAATTAAGGGCCTATCAATCAATTGTAGTCTCTTAATAAAAGATTTTTCTAGACCATTTTGGGTATGCGTGTGCGGAACCGGATGTTCCACATCAATCCCAATTGCCATGCAATAATCATTAAAAGATTGAGAAGTAAATTCTCCTACATTATCCAATCAAATTTTCTTGATTGCATGATCAGGGAATTGTGTCCTTAAACGGATTATTTGGGCAAGGAGTCTTACGAATGCAACATTACGAGTGGACAATAAACTAACATGCGACCATTGTGTCGATACATCTATAAGTACCATAAATACTGAAATGGCCCACTTTATGGGATAATAGGTCCACATATATCTCCTTGAATTCGCTCTAAAAATGATGGACATTCAATTGCAACTTTCATGGGTGATGGCCTTGTTATTAATTTTCCTTGGAAACAAGGAACACAAGAAAAATCCTTGGACAATAGGACAATCTTGTTCTTTAAAGGATGCCCATTTGAATTTTCTATAATTCTTCGCATCATTGTTGAGCCTGGATGGCCTAAACGATCATGCCATGTAAGAAAATTTTCCGGGTCTGATAATTTTTGGCTCATCACCATATGTGTCTCTATTGAATTAATAAAGGTATAATATAATCCAGATTTATATGATGGGAGATTTTCTATTATTTGTTTCCTCCTAGAGACTATGGACGTGATGCATAGATATTCATCGTCATTTTCATTTGTTGTCTCAATATGATAGCCATTGCGGCGTATATCTTTGAAACTCAAAAGGTTTCTTTTTGATCGGGTGGAAAACATTGCACTCTCAATAAATAAACGTGTACCATTAGGTAACACTATATTTTCTTTTCCGGAGCCTTCAATAAGATCTGATGCACCCTGTTTCCTAGTAAATAACAATTATAGAATGGGGGTTGAATACAATTGTATAAGATTCTCGACTTAATAAATTATGTATCACAAATATGAAAGAATAATAACAGCTTTATTAAAACTGATATAAAACTGTTACAAACTCTCTCAAGAAATTCTGATGTTCTTGAGAGCTTCTAGGTTACAAAATACTCTGTTAGATATAATTGATGATGATTGTTTATCAGTGTTTAAGTAACAGGTACTTATCAGAGTTTACACTAGAAGCCAGTCAGAGTTTGTTAAAGTCTGACGGGGTGAGAGTTTATTTAGCTGTCGGTGCATACTTGAATATTCTAGAAGCAATATATCTTGAAGATGGAAAGAAGCAAGATATATTGAGATAGTTAAAGAAATGGGACAGAAGACAGAAGCAATCCTAAATTGATATAAATTGTATAGCTGATTTATACGAATATCAATTAGAGATTGATTGTGTAACTGTGTTCTATATAAATACAGATAGGTTAACCCTAAAAGGGATGCGAATACTGAATACATTACTCTTGTAACCTAGCAGCTCTCTGTGATATTTTACATCACTGAGAGAAGAGTTATTTAATATAATTCAGTTTATTGTTCATAAACAGTGTTCTTGATTGTCATTCTCATACATATATTGATTATATATTGTGTATTCGACCTAACAATTGGTATCAGAGACAAGGCTGATTAATATATACAGTTTATTGATCCAAACACAAGTGTAATCATGACTGAAAACTCCCAGGCAGGTTCTAATGGAGGTTCTAATGCTCAAAAGGTTCAATCTGCTTCTATAAGTCGATATGAGTCAATCAGTGTTCCAATTCTCAAACCAGTGGAATATCCAATATGGAAGGTTAAGATGACCATGTTTCTAGAAGCCACATATCCAGAATACCTTGATAGAATCTATGATGGTCCTCATATGCCAACTAAACTGACTCCTGTAGTTGCTGGTCAAGAACAAAAGACTGTTCCGAAGGAAAAGAAAGATATGACTCCTGAGGACATCTCATCAATTGCAAAGGATGCAAAAGTTAGACATCTTCTTCATAGTGCCTTAGATAATGTCATGTCTAACAGAGTTATTGGTTGCAAGACTGCCAAAGAAATCTGGGATGCTTTAGAAGTCAGGTGTCAAGGAACAAGTGCTATAAAGAAGAACATGAAGACTATTTTAACACAGGAGTATGAACACTTTGAATCTAGATCTGATGAAACTTTGACAGATACATATGACAGATTCTGTAAATTGTTGAATGATTTGTCTCTTGTTGATAAAGAATATGACCTTGAAGAGTCAAATCTCAAGTTTCTACTATCTCTACCTGAAAGATGGGATTTAAAGGCAACAACAATAAGAGATAATTATGATCTTGCAGAAACAGATCTTGATGAAATTTATGGGTTGCTTAAAACTCATGAACTTGAGATAGAACAAAGAAACAAAAGATCTGGAAAGAAGACAAAATCTGTTGCTCTCAAAGTTGAAGAAAAACTCATGAAGAAAGAAACATCAAAGAAGAAAGCTAAGGGAAAAGCTTTGGTCATAAACTCTGAAAGTGAGTCATCAAACTCTGATGGTGATTCAAACTCTGATGCTTCTTCTGAATCTGAGGATGATGAAGAACAAATGATGCAAATGGCTACTTTGATGGTAAAGACCTTCAAGAAGATGGGTTTCAAAAACTTCAAGAAGGGAAAAAGATTCTCAAGAAAAGATTCAAACTCTGAAAGAAAGAATTTCAGAAAGTCTGAAAGAAGGGATATCAAACCTGGAAAGAAAGACAAGTCTGAGATCCAGTGCTACAAGTGTAAAGAGATGGGTCACTATGCTCCAGAGTGCAAGAAAGGAAAATCTGAAAAAGCACTCATCACTAAAGGAAGAGACTGGGCAGATACTTCAGATTCAGATGAGGATGTAAACTATGCTCTCATGGCAACTGTTCAAGATGAATCTGACTCATCTGAAAATAAGGTACCCCTAACAACTTATGCTTATGATATTGATAATATATCTGAATTGAGAATTTATCTTAAAAGCATACATGTTAGTTATAGAGATCAGACTTTAGAGAATGAAAGAATTAAATCTGAGAATCTTAAGCTTGAAGATAGAAATAAATTTCTTGAAGAAGAACTTGTTAACATGCAACAAGTTCAAAAGGAAAGAGATGATGCTGTTTATGTTGAACAGGAGTTGCTTAAGAAATTTAGGAAATTAGAATCTGATTTGGAAAAAGAAAGGAAGGTAATTAAAACTTGGACAAATTCTGGAAAAGACACATCAAGTTTTTCAAACAGATACAGTTGGGTTAGGTTACTGTGAGGAAGATGAACTTAGGTTTAAAGATAAAGTTAAAGTTAAAACACAACTTAAACCTATGAAATTTGTTCCTGAATCCAGTAAGCAAAACTCTGTACTTGAAAAAGAAGCTGTTAAGAAAGAATCAGTAAAAACTTGTGTTAAACAGGTGAATATTGGTTTAATGACAGAGAAACAATTCAAGTATAAGCTCAGAGAGGTAAAGTCTGTTGAAAAACAGAAAGTGTCCAGGAAAAACAGAAATGGAAAGGTAGGCATTAACAGAAGTAATAATCATTTGCCTATTACTGATACTCCTAGAAAAACATGTCATAATTGTGGTAGTACTAACCATCTTGCAAGTTTTTGCAGGAAGAACAAAGATATTAATTCTTTACCCTCCAAGTCTGGAGTTAAGAATGAATATAGTAGGGTTAGACCACAGACTTTATGTACTCACTGTGGGAGTACTTGGCATTCTATTTATACCTGCAAGAATTATCATGTTATTTATCACAATTATTATGAGTTGAAGCCCAATTTGAAATGGGTTAAAGTTGATTCTGCAAGTGTAAATTCTGATAGTGCAAACTCTGATACAGTTAGCTTAAACTCTGTAGATAAGAATTCCGCTGCAAAAGCTAACCATATTAAGAAAGCCAAAGGATCTAAGCAAGTCTGGATCCTTAAATCTAACTCTTTGTAATTGTTTGTGATTGCAGGGCATAAGGGAAAGTACCCTAGTCTTGGACAGTGGATGTTCAGGACACATGACTGGAAATAAAGCCCTGCTGTCAGATTATGAGGAGAAAGCTGGCCCAAAAGTTTCCTATGGAGATGGCAACATAGGACGTACTATGGGATATGGTAATATCAATCTTGGAAGTGTCATCATCACCAATGTAGCTCTTGTCCCAGGACTCAAGCATGATTTGCTATCTGTGAGTCAAATCTGTGACAGAGGTTATCATGTAGATTTTCAACCTGAATACTGTGAGGTTATCAGCAAATCTACAGGGAAAGTTGTTCTAGTTGGGCACAGACAGAATAATATCTATGAAGCAAATTTGGTAACAAACTCTGAAGGTAAAGCTGTGTGTCTATCTGCAAAAATGTCTAATGAAGAGAGTTGGAAATGGCATAAGAAGCTCTCTCACCTAAACTTGAACAACATCAATGAGCTAATTCGAAAAGATCTTGTAAGGGGACTTCCAAAGTCTATACTCAGCATAGATGGTCTGTGTGATTCTTGTCAAAAGGCCAAGCAAAGGAAGTCATCTTTCAAGAGTAAGTCTGAATCTTCAGTTGTGGATCCTTATCATCTTCTACATGTTGATCTATTTGGTCCAGTAAATGTAATGTCTCTAGGCAGAAAGAAATATGCTCTAGTCATAGTTGATGAGTATACTAGATACACTTGGGTGTACTTTCTAGCAAAGAAGGATGAAACTGCCTTAACTCTGATGGATCATGTAAAGTTACTGGATAAAGGATCACAGTATAAAGTGAAAATTATAAGGAGTGATAATGGAACTGAATTCAGAAATGTAACAATGGAAGAATTTTGCAAAGAAAGAGGAGTGAAGCAAGAATTTTCTGCACCAGGGACTCCACAGCAAAATGGTGTAGTTGAAAGAAAGAACAGAACTTTAATTGAAGTTGCCAGAACAATGCTTGATGAAGCAAAATTGCCAACTTATTTCTGGGCAGAAGTTGTTCAAACTGCTTGTTTTACTCAAAATGCAACACTGATCAATAGGCATGGGAAAACACCATATGAGATGGTGAAGAAAAAGAAACCAAACCTGAAATATTTTCATATTTTCGGGTGCAAATGCTTTGTGTTGAAAACTCATCCTGAACAGTTGACCAAGTTCGACTTAAAAGCTGATGAAGGAATTTTTGTTGGATACCCACTGTCAACTAAAGCATTCAGAGTCTACAATCTGAGAACTAAAGTGATCATGGAATCTATACATGTGTCATTTGATGACAAGAAAATAACTGGAATAGAAGATGAAGAATATCATGATCAACTTCGCTTTGAAAATGAAGATCTAAACTCTGATCACGTAAACTCTGATGAAACAAATCCAACAAACTCTAACGAAGCATACTCTGAACCTCTACTGGTAAACACTGAGGGAGTTTCTCGGACAGAACAAAATAGAGAACCAGTTGAGGGGGAGATTGAAGATACTTCAGAAACATCTCAACATGATGATTCACATTCTGAAAATGAGTCAGCTGAAGAATCAAATAGAAACTCTGGGTCAAACTCTGAAAGTTCAAATAATGAACAATCCAATTCAGGGGGAGCCTCAGAGAATGCAGATGGTCAAGAAGAAAATCAGGAGAGCATGGATCAAGGGGGAGGATCTAATAATGATGAAAGAAGTCACTTTCCAACAGCAAGAAGATGGACACAAGCTCATACACCTGATCTGATAATTGGAGATCCAGATGCAAGTGTAAGAACAGGAAGTGCAACAACAAATGAATGTCTGTTTCATGCATTTCTATCCCAAACTGAGCCCAAGAAAGTGGAAGAAGCTCTTCAAGATGCTAACTGGATAACAGCTATGAAGGAAGAGTTAAATGAATTTGAAAGAAATGTAGTATGGACTCTTGTACCAAGACCCAAAAACAGATCTATTGTTGGTACAAAATGGGTTTTCAGAAACAAGACTGACAGTGAGGGAATAATTACAAGGAATAAGGCTAGACTTGTGGCAAAAGGATATTCTCAACAGGAAGGAATTGACTATGATGAAACCTTTGCTCCAGTTGCAAGATTGGAGGCCATAAGAATTTTTCTAGCATATGCTGCTCAAAAAAAGTTCAAAGTCTTTCAGATGGATGTGAAAAGTGCTTTTCTCAATGGGAAACTTGAAGAAGAAGTGTTTGTTGAACAACCACCAGGGTTTGTAGATCCCAAGCATCCAGATTATGTCTACAGACTTGACAAAGCTCTTTATGGACTAAAGCAGGCACCTAGAGCATGGTATGAAACTCTGGCTCAATTTCTTTTAGAAAGTGGGTTCACTAGAGGTACAATTGATAAAACCTTGTTCTATTTCAATACTGGTAATGATTTGCTTTTAGTTCAAATCAATGTGGATGACATAATTTTTGGGTCTACTAATGACAAACTCTGCAAGAAATTTGCCAAGCTTATGCAATCCAGGTACCAAATGAGCATGATGGGAGAGCTTGGTTATTTTCTAGGCTTTGTTGGTCCTCGTGTATTGCAGAAGGGGGGGGGGGGGGATGAATGCAATACTGACAAAATTCAATCTCAGTTTCAACAACCAAAACTAAGATTTAATGTTATCAATAATATGTATGCATTCACAAACAGTATAATCGAGAAGACAGGATTCACAAAATAAATGTTTTATTTATTTTGCAAAGTGTTGCTACAACCTCAAGAGAGAATTCTTGAGCTTCGGTTTTTCTTCAAGACACTTTTTTTTGTCTTCGTTACATACCTAGAATGAATTAATAGTCTAAGTATAAAACTAATCCTATCACTGTCAACACGGGTCTGTGAAGCTGCTGTAATTATCAAGTGGCAGCTTCTTACAAAGTGTCTACCCATGTGACTTTCCTAAATTGCTAATAATGTCAGATTTACATTACAAAGAAAGCAACCTAGATTCATTCTATTTCTAGCTAAAACAATTCAGCAAATAGAGACTTGACCTTGCTCTTGAATTGATTCGCTTTTGTTTGCAGTGCTTGAATCTTCTGTCGTAGTCTTGCAGACTTGGTGCAACTTAGGGATACTGCAACACGTCTGTTTCTTGAACATTGAAACTGTCACGGGATTTGACTGAGAAAGATACCTAGAACAAGGATCTTTCTCGAGACAGTTACTTTTGCCGCAAAGCTTGCTGTCACAGGAATGTGCTTTTGGTGACAGTAGGAGTTCCCCGCATAGTGTGCTTTCGAGGTTTCCAAACTTGCTGTCGAGGGCTAAAGTTGTTGTCGCGTAGTCTTCCGCCAATGTTGCTGTCAGAGTGAATATGTTGTCTTGACTTGCAACATTCTGTCTTCTTGTAATCTTACTGTCAATGGCTCAATGCTTATGACAGTAACCTTTATTCATGCTGTCATCTAATATGCATTCTTTGAGGCTTGAACACAGAAGGTGAACTTCTTCCAAATTACACAATTAAAATAACATTGCATACTGATTACAAGAACATACTTTGGCTGTGACAGTATGTTCTACTTAATTAAAAAATTAAGTATATACAAAGTTAAGTTGTTCCTATGCTATCACCCATAAATCCCAACAATCTCCCCCAATTTGTTTTTATGGACAATAACAACAAATTTACAATATATGCTGACAACTTAACTAACAAGATCAGAATGGATTTAGAATGTTTACTTAGCTTGAGATTTCCTCTTCTGTCTTGTTACTTCCTCTCTTCTGAGAGCTTCTACCAAGCAGCCTCTTAGACCTTCTACAAGAGAGATTTCAGCAGGTGTGACTGCAGCATCTTCTATTTCTTCAATGATCTTCTTGATAGTAGGAGAAATAAGAGAACTAGAATCCCTGAGATTCAACCATTGCTCTTGATCAAATGGATAGCTTCTGAAGTGGAGTTCTTCATGAATGAGCTTGAATCTACTTCCACGATAAGCATTGAGAGACACCCTCCTTTGCTTGTCCAGCTTTGAATCTTCTCCTTTTCTCCTTTCCAATAATTCCTCTATCTTGTCAGAACAGATCTGCTCCAGGGGATGAATTGATCCAGCTACCATATACTGTAAATCCTTCAGAATAGTTGTTTTTAGCTTGTGCAAGCTGCAAACATAGATTTCTTCTTTTAGATGCTTGATTCTTAAGGGATTTTCCAGCATACATGTTTGATAATTTGGAGCTTCACTTTCTGCCTTGTTGGCAGTCTTGCATCTTTCCAGGAGTTCAGCTTCCTTCTTATCAAGTTCTGACTAATATTAAGAATATTGAGAAGAGTCAGGTCTTTTGCTTGGCTTGGGTTGCCCTTCCTCTGTGGGTTGGGTTTGCCTTTCTTCTGTGGGTGAATCATCAAACTCATAGTACCAGTGATATGGTATAGGAGAAGCTGGTAAATCAGTTGAAATATCAGCATCATCAAAATCTGCAAAGTTGTAGCCAAATTTCTGATAGAATTCAGCATCCCTATCAGCTTGATATTTCAGAATATGTTCCATAACAGACTCTGGAACATTATCATAGCTCTCCAGCAACTCTACCATTCTTTCCAGGTAGAAGAAGTCAATTCTTCTTTTATCTAAGGTTGATATCCTACCACTGGTTGATGTGGATACCAGATTGAAATCCTTATCAACCTTGGTAGATCTTGATTCTTCCCACCACAGAATGTACTCAGTGACCTCTTGATTCGCATCCATCTTAACCTCAACACTCTTGATTTTTCTAGATTGCATCTGTTGTATCTTAAGACTATTGGGAGGTATTGATTGAATTGGCTTCTTAAGATTCCTGCCAAATCCAGTGGCCTTTTCCTTTCCTGAGTACTTGTGCTTTCCTTCAGGTTTCTGTCTAGACAACCATGCTTTTGCTTTAGCTTTCAGTCTTATGGGCTTCACAGTAGCTTTGGTTTCATCCTTGACAGAACCTTTCTTGACAGTACCTTTGTCGACTGTATCTTCCATGACAGCATCTTCTATGACAGTATCCTTGTCGACAGTACCTTTGGTGACAGCATCTTTTTCTGCATTTATGCAATCAATAGCACATCTAAGAATGCTTGCCTCCAAAGCTTCCAGTATTCTTAGCTCCTCTTCATCTGTTGCACCAGCATCTTTCTTTTTTTAACTAGGAGTTTCTTCATTGCCTTCATTCTGAGATTGAATACCAGTATTCCCAGAATTACTTCCACCGGCATTTCCAGCATTTACAGAAGCTTCACCACCTCCAACCTCATCATCATCATCCTGAGGAGGAATGTCATAGAGACAGCTTCCACCTTGATCATTTCTTTTGGCATTGGCTCTAGAGATTAGTTCCTTCACTCTAGCTCCCAGTGCCTTTTCTCTCAACACCAGCATTTTGTAGATCTCTTGAACAACATAAACTCTTCCTGGATTGGCATTTGAACTGAGTATTCCATCTAACACTTTCAGAATTGACTTGGTTTCCATTCTGGATGGGCTAACCAAATTCATGAAGCTGTTCCTTCTTGTGCCATCCTTAGTTTTAGATCTGTAGAAAACACTTGGTGGATTTGTATAGACTTCAGGTAGCTTTTGTGGGATCAGGTTCTGGATTTGCATATCCAATATTTCATTGAATAGTGTTTGAGTTGCCCTGATATTTCCCTTCAAAGCACACAACACCTTTGCTGGCAGACTCTGCAATAACTGCATTGTGATGAAATAAGATATTCCAAAAGTGAAATAGATACTTACAGCCCATCTTTTCTCATCATTCACCATTACACTGACACTGGTGATTTGATCCTTTAACAGTTTTGTGGTGTTGGTTGGACGGTTGCTTGGAGCATTCATTGCTTCTTCCACCAAACTGCTAAATTCACTGTCATGGTTGTGTAATGTGCTCTCCCTGTAATCCACCATTAAAGTATTGACTTCTTCTTGATCATACTCAGTACCATTGGACCAAGTATTTCCTTTATGGATGGATTCATGCAGTTTCCCTTTACCTTTCCCAAGCTTATTTTGTTCCTCCATTTCTCTCCATCTTCTTTGTAGAGCAGATTCTTGAGTTGCTGAAGTTGGCTCTCTAATTGTCACAGGAGGTAGAATTGGATGTCTAGATGCAGATCTTCTTTGCATTGCATCTTGAGTTGCCTTAGACATCAACACTCTTTCTCCATCCAAGTCAACTTCAACAAGTTCTTCAGCTTTATCCTTTGGTTGTCCACTGCTTGGTTTGACTTGCTCCCCCTTAGACATTGCTTTTCCCTTAGCTCCCCCTTTGGTCTTCACAGTTACTGGCTCCCCCTGAGTTCCACCTGATTCCTGAATAGACAGTGATTCTGATCTTGCTACCTTCTCCCCCTTAGTTGAGTTGGCAGCTACTAGGTCAGTAAGGAACTGGATAGAGAACTGAGTAGCAGCAAAACCATCAACCACCAGTTGAGAGAGAGAGTCCATCTTGGAGTGCAAAGTAGCACACTGTCCTTCCAGAGCTGCAATCCTGTTACCAAAAGTAGCAGAGGGGCCACCATACCTTAACCTTCTTGGAGGGGAAGGAAAAGAAAGGGGCTTGGAGGCTATGGGGGTTCTCACACTCTCAGGGTGTTTTTGAGTGATCTCATCACCCCTCACAGATTGACTCTCAAGGCCTAATGCCTGAATAGTGTGGGCTCCCTCAAAGTCTCTTTGGACATGCTCAAGTCCCTCTCCTTTTGCGAGCACATTTGGCTGCCTCTCATTTTTATGCTCACCTCTCTTTTCTTTTATCTCTCTTTTCTTTTGCACACCCTCACTCAACTTAGATGCATGAGTATGAGCAGTACTAACATGCATGGAATGAGAAGATTTAGAATGTACCTTTAAGAGTTTAGCAAGAGGTAGATCATCATCAGAGGCATCCTCAATGAGTACAGCATCAAAATCAGGCTGAGAGGACTGGACAGTATCTTTGGCATGAATGTTACTGTCAGTTGGAGTCTGGACAACAGGTTCTGGCATGACAGCATCTTTGGGAAGTGGAGTGACAATATCTTTCTCTCCACCCATGACAACAGCTATGTCCATGACAGCAACATTGCCAGTGTCTTTGACAGCAACAGAGGCTGTGACAGCATCTTCCTGAAGGTAAGATGCTCCTTGGAGTTCAGACAAAGTGTTGGCTGTTTCATTTTCTGACAAACTACCACTTTGCCCTAGCTCAGTGTTTGGAGGAGTGGTGTCCATTTCACTTTAAGAAATGTGTTCTTGTGGACCACTAGATGGGGGCTCATCCATGATTGGAGATGGATGATCAAAATCTGAAGGGTTGGGACTGTCCCCTTCTCTAGGTTGTGGAGAAAAAACAAAAGAATGGGTAGGGAAGGAAGGAAGAAGGTGAAAGTGTAGCAGAGAGTGGGGGTTGATTCATAGGAGAAACATGTGAATCATCAAAAGGAATAGAGAAATCCTCACTGTGCCCTAACTCACTGTGTGTTTCTTCAAGTGGAGGTTCCTCAGGTTGTGAACCATGAGTTTGTGCAGACTCTGTACAGGGTGCCTTGGGAGACAGGCCAATTTCAATAGATGCACCTTGTTGAGAAGGCACATATAGGGAGGTGTTTGAATCCCTTTCAGTAACCACAGTTTGTTGAGAAACTACAGCTTGGCTAACAGTGGTTTTAGTCCTCCTAGCTCTCTTCTTCTTAGGCTCAGGGGGAACCACTGGGGGTTCTGTTTGACTAGCCTCCTTATTTGATGCACTAGGTGCAGTGTCTCCCTCTTGACTAACAGAGCTACCACCAACATCAACTTCTAAGGGCCTTTTTCTGGATTCTTGCAAGGCTTCTCTTTGGGCTTTGGAAATTCTAGAGGGCCTAGGCTGAGTGTATGGTGTTGAATGTGGGTTAACTGAATTTGGGTCTAATTCAGTTTCATTCTCAAGAGTGAAAGAGTCATAACCAGAGGGTAATGGTAAATCAGGGTTGGACACTTGATCAACCATGTGCTGAGTGAAACAAAGTGGAATATGTGCATTGAGATTCTGTGAGGATAACAGTGTGTGTGTGTGTTCTTTTTCAAAACTGAGCAAGCCTCTAAACGAGGGGCATCATTATTAAAATCACAGAATGAATTAATGCACATCATAAGAAAGCGAGGGTAGATTGATACCTTCTTACCTATGGCAGCCCTGAGGTGTGCCATGAGGAGAGCTCCAACATTCACCTTGTATCCAAGGACAAGAGAATGTGTCAGTTTCTTGATGTAGGAGGGTATTCCATTCCAGCCTGTGGACTTGGTAGAGAACACCTTGACCATCACATCAAGTATCATGCTCCACTCCTTTCTCAGATGCTTCCTATCCATTTCACCAGACGGATACCATTTAGTAGTCCCCTCTTCGAGAATAGGGCCTGCATACCCAATCTTCAAGAAGAGCTTCTTAAGAGTGTCATCATTGGCAAGTTCAGCAAATTGTTGTCCTGCTTCAAGTGTAATTCCAAGAGCAGTGTTGATGACCTCAGCTGTAAGAGTGTATTGTTGCCCAGAGATTGTGAATTGAATACCCGGGTTCTCACCCTCAGTTTGAGCAACAGCAGTTCGCCAAAAAGCCTCAATTCTGTCTAAGTCGAGAATGAGGGTTGAGGTGATGGCAGAACCGAGATAGGACTTGTTCAAGAACAACACGAGTCCTTTGAAACCTTCACCAGCATCATTTGGGGAAAAGATGCCAGCAAAGTTTGTTTGAGAGAGAGTCTGTTTGGGTGCCATGGAGATTTCAAGAAAAGAAGAAAGTAAGAAAGTGGCTTTTTGCTTGAAGAAAAGTATATTGCCTTGAGTTCGATGAGAGTGATATGTCTGAGTAACTGGGGAATAAATAGAGGTATCTCAAACGTTGTGCACAAAAATTGGAATTAAAGAACGTGTCTTAACCCACTCTTATAACACGTCAGTTACTGCCCGTTATTCACTGACCAACGTGGGATAAATATCCAATTTCAACGGTCCACTATTGTTGACAGTAACCTGTGCGCTAGAAACAATCTGTCAGTAATAAGAGGTGGTGACAGTAGGTTTTGCGCGACAACAACTATTGCGCAAAAACTTGTTGTCACCGTTAAGCATATGAATGCCAGTATCCTTTACAAGTCTTGACAGAAAGTCTTTCCCTGCTGTCAAGAAGGTTACTGTCAAGAAACAAACGACAGTATCCTTCTTAACGACAGTAACTTCGATTGGGAATTGGTTCTGTCATGAACTTATTAGAATGCTTTATTCATAAACTTAACTTAATATTGACAAATTATGGATTTAGCAATGTAATCTTTTGAACACAGATATTATGCAATTAACACAGACAAATCATAAACTCAATAACCACAAAAACAAGAACTTTTATTATTATTAATAAAATCATTGAAATAGAGCATTGAGTACATTATTCTATGATTTTATCAACTAGTTCTAAAAGCTCTTCCTTAATCTCTTCTTCAGTGCGACCTTCTTCCTTGAGAAGTGCCTGAAGCTCCTTTTCCTCTTCCTGCGCCTTGGCCTCCTCTTCCTTTTTCTTTTCCTCATCTATCTCATCGAGGGCATCCAACAGCACCTCGAAGAGCTCCTCAATCTCTTCATTGTCGGGTTCACTATCGCACCATTTTAGCCCTACTTCAATTCCTACTTTGTTTTCCATTATTTACTTTAAAACTGAGAGTAGACTGGTGAAACCTAAGGTTAATTTATAGGCAAAACTGTCTAAGGATTAAAGTCTAATGGTCAACAGTTAGAGTACCCATGCAACTACCACAAAAGTAATTAATGGTCGTGTCCTCCTTTAATCCTACAAATTAATGCAAAACGGTGTGAAAGTCCAATGGAACAGATTTTTATCTCTCAAACTAAACAAGTAACCACATTAATGTCATACACGGTCTAAAAGTATGAGACTGGCACAAAATACTGACATGAAAAGTCAAATCAACACATGCTGTCACATAACAGACATAGACCAAGTAGACAGTAACTTCTCTTGACAGCAGGTTTGAAGTTGCTGTCATGAGCTTCAAAAGAGAATTTGGAAATATAGAAAACTGAGTAAATCAACATACCAGATTCAGCATTCCCAATTCACTTACCAACCTGTTGAAGGTTGCTTCATCCAATGGCTTAGTGAAGATGTCAGCAAGTTGCTAGTCAGTTGGGACATAGATCAGCTTCACAGTTCCTTGTTCAACATGCTCTCTGATAAAGTGATGTCTTATATCAATGTGCTTTGTCCTAGAGTGTTGAACTGGATTATCTGAAATGGCTATGGCACTAGTGTTGTCAAAGTAAATAGGAATGTCTCTTAGCACTAGACCATAATCCAGAAGTTGATTCTTCATCCATAGAATTTGTGCACAGCAACTGCCTGCAGCAATATACTCAGCTTCTGCAGTTGAGGTAGAAACTGAATGCTGCTTCTTGCTAAACCATGAGACTAATCTTCCACCAAGAAATTGACAGCTACCAGTAGTACTCTTTCTGTCAATCTTGCATCCAGCATAGTCTGAGTCTGAGTAACCAATTAGATCAAATCCAGTATTCTTAGGATACCAAAGGCCTAGATTGGGAGTGCCTTTTAAGTATCTAAAGATTCTCATGATGGCTACTAAGTGTGACTCCTTTGGATCACTTTGAAACCTTGCACAGAGACATGTAGCAAACATGATGTCAGGTCTGCTAGCAGTTAGATATAGGAGAGATCCTACCATGCCTCTATAGGTGCTTGAGTCAACTTTCTTTCCTTTAGAATCAAGGTCCAGACTAGTTGATGTGGACATTGGTGTCTTTGCAGGTGATGAATCTTCCAAGTTGAACTTTTTGAGAAGTTCCTTGATGTATTTAGCTTGACAAATGAAGATTCCATCAGGTTGTTGAAGAATTTGTAATCCCAGAAAGAATGACAATTCTCCCATCATACTCATCTCATATTTGTTACTCATGAGAGAGGAAAACTTCTCACACAGCTTCTCATTTGTAGAACCAAAAATGATGTCATCCACATAGATTTGTACCAGAATGATGTCCTTGCCATGGTGTTTGTAGAAAAGTGTCTTGTCCACAACTCCTCTAGTAAACTGATTTTCCAAAAGAAAAGTGGAAAGTGTGTCATACCAAGCCCTGGGTGCTTGCTTTAGTCCATACAAAGCTTTGAAGAGTTTGTATACAAAATCATACATTTCAGCATCCTCAAACCCTGGTGGCTGTTCAACATACACTTCTTCTTCCAACTCTCCATTTATGAAGGCACTTTTGACATCCATCTGAAATACTTTGAAGTTGCAGTGTGCAGCATAGGCTAGAAAGATTCTTATAGCTTCAAGTCTTGCAACAGGTGCAAATGTCTCATCATAATCTATTCCTTCCTGTTGACAGTAACCTTTAGCCACTAGCCTTGCTTTGTTTCTTGTCACTGATCCATTTTCATCAAGTTTGTTTCTGAAAACCCACTTGGTCTCAATGACTGACTTTCCCTTAGGTCTTGGAACCAACTTCCATACATTGTTTCTTTCAAACTGATTTAGCTCTTCTTGCATGGCTATCACCCAGTCAGAATCCAACAATGCTTCATCAGTTGTCTTGGGTTCCATTTGAGACAGGAAGCATGAAAACATGCTGTCAGTAGAGACTTTGTTCCTTGTCCTCACACCAGAAGTAGGGTCACCAATGATAAGGTCATTTGTGTGATCCTTGTTCCACTTGGTGATTCTGGGCAAGCTACTTGATTGTACAGGAACAGTTGCTTCAGTTTGTTGAGTTGAATGCTCACCAATCTCATTGTCTTCACCATGTTCTTCATTGTCTCCAGAGTCACCACTGTTATGAATGTTAGAGGTTATGGTCTGTGACTGAGCTGGAGTTTGGTTGACAATAGTGGCATTGACAGTATCTTTATCAACTTCAACAATTTTAGTGAAGCTAGGTTCTTCATCAGCAATTTCCTCAGCTTCCAAGTATCCTTGATTCTCAAATCTGAATGTCTGCATCTTTCCTTCTTCATGCAGTCCTGGAAACTTGGTTTCATCAAATGTGACATTTACACTCTCTTCAATAATCCTGTGTTCCATAACATAAACTCTGTAGGCAGTCCTTTCTATACTGTAACCCATGAATAATCCTTCAAATGCCTTAGTGTCAAATTTTCCTTTCTTCTCATGGTTATCCTTCATCATAAAGCATTTGCTCCCAAACACATGAAAATATTTGACAGTAGGTTTCTTTCCAGTTAGCAGACAGTAAGGTGTACTTGCATGAGTTTTGTTAATCATGGTTCTGTTTTGAGTATAACAAGCTGTGTTGATAGCTTCAGCCCAGAAATATGTTGGTAGTTTGGCATCATGCAACATAGTTCTAGCTGCTTCAATGAGAGTCCTGTTCTTTCTTTCTACAACTCCATTCTGCTGTGGAGTTCTTGCAGCAGAGAATTGTTTTACAATTCCTTCATCTTTACAGAAATTTCCAAGTGTGGCATTTTTGAATTCTGTACCATTGTCACTCCTCAAGATTTGAACTTTTGAGTTTGGAGTTTTATCAAGAACTCTGACTTGATCAATAATCACTTGAGCAGCTTCATCTTTGGATTCAAGAAACTTCACCCAAGTGTACCTTGAGTAATCATCCACCATTACTAAGGCATATCTCTTTTTTGCCATAGATGGTACATTGACTGGTCCAAAAAGATCCATATGAATCAACTTGAGTGCTTCTATGTTGGTGTTCATTTGCTTGGACTTGTGCACAACTCTCCTTAGTTTTCCCATTTGACAATCTTCACACAGTCCTTCTTGACAGAATTCCTGTTGGGGCAAACCTCTCACTAACTCCTTCTTCATCAAAATATTCATTGTTTTGAAGTTGAGATGTGAGAGCTTCCTATACCAAAGCATACTGTCACCAACAGTTGCTTTACTGTAGAAACAATAAACTTTATCCTTCTTTGTTGAGTTTAAGTCAGCAACAAACAAGCTTCCTTTTCTAACCCCTTTTAGAGAGAGGCTACCATCCTTCTTGTGATAGATGTTACACAGCATCATATCAAAATCAACCTTGAATCCCCTGTCACTGAATTGGCTGACACTGAGTAGATTGTGCTTCAATCCATCCACAAGAGCAATATCTTCAATGACAACATTTCCAATTTCCAGACAGCCATATCCCACTGTGTAACCCTTGCTGTTGTCTCCAAAGGTTATGATTGGGCCAGCTTTCTCTACATAGTGTGATAGCAGGGCTTTATCACCTGTCATGTGTCTTGAGCAACCATTGTCAATGATCCACATGACTTTGAAAGGCATATGCAATAGCCTATTTGTAATTCGAGGATTCTACTCAACTTAAACAAGAATGTAATAAGTAAATATTAGATTAAAGGTCACATGAATCTCAGAGATTTTTATCAGTCAAGAGATTGAAGATTAAAGTCATCTACAGACTTGAAGTTATTCTACATTGAAAGAAGTTCAATTTATTGTTCAAGCATCAGTGAAGTATTCAAGAAAGTGGATTTACTACAGTGACAAAGATTTCCAGTTGGTGACAGAAGAAGTACAGGATACAAAGTTTATTCAGAGCTAAAGAAAAGAAGCCACATATTTAAATGTTTTAAAGATGAAGAATTATCATTGAAGTCAGTTATTCATGAACCAGACAGTGCATCGAATGACGACATCAATCAGTGGAATTAAATCATCTATATTCAGTGGTTTTCAGAAGATAGAGGAATGCAAGGATTTTAAGTTATCTTCTTTAATTTATTAATTCAATTTAATTAATAAATTAATTCTATCAGAATTAATTAATTTATTAAATTAATTAAGTTAGTTGTTTAAATTATTTATTAAATTAATTCTATAAAAGAATTAATTTAATCTAGAATTTAATCTATCTAAATAAATTAAAAGGATTTTCTTTTTAAATCTCGGTATGACCTGTTTAGAAGACTCGGTATGACCTATTGTTTTAAACCCTAGGTTCTGCCGAATTATACTTCAGGTCATACCATACAATTCTGTCAGGTCATACAGATTGCTTTCCCAGGTTCTATCCAGAGTTGGTGGAAGTACAGAAGGTCATACCGGACACTTTTGACAGGTTCTATTGCTGAAGCTAGGTTCTACCGAGCTTTATATGTAAGGTCATACAAGTGTTTTGATTTATTAATTAAGTCATTCTGATTTAATTAAGAGGTCATACAAGGAAATGCAATTGTATTAAAACCGTGGCAGTACAGACAGAACAAATGAGTTAATCAAAAAAACAAGACACAGAAGCATTTACTCTCAAGAACAGAAGAAGCCATTTAATCTCATTTCTTCTCAAGCAATTAATTCTAGTTTGTATTGTTAAATCCAAACCACTAGAAGTTGATTACTTGTATTGCTTTGATTATCTAGCGGATTTTTATCCCTAGAATTTATCTCGAACTTGCTTTTAGCATTCGATCTTTTTATTACAAATATTAGAAGAGTTCATGTCGAATTTATTCTAAATTTGTATTAATTAGTTTGAGATAAATACTTTGTAATCCTTATTGTATTTGCAACACCCTTCAAGTTTAATATAAGTTATATTTAACTTGAATCTTGTTTCATTCATATTTCGCATTAATTTGTTCTAAATTGTTAAATTTTTCAAAGAACAAATTTCGATAAAACGGTATAGTTTGTATTCAACCCCCCTTCTACAAACTTATCAGGACCTAGCAATTGGCATCAAAGCCTTTTGATTGATATACAAATCAAAGATCCAATTGTTTTGAGATTTTTCTTAAACTCTGATTTTTTTTATTATTCCTAAAAATCTCAAAAGATGTCTACTACACAGAAAGTGGGTACAGTCAAAATCCCAATGTTCAGCAAGGAGCATTATCCAATGTGGAAGAAGAAAATGCTCCTATTTCTTAAGGTTGCAAATCCTAAATACATTGGTGTGCTGAAGAATGGTCCCAAAGTCCCTATGATTGTTGAGGAAGAGATAACAGTGGAAAATGTTGTTACTAGGGTTGCTAGTATGTACCCTAAAGATCCCAAGGAGTACACTCCTGATGAGAAAGAGGATGTTACCTTGGATTCCTGTCTTCAGTTGATCCTTATTGATTGTCTTGATCCTATCATGCATAATCATGTCCTAAATTGTGATACTGCCAAACACATTTGGGATACCATAGAGATAATCAATGAGGGGACAGAGGAAGTTAGTTAGAATATGCTGGAAATTCTCACCTCGCAATATGAGCATTTCAGATCAAACCCTGGTGAAGGTATCTCTCAGGTTTTTGAGAGATACAACAAATTAATCAATGATCTGAATCTCAATGGGAAGCACTACACCAACAAGGAGATTAGCAAGAAGTTCCTTCTTACACTCCCACCTCATTTGGAGCACAAAATATCTGCCATTAGAGAAGCAAGAGATATGAATGAGACTGCTTTGGAGAGATTGTATGGTGTTCTGAAGACCTATGAGCTGGAGCAGATTCAACAAAGGGAGCTGTATGGAATAGGGAAGATTGTTAGTACTTCTACTGGACTGGCTGCTGAAGTCCCACAGAAACTGGAAGTAAAGGCTGTTCAACCTTCCAGTTCTAACATGAATGTTATTGATGCTGAATATGGATTAACATCCATTGATCAATCTGGTGGTGACTTCTATTCTTTAGAAGAACTTGATCAGCTGGAGGATGGTGATTTGGCTTTAATAGTCAGGAAGTTTGGGAAGTTTAGATTCAAGAGGAATCCCAATCTTAAGTTCAGACCCAGATTTCAGAGAGGTGGATCTTCCTCTTCAAGTGGCACAAGGGGTGGTTACAAAACTGGAACTGTGGAAAGGAGCACAATCAGATGCTACAATTGCAATGAGTTGGGTCACTTTGCTACTGAATGTAAAAAGCCAAAGCAAGTAACAAGGAACTCATTTGACTCTAGCAAGAAGAATAAGATTGGGAAAGCTTATGTTGCTGAAGGAAAGAGTTGGGATGACACTGACAGTGATGAAGAAGCAGGTGAGATTGGGAATCTTGCACTCATGGCAATAGGAGACAAACTCTTTGATTCTATGTTTTCTTCACCCAACATGTCTAAGGTAAAGTTCACTGATACTGAAATGATTCGTCATCTTGGTGATACTTTAAGTTGTGCACGCACTGAAAATGATAAAATAATTCTTTTAAACACAAATCTTGAAAAGGAAATAAAAGAATTAAAACTAGTGCATATCAATCAAGATGAACTTACTAATAATGTAATAGTTCTTGAGAAAAGGGTTAAATTGTATCAACAACTGGAAACCATTCTCAAAGATCAAATTAGTGAGCTTAAGACCAAAGCTAATGCCTATTACAACTCTTGTAAGACGGCTAAAGAGATTCTTAATAAACAAGCTGTTGGTAATCATGTCAGTATAGGTTATGATTATAATGAGGCCATTGGATTTCTTGGAATTAATTCCCCTTGTAGAGTCAGATCTGAAGGAAGGGGTGTTCCATATGTGCTTAAGGGTATTGAAACACCTTTCTGTAAGGAGTCCGAGGCAGATCCTCTGAATGAATACTCTATCATTATTGATGAGGAGATTCGTCAAGAAGATATTGCTTTGGAAGTTGCACAATCCAAAAAGTGTATATCTGATATTCTAGTCAAAGTTGCTACAACTAAAAAGACTATATCAGATATTCATAAGTTGGATCAAAACAACTGTAGAACTAACATGCCTGCTGATAATTCTTCTCATAAAGCATGTGGTGTGATTAATTGCATGTCTTGTGCTTTCAATGTTATGTATGCTTATTTTAATAGTAAGCATGTATCTAGTGATAAGACTGCTCCACGTCAACATGTTAATAATAAGAAGCATGTTAAAGCAAAGACTACTAGTCCTCCTCAGACTAGAGTGGATTCATTTATCCCTAAGCCTACTCAGAAATGTGGTAAGGCTGGATATAAATGGAAACGCTCTTATGTGAAAGAGGTTGAAGTAGTTTTAGTTAAAAATGTTGTTTTGCATGACAAAGGCCAGTTCTTTAAGTATGCCGGACCCAATCAATTTTGGGCTCCGAAGAAGGTCTAATCAATTTGATATTGCAGGGAGTTAAACAGGTAAACCGTGTTATATGGATTCTTGACAGTGGCTGCTCAAGGCATATGACCGGAGATAGAGCCCTGCTATCAGATTTGGTTGAGAAAGCTGGCCCAGTAGTTACCTTTGGAGATAACAGCAAGGGTATTACGAAAGGATATGGCTGTTTGAAGTACGGAAATGTTATCATTGAAGATGTTTCATTTGTGGAAGGTCTGAAGTTCAATCTTCTCAGCATCAGTCATTTCTGTGACAGAGGATATGCTGTTTCCTTTGAAAGAGAGAAGTGTCAGATCCTTCACAAGAAGAATGGAAAGCCTGCTCTTCAAGGAGTAAGGAAATGTGACTTGTTCATAGCTGATCTGAATTCGGGATTCAAAGATGAAGTTAATTGTTTTTATGCTAAAGCTTCATCAGATGATAGTTGGCTATAGCACAAGAAGATGTCTCACCTTAACTTCAAAACCATGAACTCTTTAGTCAAGAGGGAATTGGTTAGAGGTTTGCCTCAGATGGAATTTACACAGGAAGGACTGTGTGAGGCATGTCAGAAAGGAAAGTCAAAGAAAGCTTCTCACAAGGGTACTGACACATCATCAATAACTGAACCACTTCAGCTACTGCACATGGATTTGTTTGGTCTAGTTAATGTGATGTCTATGTCAAAGAAGCAATATGCACTTGTGATTGTTGATGACTTTTCAAAATATACATGGGTTTTATTCCTACATTCCAAGGATGAGACCCCATACCTGGTGATTGGCCATATAAAGTTGATTGAGCTGGATTCTAGATTCCCTGTTAGAGCCATAAGGTCAGATAATGGTACTGAATTCAAGAATGCCATTCTAAATGACTTTTGTGCTGATAAAGGAATAACAAGACAGTATTCTGCCCCTAGAACTCCTCAACAAAATGGAGTAGTGGAAAGAAAGAATCGTACATTGATTGAAGCTGCAAGGACTATGTTAAGTGAGTCCAAACTTCCAACGTACTTTTGGGCTGAAGCAACGAATACAGCTTGTTATACTCAGAATCGAACTTTAATCAACAAGGACTTAATGAAGACTCCGTATGAGATCATGAACAACAAGAAACCAACTGTCAAATACTTTCATGTATTTGGAGAAAAATGCTTTGTGCTTATAGATGACAATGTGAAACGTGGCAAGTTTGATGCTAAGGCACAAGAAGCTATTTTTGTTGGTTATTCTAGAAGATCTTACAGGGTCTACTTGGTTGGCAGTCACACAGTAAAGGAAAGTGTCAATGTTACTTTTGATGACACTATATTCCCTAATATCCAAACAGCAGATTCATCTGAGAAAATGAAGTTTGATAACTTGCCAGACTCAGATTCAGATGATGAAGCCCCACCTGAAGTTATTGCTGGTAATGATAATAACAATGATGATAATGATCATGGTGATGGTGGTGGAAACACTGGTAACAATGGAGATACCACCAACACTGGAGAAGAATCATCAAGGCAATCAAGCAACAACTCAGGGGGAGCAAATGAAGGATCAACTAGTCACTCACAACATCAAAGTGAAATTCAAGGCGAATCATCAAGATCAAATCTTCCAAGACAGACTGTATGGAATAGAGCTCATCCCTTTGAGCTGATCATTGGTGATCCAGATGTAGGAGTTAAAACTAGAAGTGCAACTCAGAATGAATGTCATTATTCAACATTGTTATCTAAAATGGAGCCAAAGAAAACTGAGGAAGCACTGACTGATCCAGATTGGGTGATTGCTATGCAAGATGAACTCAATCAGTTTGAACAACAGCAAGTCTGGAAGCTGGTACCTAGGCCAAAGAACAAGAAAGTAGTTGGTACAAGATGGGTATACAGGAACAAGCTAGATGAGGATGGCATTGTTACAAGGAACAAGGCAAGACTGGTTGCACAAGGGTATTCACAAGCTGAAGGCATTGATTATGATGAAACCTATGCACCAGTGGCTAGACTTGAGGCCATCAGGATGTTCTTAGCATTTGCAGCTTATTCCAATTTTAAAGTCTATCAAATGGATGTTAAGAGTGCATTCCTGAATGGTGAGCTTGATGAAGAAGTGTATGTGGAACAGCCCCCTGGCTTTGAAAATCAGGAGCTGCTGGACTTTGTGTACTTTCTCTTCAAGGCTATCTATGGTCTCAAACAAGCACCAAGAAAATGGTATGACACTCTCTCTGGTTTTCTTTTAGAAAATGGTTTTGTTAGAGGTATCATAGACAAAACTCTTTTTTCAAAGAAACACAAAAATGATATGATATTAGTCCAAGTCTATGTGGATGACATCATATTTGGGTCTACTAATGATAATCTCTGTAAGAGATTTGCTGAGCTTATGCAGAGTAAGTTTGAAATGAGTATGATGGGTGAGCTGAAGTTCTTTCTTGGATTGCAAGTAAGTCAAAGGTCAAATGGTATATTTATTTGTCAATCCAAGTATCTTAAAGAACTCCTCAAGAAGTATCACATGGAGGATTCAGCATCAGCAAGGACTCCATCTTCAACAGCCATCAAACTTGGAGCTTCTGACAAATCTATCAAGGTAGATGTTAAAAGCTACAGAGGTATGATTGGCTCCTTACTCTATCTTACTGCTAGTAGACTAGATATTATGTATGCTACATGCTTGTGTGCAAGGTTCCAAGCGGACCCTAGAGATGTACATCTCGTTGCTGTGAAAAGAATCTTGAGATATCTTAAGGGTACACCTAATCTAGGTATCTGGTACCCTAAAGATTCTGGTTTTAATCTTGTTGGATATACAGATTCTGATTATGCAGGTAGTGTTGTGGATAGAAAGAGTACCTCTGGGAGTTGTCAATTCCTAGGAGGTAGGTTAATTTTCTGGTATAGCAAGAAACAGCAAACAGTTTCCAATTCAACAGCAGAAGCTGAATATATTGCTGCTGGAAGCTGTTGTGCTCAGATCTTATGGATTAGGAATCAATTAAAGGACTATGGCTTTGCATTAGACAAAATTCCTATTTTGTGTGATAATACAAGTGCCATAGCAATCTCCAACAACCCTGTGCAACACTCGAGAACGAAGCACATTGATATCAGGTATCATTTTATCAGAGAGCATGTCATGAATGGAACTGTGGAGTTACACTTTGTACCCACAGAAGAACAGACTGCAGATATATTCACTAAATCTGTTGACGAATCCACATTTATCAAGTTAGTTGGTAAATTGGGTATGTTAAACAGTCTTAGTGATTAACAATATCTTTGTCATGTTTGTTCTTTCAAAAAGTCATTTTCTCTTGCTGATATTGAATGATATATTTTGCCAATTCTTGTTTAGAGTATAAAGCTTGTTAATTTAAATATTCTGAATAATTTATTTTCTTTAAAAATACTATTCTCATATTTTTTAAGTAGAGAAACTTATTTTTATTGAAAATTTATTTATTTAAGAATCATTTAAGTTAGTTTCAGATTGTATGTTAGATATAATTGCTAATGTTTGTTTATCAGTGTTTAAGCAACAGGTACTGACAAGAGTTTATCAGAAGCCAATCAGAGTTTAGTTAAACTCTGATAGGGTGAAGAGTTTAAAGGAAGCCGGTCAGAGTTTATTTAAAGTCTGACAGGGTGATAGTTGAATTAGCTGTCGGTGCTGAATTGAAGACTCTAGAAGCAATATATTCTGAAGATGGAAAGAAGCAGAATATATTGATACAGCTAAGGAAACGGAATAGAAGACTGAAGCAATCCTTAATTGATATGAATTGTATAGCTAATTTACAGGAGTATCAATTAGATAAGGATTGTATGTAGTTGTGTACTATATAAACACAGATAGGTTATCCCTAGAAGGGATGCGATCATTGAGATATTATTCTTGTAACCTAGAAGCTCTTTGTGATTCATTAACATCATAAAGAGAGAAGCTGTTAATAAGATTACAGTTTTATTGATTCATAAACAGTGTTATTAATCATTGTTATTCTCATACATACTTGATTATATTGTGTATTCGGCCTAACAATTGGTATCAGAGCTTAGGCTGTTTAATATATACAGTTTTACGATTCAAACACAGTAATAATCATGTCTGAAGAAAATCAAAATCAAGTTCCTCCTGCGGCTGAACAGGTTAAGCCAAATTCTGTGAGTCGATATGAAACTATCAGGGTTCCAATACTCAGGCCAATAGAGTATCCGATATGGAGGGTGAAGATGACCATGTTTCTGGAGGCTACAGATCCAGAATATCTTGACAGAATTAATAATGGTCCTCATAAGCCAACTAAATTATCTCCTGCTGTTGGTGATAAAGAACAGACACTGATTCCAAAGGAAAAGAAAGATTATACTCCTGAGGACATCTCATCTTTTGCAAAAGATGCCAAGGTAAGACATCTTTTGCACAGTGCTTTAGATAATGTTATGTCTAACAGAGTAATTGGTTGCACAACGGCAAAAGAAATCTGGGATGCTTTGGAAGTCAGGTGTCAAGGAACCACTGCTATAAAGAAGAACAGGAAGACAATACTCACACAGGAGTATGAGCACTTTGATTCAAGATCTAATGAAACCTTGACTGAGACTTATGACAGGTTTTGTAAATTACTGAATGATCTGTCTCTGGTTGACAAAGAATATAACCTTGAAGAGTCAAATCTCAAGTTTCTCTTATCTCTACCTGAAAAATGGGATTTGAAGACGACCTCAATCAGAGATAATTATGATCTTGAAGATACAGATCTTGATGAGATTTATGGCTTGTTAAAGACTCATGAACTTGAGATAGAACAAAGGAACAGAAGATCAAGCAAGAAGTCAAAATCTGTTGCTCTCAAAGTTGAAGAGAAGCCCATTGAAAAGAAGGAATCATCAAAAAAAGCCAAGGGAAAGGCTTTAGTCATTAAATCTGAAAGTGAGTCATCAAACTCTGATGATGACTCAAACTCTGATGAAGCTTCTGACTCTGAGGATGATGAAGAACAGTTGATGCAAATGGCGGCATTGATGGTGAAGACCTTCAAGAAGATGGGATTCAAGAACTTCAAGAAAGGAAAGAGATTCTCAAGGAGAGATTCAAATTCTGAGAAGAAGAATTTCAGAAAGTCTGATGGAAGGGATACAAAGTCTGGAAAGAAGGACAAATCTGAGATCCAGTGCTACAAGTGCAAAGAGATGGGTCACTATGCTCCAGAGTGCAAGAAAGGAAAAACTGGAAAAGCACTCGTCTCTAAAGGCAAAGACTGGGCAGATACTTCAGATTCTGATGATGGAGAAAATTATGCTCTTATGGCAACTGTCAAAAATGAGACTGAATCATCAGAAAATAAGGTACCTCTAACTACTTATGCTTATGATACTGATAATATTTCTGAATTAAGAATTTATCTTAAGAACATACATGTTAGTTATAGGGATCAGACTTTAGAGAATGAAAGGATTAAAACTGAGAGTCTTAGTCTTAAAGAAAGAAACAAGTTTCTTGAAAGAGAACTTGAGAATATGAAGAAGATTCAAAAAGAAAGAGATGATGCTGTTTATGTTGAACAGGAGTTGCTTAAAAGATATAGGCAACTAGAATCTGATTTAGAGAAGGAAAGGAAAATAATTAAAACTTGGACTAATTCTGGCAGAGATACACATCAAGTTTTCCAAACAGATGCTGTAGGTTTAGGATACAGTGAGGAAGATGAACTTAGGTTTCAAGATAAAATTAAGGTTAGAGCTTTCACAAGTTCATATTCAACTCCTGTAACATTTGTTCCTGAGTCTGGAAAGTTAAAATCTGTAGTTGTGAAAGAAGCTGTTATGGAGCCAAGTGAAGCTTGTGTTGAACAAGTGGATATTGAATCTAAAACAGAGAAGCCTGTTGAGCTAGAAGCTGTTAAAGAACCAATTAGAGTCTGTGAGAAACAGGTTAATGTTGGTTTAATGACAGGAAAACAGTTTAAACATAAGCTCAAAGAGGTTAAGTCTGCCATGAAACCTAAAGGGTCCAAGAGAAATAGGAATGGAAAAATAGGCATAAATAGTAGAAATAATCATATGCCTAATGCTGGTGCTTCAAGGAAAACATGTTACAGTTGTGGTAGTTCTAATCATCTTGCTAGATTTTGCACTAAGAACAAGCATATTAATTCTTTATCTTCTACTTCAGAAGTAAAGAATGATTATGTAAGAGTAAAACCACAGACCTTATGCAAACATTGTGGGAGCACTTGGCATTCTATTTACACATGTAAGAGTTATCATGCAATTTATCATAATTACTATGAGCTAAAACCCAACTTGAAATGGGTTAGAGCAAACTCTGCTAGTGTAAAATCTGACAATGTTAGTTTAAACTCTGAGAAAGCAGATTCCGCTGCAAAAGCTAACACTGTTAAGAAAGGCAAAGGATCCAAGAAAGTCTGGATCCTTAAAACTAACACTTAGTGTTTGTTTGTGATTGCAGGGTATAATAGAGAGCACACTTATCTTGGACAGTGGATGCTCAGGACATATGACTGGATATAAAGCCCTGCTATCCGACTTTGTGGAGAAGGATGGCCCAAAAGTTTCCTATGGAGATGGCAACGTAGGACATACTCTGGGATATGGCAATATTAATCTTGGAGGTGTCATCATCACAAATGTAGCTCTAGTCTCAGGACTCAAGCATAATCTGTTATCTGTGAGTCAAATCTGTGACAGAGGAAACCATGTAGATTTTCATAGTGAATACTGTGAAGTTATCAGTAAATCTACTGGAAAAGTTGTTCTAGTTGGACACAGGCGCAACAATATTTATGAAGCAAGTTTGGTAACAAACTCTGATGGAAAAATAGTGTGTCTGACTGCAAGAATGTCAAATGAAGAGAGTTGGAATTGGCATAAGAAGCTTTCTCATCTCAATTTGAACAACATCAATGAGCTGATAAGAAAGGATCTTGTAAGAGGACTTCCAAAATCAATACTCAGTCTAGATGGCCTATGTGATTCTTGTCAAAAGGCCAAACAAAGGAAGTCATCTTTCAAGAGCAAATCTGAATATTCAGTAGTGGAACCTTATCATCTTCTACATGTTGATCTCTTTGGACCAGTGAATATAATGTCAATGGGCAGAAAGAAATATGCTCTAGTAATTGTTGATGAATATACTAGATATACATGGGTGTATTTCTTGTCAAAGAAGGATGAAACTGCTCAAATTCTAATGGATCATGTAAATCTACTGGACAAAGGATCACAGCACAAAGTCAAAATAATAAGGAGTGATAATGGAACTGAATTCAGAAACTCAATCATGGAAGCTTTCTGCAAGGAAAGAGGGGTGAAACAAGAATTTTCTGCACCTGACACTCCACAGCAAAATGGTGTAGTTGAAAGAAAGAACAGAACTTTAATTGAAGCAGCCAGAACTATGCTTGAAGAAGCAAAATTACCAACTTATTTCTGGGCAGAAGCTGTTCAAACTGCTTGTTTTACTCAAAATGCTACACTGATCAACAAGCATGGGAAAACACCATATGAGATGGTGAAAAATAAGAAGCCAAATTTGAAATATTTTCATATATTTGGATGCAAATGCTTTGTGTTGAAGACTCATCCTGAACAGTTGACAAAGTTCGAAGTAAAAGCTGATGAAGGAATTTTTGTTGGCTATCCATTGTCAACAAAAGCATTCAGAGTGTACAATCTAAGAACTAAGGTGATCATGGAATCCATACATGTGTCATTTGATGACAAGAAAATAATTGGACTTGAAGACAAGGACGGATGTGATCAACTACGTTTTGAAAATGAAGATCTATTCTATGATGATATAAACTCTGATGAAGCAGGGTTGACAAACTCTGACGAAGCATACTCTGAACCTCTACTGGTAAATACTGGAGAAACTGAAAATTCTCAAATTGAACAAAATAGAGAACCAGTTGAGGGGGAGCGTGAAGAAGCTCAACATGACACAGCAAGTGAATCAGTTGAGGAAACTGATTCAAACTCTGACAATTCAAACTCTGAGTCATCAAATTCAGGGGGAGCCTCAGAGAATGTAGAAAGTCAACATATGAATCAGGAGAGCATGGATCAAGGGGGAGGATTCGATAATGATGCGAGAAACCACTTACCAACAGCAAGAAAGTGGACACAGGCACACACACCTGATCTCATAATTGGAGATCCTGATGCTGGTGTGAGAACTAGAAGTGCAACAAATAATGAGTGTATGTATCATGCTTTCTTGTCTCAAACAGAACCAAAGAAAGTGGAGGAAGCTCTTCAAGATGCTAATTGGATTACAGCAATGCAAGAAGAGTTAAATGAATTTGAAAGAAATGAAGTCTGGACACTTGTACCTAGACCAAAGAACAGATCAATTGTGGGTACAAAGTGGGTTTTCAGATATAAGACTGACAGTGATGGTGTGATTACAAGGAACAAGGCTAGACTTGTGGCAAAAGGTTATTCACAACAGGAAGGAATTGACTATGATGAAACCTTTGCTCCAGTTGCAAGATTGGAAGCCATAAGGATTTTTCTGGCCTATGCTGCACACAAGAAGTTTAAAGTCTTTCAGATGGATGTGAAAAGTGCTTTTCTCAATGGGAAGCTTGAAGAAGAGGTATTTGTTGAACAACCACCAGGATTCGTAGATCCCAAGCATCCAGATTATGTCTACAGGCTTGACAAGGCATTATATGGACTAAAGCAAGCACCAAGAGCATGGTATGAAACTCTTGCTCAATTTCTTTTAGAAAGTGGGTTCACAAGAGGTACAATTGATAAAACCTTGTTTTATTTCAATACTGGTGATGATTTGCTATTAGTTCAAATCTATGTAGATGATATTATTTTTGGATCTACTAATGACAAACTTTGTAAGAAGTTTGCAAAGCTTATGCAATCCAGGTATCAAATGAGCATGATGGGAGAGCTTAGTTATTTTCTAGGCTTACAGGTCAAACAAACAGATGATGGTATTTTTATCAATCAAGCAAAATATACCAGAAATCTTCTCAAGAAATTTGGTATGCTTGATAGTTCATCTGCTACAACTCCCATGGCTACAGCAACAAAGCTAGACAAAGACACAGGAGCCTTAGTAGATATGACAAACTACAGAGGAATGATAGGGTCTTTACTGTATCTTACAGCAAGTAGACCTGATATCATGTATGCAACATGTCTTTGTGCAAGATTTCAAGCAGATCCTAGAGAGCCTCATCTAACAGCTGTAAAAAGGATTTTCAAATATCTCAAAGGCACCATAACCTTGGGTTTGTGGTATCCTAGAGAATCAGAGTTTAAGTTGATTGGTTACTCTGATGCAGATTTTGCAGGCTGTAAGATAGACAGAAAAAGTACAAGTGGAAGCTGTCAATTTTTAGGTGACATATTAGTTTCTTGGTATAGCAAGAAACAGAAATCAATTTCCACATCCACAGCTGAAGCAGAGTATATAGCAGCTGGTAGCTGTTGTGCACAGATTTTATGGATGAAGAATCAATTGCTGGATTATGGGTTAAGGTACTCTAAAATACCTATTTTCTGTGATAACCAAAGTGCTATTGCTATGACAGGAAATCCAGTACAGCACTCCATGACCAAGCACATCAGCATAAGGTATCATTTTATCAGAGAACATGTGGAAGAAGGAAATATTGAGCTTCATTTTGTGTCAACAGACCAACAACTTGCAGATATCTTCACCAAACCTTTGAGTGAAGCTACTTTTACAAGATTGGTAAATGAACTTGGAATGATCTCTGGCTCTGACTAGAGATACGGGTTAGACTCAAAATTTATACATGTTTAATTTTTGTTGCTCATGATTCCTTGCATATGTTAACTGTTATGAGTACCAGTGTCATAAACTCTGTTGGTCAAACTCTGATGTTAAACTCTGTTAGTCATAAAATGTTGGTCATACTTTGAATGTTACAGTTTAAATGCTATTCTCTGATTGTAATTTTGTCTGGAACATATGGACCAATGAAGAAATTTGTATAAAGCATAATTATCAGTAAGTAACTGTGAATCCTTAAGAGTTGTATAGATTCTGACCTCAAAAATGTGCAGTAAGCTAACACAGCATGATACTGTCTCTATATTTATAGCATCTCTTAGTTTATTGATCCTATACACTGAGTCTGTATTAGCTGTTTGCATTTTCTCTCATAAGTTAATTATATTTACTGATGCAAAGTCTAAACTCTGATTATTAATTACAAATAATTCACCCTCAAATTCAAAAGATGCCAAACAGAGCACAAATTCCTTTGAGATCATGTTGTGCCTAGGACGATCCAGGAACTTATTGTATGAAATAAGGGCTAAAATCTTTGATTTTTGGTGACTAGTGCCAACCACTGATTACTGGAAAAATTAAAAAAAAAAATAATAATAATAATAATAATAAAATAATAATAAAAAAAATAAATAAAGGGGGTGAAAAATAAAAGACATATCCAAATGAAAGGATATCAGTAATACAGAGTTTAGATATAAAATCAGATTTTATGTTATAAATGAGAGTTTAGGCAACCAGTTTTTACTACTTTAGATTGTGGATTTTATGCACTTTGAGATGGTCTAAATACTGATTTCGGTAAACTCTGCTACTACACACACATACTTTCACACCTGTACAGATTGAGAAAAGAGTTTATTGACAAAGAAGGACAAATGGTAAACACTGATGTTTTGTGTGAAATACGCCGAGGTTACTTTGTTTTAATCTCTGATGGTTAAAATAATTTCCTTGTTTCAGACAGTTTATGATTTTGGGTTTAGTCATTTGTTTTTCGAAAAAGTGTGATTGAACAGAGAAAAGATAGAGTTTGTTTGATAAGTCCTGATAGTGATTAACCAATGCTATTGAGTATGTTAGTTTATTGTACAAAGTGATATCTTCTCTTTCACTTTACAATTACTATGCAATATTGATAATACTGAAATGTAAAGCAACAAAATGGGTCTTTTTCATTAATTGATTCAAACTTTGTTTACATTCAGTCAATTACATACTCATGCCTAGCTAATATTTCTGGTACATACTAATCTTTCTGGTTACAAAAGAAAAGATCTATTTAACCAGGATAAGTATTTGAATGCTATATCTGAAGCAGAAGAGCTAGAGCCAGAAGCTATTGTGCTCTATTACTTCTGATAATAGCTACCCAGTTGTTCATCTGGTCATTATACCATCTGGGATTGCTTGATAACATCCTGATGATGAATCATCATCATCATCTTCTCGGATTCTCTTTCTGCTTTGCAGCTTGCAGGATTCCAAGAAGAGTGACTCTTCCGTACCCGTCAAGAAGCTCTGTTGAAAAAGCATCATGCAAACCATCATAGCTTCATTGTCTGCCAGGATGGGCATATCATAAGGACCGGGACGGATGATATGCACATACGGATTAGAAATTGGTCCTTCAGCAATTTCATCATCTGCTATAAGACCTTCATCGTTCAGAAAAGAAAGAACAAGAAACTCATCAATGATGTAATTTGCTTGTTGAGGCCAGTTTAAATTCAAGAATGCTTCAACATCCATGAACTCAAAGGTTCCTGCCATTTTGGGTGTATAGTAAGTTTAAGATATGAAGCCTGTTGTTAAAATGCTTTGGTATTTAAAGCATTCAAACAGGGTACCTGAAAGGTTTTTCCTTGAATCGAAGCGCTTGTGATAGTAAAGTGCGGAGTTTCAAGACAGTCATAATTTCTCTGACTGTTGAGCTCCTTCGTATTTTATTATTAAAATTGATAATTTTATTATTATTGATTTTTTTCTTCTAAGCGGGTATTTTGAGTGTTTTTGAAATGCCAGGTGTCTCCACGTCTGCACGTGTGTATTGGAGGTTGTTAGATACAGCTATCAGCGTATGCACGTTTGACATCTGTCCCACTAACATACTTTTACAGTTATTATTTAAATACACTACATACACACGATACAATCTTTTTCGCACCTCGTCTTTTCATAATCTCTTACTCACACACAAACACTCAAACACTTTCTAAGCCTAATTCTTCAAATCTTATTCTCTCATTATTTTCATCACTCGATTCTAATGGCAACTACAGCGTTTAGTGCTTCTGCATTAGAATTTGTTCCCAACAATTATTCTGCTCCTGTAGCAAATGAGAACGCACCGGAGGCGTTTCATTTGATTCAGAGGTTCTTGTTAAACTCTGATATCGGTACTGCTCTTACCGAACCGTCGAAGCTGTCTGCAACACAAATTAAAGCTTTTTGGCAGACAGGTGTTTATGATGATGGAGGAGAAAATGGGTCTCCTTCTATCATTTTTCAATATCAAGACAATGACTGTACTGTAACTCCCAGAACTGTTCGTGATGCTTTGGGTCTTGAAGATTTCAATTCGTTCACAGTTATTGGAGATTCTGAGTTATTCAGAATGATGCGAGAAATAGGCTATTCTGGATCACTGACAAAGATTGGTCAGTTGAAGCGACCGCTCTTGAGAAAGGAATGGAGTTTCTTTTTCGACTGCATAACAAGAGCGTTCGGGAAAAAGTGTACAAACTGGGATGCAATTCCGACTGATAGTCTACAGATCGGGTATTCTCTTCTTTATGGCAGTAATTTTGATATTGCTAGATTAGTTTTGCATAATATTGGTGAGAAAATGCTAGAGAATAGGAATGTCGTTTATTTCTCTAGGTTTTGTCAGTTAATATTTAATCTATGCTGCCCTGAAGTTGAGATTTTAGATGAGGATGTTATTTTGTCATTTAAATTGCACAAAAGAATTTTCTCTGACCTTGTTAATAAGGACAACAAGAAAGGAGAAGTTGGTCCTTTAATGTTACCTGCATCAGTACAACAATTTCTTGATGACTTACAACAACAACAAGTCTCAACTGCTGAAGCTGGACCTTCTGTGTCTCAACCACAGAGGTCAAAGAGATCTAAAACTCAAGCAGTTAAGTCTGGTTTGCAACACAATGAAGTTGAGGCATCAAATGTTGATGTTATGCCTCAGAGAAAAAGAATGAAGAAAAAGCGAGCTCAAAGAGCAAAGACTGTTGCTGCTGATTCTGTTGCAGAATCAGAGACTGAAGCTGATGAAGAAAATCCTCATCAGAGAAAGAGAAGACTCGTTGCTCAACATCTTTTTGGTGATATTATTGCAACTATGGACAAAGTACCTGAGGCAACTGAAGCTCCTACATCAGAGAATGAGGAGATTGTAACTGCAACTGTTCTTCCAAGTACTCCTGAAAATGTTGTTGAGGAGGATATTTTAACTGCTGAAGATGATGCAAATCCTGAAGCTATTCAAATGGATTTTGAAGCTCCTACATTAAAAGCTGATGATGTAGTTGAGGAAGCTGCTGCTCATTTTGACAGTAGAATTGTTGATCATGAAGACAATGAACTGGAAGCTGATCAAGCTACTACTGAATTAGTAGAACCTATTGCTTCTCACACAGAAATTATTTCTCTTGATTTTGAGAAAGGTGAGGAAGTTGATCAGATTAGAGTTGATCCAGTTACAGAAGCTGTTGCTGTACAGGTTGATGCAACAGATAATAATGAGGATATTATCTTTCTTGAAACTTTGCAACAATCAGTTGTTGAGATTGTTCAGAGAGAAGCAGAGGTTACTGCTCCAGCAAACTCTGATGTTCCTCAAACTGTAGCAGATCAAGTACCTGATGTGACTGCACAGTCAATTGATGAAATCACTGCTGAAAATGTGCTTGAAGATATTCACAGAGAGGATGACAATGCTGAAGCTAGTCCTGTTCATTCAAACTCTGATATTCATGTGGAAATTTCTGATATTCAAGCAAATTCTACTGAAGAAAGGGAAGTTCAAAGGGCTGCTTCTGAGCATTTTCAGAATATGTACTACAATGCATGGGCTAATGCAGATTGTATCTTTCCAGCGCAAAGGGCTGCAGAATTTTTATCTGATTCTGTCAAGAAGATTACAAATCCTGATGTCCTTACGAGCTTACAGGCAACTGTTATTCAAGTCAAATCTCTCAATAATAGATTTGATGAGAATCAGCAAATGCTTACAAGTCTGAGGAATGAAGTAAGCCTGAGGGATCTTACTTTAAAGGCTGACAGAACTTATTATTATACCATGTTCAAGCAGCAAGCTAGGGATTCTGAAGAAATCAAGAAGAGGCTTGGGACAGTTGAGGACAACCAGAATGCTATGTCTGCTCAACTAACTTCTATTTCTACTGCGCTTGAATTGCTGACATCAGTACTACTTTCTGATGATGTCAAAAAGGGGGAGAGTAGTATACCTAAAGACAAATGCAAAGATACTCAAACTCTGAGACGGAAGGATGATTCTGCTGATGGTGGAAGCAAGGAATCTGAGAAGAATTTACTTTCTGTTCAAGGAAAAAGAAGATCAAAATTAAATTCTAATAGGTTGACAAACTCTGGTAAAGAAATTTCAAACTCTGCCAGTGGTTCAAGACTTAAGAGTTTAATTATTTCAGCCAATCCATTAACTGATGAAGAAATTGCTACCAAGATGTTTCTAGAAGAACATGGTAATGAAGCTACAGTTGAAGACATCGAAGCTGAAATGCTGAGTCTTGCTGAAGAGCATGAGAAGAAGTTGAAGGATGGTACTTATAAGAAGAAGGAAATCAAGGCTCCTAGAAAGAAAGAAAAAGGAATTGTTATCAAAGAGAATGTAAACTCTGATCAGAGCTTACAGTACTCAAGGAGGCCTGTGATTAAAAATTCTGATAAAGGAAAAGGTAAACTGGTAGAAGAAGAGCAGTTACCTAAGAAGATTTATTCAACCTCTGACATTGCTCAAGTTGAAACAAGATTACCAAAATCAACCTCTGACGCTGCTCAAGTTGATGATGCTATTGAAGTTAAGCCAGCCTCTGACAAGGCTCAAGCTGTGCAAACTCAGCTAGCTCCTCAACTCAAAGGTTTCTTAAGACCTGTACTCTCTGAAACTCTGACACTTCAACCTGTGGATTTTTCTCAAACCAGGACTGTACTTGGAAAAAAATCTTATGATAAGTCTGGTTTAGGTTCACATAGGGAGAAGAGAATAAATAACAGATCTCAAGACAATATTTCACTAACAGGATCTGGTATTGGGAATACACAAGAAAATCTTGATAAGTTAGAATCTGTTCAGTTGATTTTTCACAAGATCTTGAAGAAGCAGTTTCTGTTATATTTCATGAGTGATGGAAGAGTTTATAGAATTGGAGAATCTGATGTAAATCTCAAATCATGGGAAGAACTTGAATATGTACTTTATCTGTTAAAAGTTAAGAACAGACATACCCATAATGTTGCTCAAATCTTAAGAGAAAAGATGCTGAGATCAAAAGTGATGCTTGGAGGAGGAGAAGTCTCAAATGCTTATATTCCAAAGTATAGAGATCATACTGGAAAATTGGTGGAGATGAAGAGAAACAGTGCTAGATTTAAAACTGCACTGGGATTAAAAGTCTTAGAATTCAACTTAGAGTCAGATAAAGCTCAGTACATTCGGCTAGGGAATGATATGAAGAAGAACAGTATCTATTCTCTGAGGGCTGCCATATATCAAACTGGTGAAGGAGATCCAGAGTATAAGGAGCTGAAAGAGATTATGATAACTGAACTTGAGAATGCTGAGAGAAGACTGCTGATTGATTATCTCAGGACTGTGCCTGATATTGAAGAAGTCAAGTAAAGTCTGACTGTAAGTTTTTAATATTTTCTATTCTAAGTCAAATTTAAACTCTGTTTTAAATTAAACTCTGTTATATGTTAAACACTGCATTTGTTAAAAGGTTTTGACATCATCAATTATATGTTTTAACTTGTACATTTTATTATGAACAAGTTGGGGGAGATTGTTAGATATAATTGCTAATGTTTGTTTATCAGTGTTTAAGCAACAGGTACTGACAAGAGTTTATCAGAAGCCAATCAGAGTTTAGTTAAACTCTGATAGGGTGAAGAGTTTAAAGGAAGCCGGTCAGAGTTTATTTAAAGTCTGACAGGGTGATAGTTGAATTAGCTGTCGGTGCTGAATTGAAGACTCTAGAAGCAATATATTCTGAAGATGGAAAGAAGCAGAATATATTGATACAGCTAAGGAAACGGAATAGAAGACTGAAGCAATCCTTAATTGATATGAATTGTATAGCTAATTTACAGGAGTATCAATTAGATAAGGATTGTATGTAGCTGTGTACTATATAAACACATATAGGTTATCCCTAGAAGGGATGCGATCATTGAGATATTATTCTTGTAACCTAGAAGCTCTTTGTGATTCATTAACATCATAAAGAGAGAAGCTGTTAATAAGATTACAGTTTTATTGATTCATAAACAGTGTTATTAATCATTGTTATTCTCATACATACTTGATTATATTGTGTATTCGGCCTAACATTGTAAATATTGTTGTTTAAATATTTCTGCAAGTTTATATTATTTTTATGCACTTCTATAATATTCTGCAGTTTTCTAATGTTTGTGCATAAATTCCTGTAAATATTTTTTTATGTTATTTTTATTGCTTATTATTTATTATCTTTTATTTTCTATTTGTCTTAGATGTTTGTGTAAATATATTGTATATATTATTTCTGATCTAGCTCTTGCTTAGCTGGAAATTCAGTGCCAAATCCAATTCAGGTATTACTTTCTATCTCTCAATCCACTTCTTTTACTGTTGCTGAACCCAAGTGGTTGTTAGGGCTGACCAAGGGATTGTAGATCCACAATCTTTATCCCAGGTCTTAGAGCCAAACAATGAGTCTACAACTTCATTACTTGACCTCTCAGCCTAAACAGAAATCAATGTTAAACAAAGAAGTATTTTGATTGAAACAGTGAGTGATCCCACAGCTCTGCCTCCTCTAAAGAAATTCAACATATACTGAGGCATCTGTCAGCCCATCTGTATCCTCTCAATAGGATATGGACTTTGAAATGGCCAATGAACTGTTTCTAGAGACATTCTCTCAACAGGATGAATCTATTGAAATTTGCCATAGGGCCATGGCACTTTGTACTGAGTCAAGCACACTCTCATTACTCACAATGGGAGTAAACAATTCTATTAGATGAAACTCAGGACACAGTGAAAGCAGAGCACCTGCAACTGGTTACAGTGCCTACCATTGTTACGGTAGAAGTGCCTTCACAGGCATCAGAGGGAAAATCTGATTCTTGCCACATTTAATAGAATCATTTTCTCCCCTCCCAGAGTGAACATCTCTGGCTCCCAAAGGGATTTTCCACTCGCAGATTTATCTGGAGAAAGTGGAAGGCAACTTGGTCAGTCTATCACTAAAGCAATTCAGATTTCAAATCCAAGTGATTTGATAGACATGATTGAGGATCGGGATTTGCGAACTCCCATTGCACCACCACTGACCTCTCTGGAAGAGGCTAGGGTGAGTTTCAATGCAGGTACTGATCAAAAAGGAGCAAACAGACAGCTAATGTTGAGTGATGCGAGTCAAACACTGAGTGAAACACATGCACGTGAGATGAGTGATACACTTACAAGAGAAATTCAAGTGAGTGCACACACAGACACATACACTGCAATGTAGTTAGCTCACATAGCTGATCTACAGGAACATCTATTCGAAACCCAGGCTGATAAAGACATTTTTCAAGCACAAGTGGTTGAACGGTCTTCTTCTTCCACCTCTGTCAACAATCAGCTGGGACTACTCAAGGAAATTTTGAAGACACATTTACTTCCCAAGATCAACTCCATCAACTATCTCAACTCCTACTGGCTTCAGATACTCATAAAGTGAAATCTGTAGAGAATTCCTCAACTAAGGGGGAGAATTTTGGAGAAGCTAGGAAGAGGGAGCTGAAAAAGATATAAAAGGTAAAGAGGGAGTTTCAGGGGAGTAAAGGTAAATTAGCTCTGTTTTTTAAATGTTATATGTATAGAGCTTAGGTAAATCAAGACAGGTTCAATGTTATCATATGTTCAGTCTAGAGGAACATCTGTCTTGTATTTATCTTTACTGGTGAAATCTGGAAATGTCATATTTGATCCAGAACTTTCTAGTATTTACTTAGGCTTAAGAGTCTTATCTTTTTCTTGGTTTTAGTTGAGTGATCCTCTAGTTATTTGGTTGTTATTCTCTAACAAACAAATAGGGGGAGATTGAAAGGCATATGCAATAGCCTATTTGTAATTCGAGGATTCTACTCAACTTAAACAAGAATGTAATAAGTAAATATTAGATTAAAGGTCACAGGAATCTCAGAGAGTTTTATCAGTCAAGAGATTGAAGATTAAAGTCATCTACAGACTTGAAGTTATTCTACATTGAAAGAAGTTCAATTTATTGTTCAAGCCTCAGTGAAGTATTCAAGAAAGTGGATTTACTACAGTGACAGAGATTTCCAGTTGGTGACAGAAGAAGTACAGGATACAAAGTTTATTCAGAGCTAAAGAAAAGAAGCCACAGATTTAAATGTTTTAAAGATGAAGAATTATCATTGAAGTCAGTTATTCATGAACCAGACAGTGCATCGAATGACGACATCAATCAGTGGAATTAAATCATCTATATTCAGTGGTTTTCAGAAGATAGAGGAATGCAAGGATTTTAAGTTATCTTCTTTAATTTATTAATTCAATTTAATTAATAAATTAATTCAGAATTAATTTATTTATTAAATTAATTAAGTTAGTTGTTTAAAGAGTAAATAGCAGTTTGCACCCCTTTACTTTGGACGTTTTTTCGATTTGGTCCTCAATAATGTTCTGTAGCAGAATGCACCCTTATGTTTAATTATCGCTTCGATTTGCACCCCTTTGACCAAATTCCGTTAATTTTGACTGTCACCGTTAATTAGAGCAGGGGTAAAATTGGAAAATATATTCCAGAAACACTATTCATGAAATACTTTACTAACCAAATGGATCAAACGGTGGCTTAATCAAGAAACTCGCCGGAATCGGACGAACAACCTCACCGGAACCGGAGAATTCCAGAATCCGGTCGATAGCTCACCGCCGGCGAGCCCAAATCAGTCTAAAACACGAGCTTTCACCGGGGAACGTAACACGAACCATTTCCCCAACAAAAACATCAACAAAGCGGCTCGGAAGTGAGCCAAAACACTCACCGATTCCGGCCAAGTCGCGAAGCCGGCGGTCAGCCGATTTTCCGACGAGTCAAAAACGAACACCACACTCACAAATTATTACATGTATTCATTCCTCTTCCTACGATCTATCTAATGCTGGAAACATAAACAAGAACCAATGAATGAGTCAAAAATCCGACCAAAAGCTCAAGAACTCCGGCGAGCTTCTAAAATTTCGATTTGCTTAATTCCAAGCTCCAAAAATCAATTAAAAATCATCAAAACATTCATCACAACACACACAATCCATTCATATCACCAATTATGAAGAACAATCGAAAACAAAGATTCCCCCAAATTAAATCAATTAATTCGAAAATAATTAAATAATTAAAAATAATAAAAACTCAGAAATCATACCCACGTGAATTCTGATGATGGATTTGGATAGAGGATGATGAGAGATTCGATTCGACTACTAGAGTGTCGAAATCGGATTCCGATAACGCCTTCAAATTTGAGTTTGATTCTCAAGAACACGAAAAACACGTTTCTGGAATATATTTTCCAATTTTACCCCTGCTCTAATTAACGGTGACAGTCAAAATTAACGGAATTTGGTCAAAGGGGTGCAAATCGAAGCGATATTTAAACATAAGGGTGCATTCTGCTATAGAACATTATTGAGGACCAAATCGAAAAAACGTCCAAAGTAAAGGGGTGCAAACTGCTATTTACTCTTGTTTAAATTATTTATTAAATTAATTCTATAAAAGAATTAATTTAATCTAGAATTTAATCTATCTAAATAAATTAAAAGGATTTTCTTTTTAAATCTCGGTATGACCTGTTTAGAAGACTCGGTATGACCTATTGTTTTAAACCCTAGGTTCTACCGAATTATACTTCAGGTCATACCATACAATTCTGTCAGGTCATACAGATTGCTTTCCCAGGTTCTATCCAGAGTTGGTGGAAGTACAGAAGGTCATACCAGACACTTTTGACAGGTTCTATTGCTGAAGCTAGGTTCTACCGAGCTTTATATGTAAGGTCATACAAGTGTTTTGATTTATTAATTAAGTCATTCTGATTTAATTAAGAGGTCATACAAGGAAATGCAATTGTATTAAAACCGTGGCAGTACAGACAGAACAAATGAGTTAATCAAAAAAACAAGACACAGAAGCATTTACTCTCAAGAACAGAAGAAGCCATTTAATCTCATTTCTTCTCAAGCAATTAATTCTAGTTTGTATTGTTAAATCCAAACCACTAGAAGTTGATTACTTGTATTGCTTTGATTATCTAGCGGATTTTTATCCCTAGAATTTATCTCGAACTTGCTTTTAGCATTCGATCTTTTTATTACAAATATTAGAAGAGTTCATGTCGAATTTATTCTAAATTTGTATTAATTAGTTTGAGATAAATACTTTGTAATCCTTATTGTATTTGCAACACCCTTCAAGTTTAATATAAGTTATATTTAACTTGAATCTTGTTTCATTCATATTTCGCATTAATTTGTTCTAAATTGTTAAATTTTTCAAAGAACAAATTTCGATAAAACGGTATAGTTTGTATTCAACCCCCCTTCTACAAACTTATCAGGACCTAACAGACTTGATCTATCTTCTTGCCCTGCAAAACAGAATGTATTTAAGATGCATATGGTACCCAATCCTTGTTGGGTCCTGCAGGTTTAGTGTCTCCTGAGTTTCTTCCAGTCATAAAATCACAAGCATCATCAATGAGCTCCTGTTTGACTTCTCTTTTCACCCACTTAGGTTTAGAAGTGGACTTGATCCTTTTCTTAGTGGATGAGGCCTTTTTGCTGTTGCCAGCAGGCTCAGAAGTCTCAACAGTGTGCATGTATGAACATTTTTCAGTAGTGAGAATAGGTAAGTTAAAGCATGTGCTCATGGCAGTGATCTTGCATGGCATACATTCAATGTTATTACAGACACTCATAGTTCTATGCATAAGGGGGGTTCTGTGTAAATTACCATTGAGTTCAGTAGCATTGATCTTATCCTCAATTGGCTTATTACAAACATGTGTTAAATGATGTGAAGATCCACAGTTATTACATAGTTTCCTAGAAGCACCTCCAACATTAGTGTATCCATTTCCTTTATTGACACCTACCTTACCATTCCTATTCTTAGACTTGGGAGTTACTGGATTTACAGTATGTTCAGAAGTTGCTGTCGAACTTTCCTTGACAGTACCTTTTATTCCAACTGTCTTGACAGAAGGTTTGGAAGCTACTGTCTTGGAACCATTCTTGACAGCATCTTTGGAAGATACTGTCTTGCCAACTGTGACAGCATCTTTTGAACTTACTGTCTGACTACTTGGTAAGTATACTGTCTTGGGGATTGTGACATTATCCTTTCCATCCTTGAATGTGCTGTCAACACCTTCATCCTCATCAAGAATTTCTTGTTTGATGAGCATGGCTTCTTCATCAAACTCAATTTCTGCAGCTTTGAAAATAGGAGTTTTAACCTTCTTGAGAATGGTGGGTTTGACAGCAGCATCTCCAGAACAATCTTGAATCACAGTTTCCTTTCCAGGTCTCCTACCATATGAAAAACCTATGCCAACAGTTTGATTTTCTGTATGCTTATCATTGTAATCATGAACTATCTTAGATGAGTTTTTATAAGTCTTAATCTTGAATTCATTTTCAGCAATCTCATTCCTCAGGAATTCCTCAACTTCTTTAGCACATTTTAATTCATTTTTAAATTTTGCATTCTCCTGAGCTAAAGAGTCTAGTGAACTGGTTTTGAGAACAAGAGATTCATTTTCAGACTTTAGTGTTTCATTTAGCTTACTCAGCCTAGTGATTTCCTCATTAGCAGCAGATAAGCTAGTATAGACATTGAACATTTCAGCACTTAAGTATTTAATGGTTTTCTTATACTCATCAATGGACATATCAAGTAAGACAAGTGAAGGTACCTGACTTGAAGATGTTGATGTTACTTCATCAGTGCTAGCCATGAGAGCTAGGTTGACATATTCTTCTTCATCTTCATCATCAGACTCATCCCAATACTTTCCTTCAGCCACATAGGCTCTACCTTGATTCTTCTTAGAGTATCCACCAGTTCCTTTCTCAAATCTCTGAACCTGTTTGGGTCTTTTGCATTCAGTAGCAAAATGACCAGGTTCACCACAGTTGTAACACTTGAATTTAGATCTATCCACAAATCCAGTCTTGTATCCTCCTTTGGATGAGCTTCCCACAACAGCCTTTGATAAGCTTCCCTTGGTGAACTTGGATGCTTGGCCTTGGGGCCTGAATGACCTATCCTTCTTGAACCTAAAGTTCTTGAACTTTTTAGCCATGTAGGCCATAGTAGGATTGTCCATGCTTTCCAGTTCCTCCATTGTGTAGAAGTCTTCATCTTCCACATCCTTGAGCTGTAGTACTACTTTCTCATCATCTTCAACAACCTCTTCTATCTTCAAGGATTGTACAGGGGTTGGTTGTGTGATTTGTAGTACTTCACTTGGTTGTGTGATCCCTGGTACATGTGCTACTAGGGCACTTGACATATTAGCCATCTTGTTCCTTGTTCCACTTTCTATGGCTCTCTTTTGAAAGAGTTCAAGTTCATAAGATTTCAGAATGCCATAAAGTGTCTCAAAGGTTATATTGTTGAGATCTCTTCCTTCTCGTATGGTTGTTGTCTTGTGTTCAAGGTGATCAGGTAATGTAAGCAGGAACTTGACATTTAATTCTTTCCTGTCATAGTACTTGCCATGTATCTGTAGTTCAGTTAAGAGCTTACTGAACCTTTCAAACATGGAAGTTAAGTCTTCACCAGGCTTGGCCATGAATGCCTCATATTGTGATATCAGTATTTGCCTTTGATTGCCCTTAACTTCTTCACTTCCTTCACATAGTAAAGCTAACCTAATCCACATCTCCTTGGCAGATGTGCAGCTTATCACACTTCCACACATGGCTTTATCCAACGTGAGAGAATCGAGCAAGATGAGTTGCAAGTGATCATCTAGCACCATTTTCTCCTTCTCAGGTTCCAAAAATTCAGAGGGATCTTTGGGAACCCAATGTGCAGGAATGACTTCACCATTTACTGTTGTGGCTTCAATTTCCTTCCTTGGACTGAAAGGACCATTCTCGAGAATACCTGGGTATAGTGGATCCGCAGCTTTGATAAACAACAAGATCTTTCTTTTCCAAATGTTGTAGTTCTCTTTATCAAAAGCTGGGATCTTGATACTGTTTGATTTCTACATTGTCGTCGTGATCTCAGATATGTATGTAAATCTGAAAGCTCTGATACCAGTTGTTGGTCCTCGTGTATTGCAGAAGGGGGTGATGAATGCAATACTGATAAAATTCAATCTCAGTTTCAACAACCAAAACTAAGATTTAATGTTATCAATAATATGTATGCATTCACAAACAGTATAATCGAGAAGACAGGATTCACAACCTCAAGAGAGAATTCTTGAGATTCGGTTTTTCTTCAAGACACTTTTTTTTGTCTTCGTTACATACCTAGAATGAATTAATAGTCTAAGTATAAAACTAATCCTATCACTGTCAACACGGGTCTGTGAAGCTGCTGTCATTATCTAGTGGCAGCTTCTTATAAAGTGTCTACCCATGTGACTTTCCTAAATTGCTAACAATGTCAGATATACATTACAAAGAAAGCAACCTAGATTCATTCTATTTCTAGCTAAAACAATTCAGCAAATAGAGACTTGACCTTGCTCTTGAATTGATTCGCTTTTGTTTGTAGTGCTTGAATCTTCTGTCGTAGTCTTGCAAACTTGGTGCAGCTTAGGGATACTGCAACACGCCTGTTTCATGAACATTGAAACTGTCACAGGATTTGACTGAGAAAGATACCTAGAACAAGGATCTTTCTCGAGACAGTTACTTTTGCCGCAAAGCTTGTTGTCACAGGAATGTGCTTTTGGTGACAGTAGGAGTTCCCCGCATAGTGTGCTGTCGAGGTTTCCAAACTTGCTGTCGAGGGCTAAAGTTGTTGTCGCGTAGTCTTCCGCCAATGTTGCTGTCAGAGTGAATATGCTGTCTTGACTTGCAACATTCTGTCTTCTTGTAATCTTACTGTCAATTCTTATGACAGTAACCTTTATTCATGCTGTCATCTAATATGCATTCTTTGAGGCTTGAACACAGAAGGTGAACTTCTTCCAAATTACACAATTAAAATAACATTGCATACTGATTACAAGAACATACTTTGGCTGTGACAGTATGTTCTACTTAATTAAAAAATTAAGTATATACAAAGTTAAGTTGTTCCTATGCTATCACCCATAAATCCCAACAGGCTTGCAGGTAAAGCAAACAGATGATGGGATTTTTATCAATCAAACAAAATATACCCGAAATCTTCTCAAGAAATTTGGTATGCTTGATAGTTCATCTGCCACAACTCCCATGGCTACTGCAACAAAGCTAGACACAGATACAGGGGCTTCAGTAGATATTACAAACTACAGAGGCATGATAGGGTCTCTTCTTTATCTCACTGCAAGTAGACCAGATATCATGTATGCAACATGTCTTTGTGCAAGATTTCAAGCAGACCCCAGAGAGCCTCATCTAGTAGCTGTGAAAAGAATATTCAAATATCTCAAAGGAACCATAACCCTTGGTTTGTGGTATCCTAGAGAATCAGAGTTTAAATTAATTGGTTAATCTGATGCAGATTTTGCAGGCTGTTAGATAGACAGAAAAAGAACCAGTGGAAGCTGTCAATTTTTAGGTGACAGATTAGTTTCTTGGTACAGCAAGAAACAGAAATCAATTTCCACATCCACTGCAGAAGCAGAGTATATTGTTGCTGGTAGCTGTTGTGCACAGATTCTGTGGATGAAGAATCAATTGCTGGATTATGGGTTAAGGTACTCTAAAATACCTATTTTCTGTGATAATCAAAGTGCTATTGCTATGACAGGTAACCCAGTACAGCATTCCATGACCAAGCACATCAGCATAAGGTATCACTTTATCAGGGAACATGTGGAGGAAGGAGATATTGAGCTTCATTTTGTGTCTACAGAACAACAGCTTGCAGATATCTTCACTAAGCCTTTGAGTGAAGCTATATTTACAAGACTGGTAAATGAACTTGGAATGATCTCTGGTTTCGACTAGAGATATTGGTTAGACTCAAACTTTACTCATCTGTGAAAATTTGCTCATGTTTTTCTGCATGTGTTAACTGTCATGCAAATCATGTTGATAAACTCTGGTAACATACTCTGTTGGAAGCATACTCTGATGATAAACTCTGATGTTATACTCTGATTGTGTTATTGTCTGAAATAGATTGACCGATGAAGAAAATTGTATGAAGCATGATTCTCAGTAAGTAATCATGAATCTTTCTGAGTTATATAAAATCTGATCTCAAATGTGTGCAGAAATTTTACACAGCATGATACTGTCTCTATATTTATAGTATCTCTTAGTTTATTGATCCTATACACTGAGTTTGTATTAGCTGTTTGCACTTTCTCTCATAAATAAATTGTGTTAACTGATGAAAGTCTAAAGTCTGATAATTAGTTGTTAATATTTCACCTTCATATCAAAAGATGCAAAAATATGCACAAATTCCTTTGAGATCATGTTGTGCCTAGGAAGACCCAGGAACTTATTGTATGAAATAAGGGCTAAAAATTTTGATTTTTGGTGACTAGTGCCAACCACTGATTACTGGAAAAAAAAATAATAAATAAATAAATAAATTTTGGAAGGGGGTGAAAATAATAAATTTATAAGTACAGAGTTTAGATGACATCAGATTTTGTTTGTGTATGAGAGTTTGCGCAACCAGTTTTTACTGATTTATGTTGTGGATTTTATGCACTTTGAGATGCTCTCAATATTTATATTCAGTAAACTCTGCCATTCACACACAAATATTCACAACTGTGCATTTTGAGAAAAGAGATTATTAATGAAGGAGGAGAATTGATAAAAACTGATGAACTGTGTACTCAACGCCGAGGTAATTTATTTTTAATCTCTGATGATTAATATAAATAAGGTTGTTTCAAACATTTCATAATTATTGAGGAACATTATTTTTTGGAAAATAGAGAGTATGATTGAAACGGTTTGTTTGAGTTTTTTTTTTAAAAATGGAGAGAGGTTGAGTGTCTAGAAAAATGTAATAGGCGATAATTATTGCTCTTTTTACTGCGCATGCGCATTGGAAACTGTCAATTACTGATGTCAGTCATTGCATGTATGCCACGTGTCACACTCACACGTTTCACGGAGTAAGACAGTTGTGTGTATTGATTAGAAACTGTTCAGTTTTTAATTCTTTCTTTTTGTATTAATATACAATAAACAAACTCGTTTGAACTTTTCACAACTTACTCCAATTCACACCTTATTGTCACATACACATTTTCACAAACACTCTTACTGCAAACACTCTCAAATATTCTCTAAGTCATTCTCTGCTTATTTCTAAATCGTACTAATGGGTTCGACTGCTTTTGTCTCTTCTGGGCTTGAATTCGTTCCAAATAATTATGCTGCTCCATTGGTTAATGTGAACGCACCAAAGGCGTTTCATTTGATGCAGAATTTTCTTGCCCAATCTCCAATTGGGCGTGCTCTTGTAGAACCAGAGAGGCTTTCTGTGTTTCAAATCAAAAGCTTCTGGGAGACTGGTATCTATGATGATGGTGGTGTTTCTGGAACGCCATATATTATTTTCGAGTTTCAAGAAACAGAGTATGTAATTACTCCCGGTACGGTACGTGATGCTATGGGCTTTGGAGAACATACTGCTTACACCATTGCTGTTGGTGATGCTAAGTTGCTGAGGATGATGAGGGAGATAGGTTATGGTGGATCTTTGGCCAAGATAGGTCAATTGAAACGACCGTTCTTGAGGAAGGAGTGGAGCTTTTTCTTCGACTGTATAACAAGAACGTTCGGGAAGAAGTACACAAACTGGGATGCAATACCCACTGACAGTCTACAAATAGGGTATTCTCTTCTCTATGGTACCAATTTTGATTTTGGTAGACTTGTTTTAAGTAACTTAGGAGAGAAAATGAATGAGAATAGGGGAGTAGTTTACTTTGCTAGATTCTGTCAGCTTTTATTTTCTACCTGTGTTAGTGGGGTAGATATTATTGATGCAGATGTAATTCCGTGTTTTAAATTACACAAACGTATATTCTCTGATCTTGTGAACAAAGATGTGAAGAAGGGTGATGTAGGTGATCTCTTACTGCCTGCATTAGTGCAGCAGTTTTTGGTTAATTCTACTCAAACAGATCCACAACCAGAACCAATAAACACTGAAGTTCCTCCATCTACATCACAACCAATTCAGACAGGTGGTAGAATCAAACACAGGGCTTTTAAACCTGCAAAGACTGTTAAGCCAGCTACTGAAGTTGGAGTGTCAAAATCTTCTCTGCCAAAGTCTGATGGTCCCTCTAAGAAGAGAAGGGCAAAGAGACCACGTTCTGATGATGAGGAAGATACTGAAACTTTGCATCAAAGAAGAAGAAGATTGGTAGCTGACTATCTTTTTGATGAGTTAGAAACTGAAGCTGTTCCTGAAGCTGAACAGAATGAAGCTCCTGATGTTGTTACTGAGGAGGCTGATGTTAATGTTGAAGCTACTGTGCCTACAGAGGACAGAGAAGATGCTGCACATGCTGATAATGATAACTTTGTAGATCCTTTGGACATGGATTTTGAAGCACATCCTGCAATCAGTTTTTGTGACACTGAGGATGTGGCAGCTGATCGAGCCACTCTAGTAGTTGATGAGTCTATGGCAACTCATACAAAGATTCTCTCTGTCACCAATCAAATTCTTGAATTGGGTGAGGAAGTTGATCAGGAACCAAAATCTTTCTCTTCTGAGAAGATTGTTGAAGGTGCTGTTGAGAAGCTAGATGAAGCTACAGCAGAGAATCTGGAAGAAGATGTTTTTGTTGACAACTCTGTTAAAAATGCTGTTCTAGCAGAAGAAGAAGTTGCTGAGGCAGAAGCTGTTGCAGAGCAAGTTTATGATGAAGCTGCACAGCTCAACATTGAAGTTACTGTAGAGAATATAGTTGTAGAGCCTTTAGCAAAAAATGTTGATGCAGACAGAGTTGTTTCTGACAGTGATGATCACACTTCTGTAAATTCTGATCATGCAAACTCTGGAATCAATATTGCACTTTCAGACTCTGATGACCATGAATCAATACCTTTTTTAAGGGATCCTACTGCAGAGTCTGTCAAGGAAAATCAACGTGCTACTGAAGATCATTTTAGAGAAATGTACTATGCAAATTGGTCAGGGGCAGATTATATTTTCTCTACACAAAGGACTGCTGATTTTGTTGATAAGTCTGCTAAAGAAATTTCAAATCCTGAGCTGTTGACACATTTAAAGGCCACAATTGTTCAAGTTAAATCTTTGCACAATCGCTTTGATGAAACTCACAAAGTTGTCATAGGCCTGAGGAATTATAGTGTTGCTAAGGAACTGGCCTTGAAGACTGATAGAACTCAATATTCCTCTATGATCAAGGATCAGGTAGAAATAAAGCAAAGACTAAGCACAGTTGAGAGAAATCAAGATGTAATGGCTACAAAGATTGATTCTATTGCTGCATCTTTAGAATTGCTTACATCTGTACTTATTCCTGATGATGTCAAAAAGGGGGAGAGAGTTCCTAAAGACAAATGCAAAAGGGCTACAACTCTGAGACGGAGGGATGATGCAACAGATGGTGGAAGCAAAGAATCAGAGAAAAGGTCAAAATCTGCTCAAGAGAAAGGGAGACTTAGGTCAAACTCTGCTAAGCTGACAAACTCTGTTAGAGTAAACTCTGGTGATCAATCTTCTTCAAGACTTAAAAGTCTAGTGATTTCAGCGAATCCAATTACTGATGAAGAGATTGCAGCTAAGCTGTTTCTGTAAGAACATGGTGGTGAAGCCACAGTTGAAGATATGGATGCTGAAATGCAGATTCTTGCTGAAGAGCATAAGAAGAAGGTTGAAGCTGGAACTTACAAGAAAAAGGCTGGCAAGGCTCCTAGAAGAAAGGAACAAGGAATTTCTATTAAAGAGAATGTGAACTCTCAACAGAGTTTACAATACTCAAGGAGGCCTGTTGGAGCAAGCACTGATAAGGGTAAAGGTAAATTGATTGAAGAACTTGAGTTATCAAAGAAGGCTTATTCAACCTCTGACATGGCTCAAGTTGAATCAAGACCTAATCAATCAACCACTGACGTTGCTCAAGTTGATAATTCTGCTAAAGTTGTGACAACCTCTGACACTGCTCAAGTTGTACAAACTCAGTTGATATCTTCACAACTCCAAGGTATTTTTGGAAAACCAACTAGAGATGAAACTCTGAAGCCAGGAAATGTGAATTTTCTTCAAACCAGATCAGTGTTAGGAAAGGAAACTTATGATAAATCTGGTTTGGGATCACATAGAGAGAAAAGAATAAATAACAGTCCTTTAGATCATACATCACTGGCAGAACCTGGTGTTGGGGTAACTCAAGAAAGCCTTGACAAGTTAGAGTCTGTTCAGATGATCTATCTCAAAGGAATTAAAAAGGAGTTTTTGTTATACTTCATGGCTGATGGAAGAGTTTATAGAGTTGGAGAAGCTGACATTCATCTGAAGCTATGGGAAGAGCTGGAGTATGTTTTGTATCTGCTGAAAGTGAAAAATCAAAGTACTCATAATGCTGCTCAAGTTTTGAAAGAGAGAATGATGAAGTCTAAAGTTTTGCTTGGAGCCAGAATTTCAAGTGCTTATATTCCTAAATATAGAGATGCTCATGGAAAGCTGGTAGAGATGAAGAGGAATAGTGCAAGGTTCAGGACTGCACTGGGAATAAGAGTCTTAGAGTTCAATCTAGAGTCTGATAAGTCTTTCTTTATAAGACTTGGAAATGCGATGAATAAAAACAGCATTTATTCTCTGAGGGCTGCCATATATCAGACTGGTGAAAGAGATCCATAACTTAAGGAGCTGAAAGAGATTATGGCTACTGAGCTAGAAAGAGCTGAAAGAAGACTACTTACAGATTATCTCAGGACAGTGCCTGACATTGAAGAAATTAAGTAAAGGCTGACTGTAAGTTTTTTAAAGTTTTCTGTTCTAAGTAAAAGTTAAACTCTGTTATGTTATAAACACTGCATTTGTTATATGTTTTGACATCATCAATTATCTTTTAACTTGTACATTTTTGTTATGCACAAGTTGGGGGAGATTGTTAGATATAATTGCTGATGATTGTTTATCAGTGTTTAAGTAACAGGTACTTATCAGAGTTTACACTAGAAGCCAATCAGAGTTTGTTAAAGTATGACGGGGTGAGAGTTTATTTAGCTGTCGGTGCATACTTGAAGATTCTAGAAGCAATATATCTTGAAGATGGAAAGAAGCAAGATATATTGAGATAGCTAAAGAAACGTGACAGAAGACAGAAGCAATCCTAAATTGATATAATTGTATAGCTGATTTATAGGAATATCAATTAGAGATTGATTGTGTAACTGTGTTCTATATAAACACAGATAGGTTAACCCTAAAAGGATGCGAATACTTAATACATTATTCTTGTAACCTAGCAGCTCTTTGTGATATTTTACATCACTGAGATAAGAGTTATTTAATATAATTCAGTTTATTGTTCATAAAGAGTGTTCTTGATTGTCATTCTCATACATATATTGATTATATATTGTGTATTCGACCTAACATACTCGTGTATGCGATTGATTATAAAACAAAACCTAAACCGTGTTTATATACTACACAGCTTCTCTATCGATTACAAGGTAAGTCCAAATCAATTACCAACTATATTGAAACATATCCTAACCGACAGCTTCATTCCTATAAACTAGGAACCGACAAAATAAACTTCCTTCTTTAACTAGACTCCATAAATAACTCGAAGTTGTAATCCTGATCAACTTCCAGTCCTGATAGAAATCCTGATAGCAATCCTGATACTGACGCTTGAGCAAATACTGATGATGTCAGCAATCCTGATCAGTTGAGTCTAGATCCTGACAATCATTGAATCCTGATCTAACACACCCGATATTGTATTTACATTAGCTCTAACTAGTATGAGATGCGAAAAATATCCTTCATTTCTTAAAATCGTATGTGTCGTTGCACTATCCGCTAGACAAAATGATTCCTCATCTTTTGCAACACATGATGAGAGAGTACTTGCCATATTTCTTCACAAAGCAAATATATAAATGAAGATTAGAAAACTAATATCCAAAACATCTCATTCATAATAGAAATGAAATTACATATAATGCATAAATAAAAGCCAAATATATTAAAGTTTGAGCATAATAATTTAAAGATTCAATAAACAAAGCAAAGTCTTATGACTTAATTATTGCCACCACCAGATTTGGCCATCTCTTTATTCCCATATTCAAGGAAATCACCAACTTCCATGTGAGTAAAACCCGAAGGGCCAACTTGATCTCCACCTCCAATGTGTGCTTCTAAATGGGAAATCCCCAAAGGATCACTTTGCTCGGTGAAATTAGTCTCGACATTTTTTAGAGAGGCTTCATAAAGGTCAACAAGATGTTTGGAGGTACGACATGTACGTCTCCAATGACCTTGCATTCCACATCGGTTACAAGTACTTTCCACCCTTTTAATCATTGCACTTTCTTTAGGTTTCTCCTCAATTCTTGTCCACTTGTTGTGGTGAGGCTTCTTTTTGAAATTGGAGAAATTTTGATGACCTCCATGATGCCCAAAACTACGACCACCGGCACGTCCATATCCACGCCCACGTCCATGTCCATTTGTCTTGTTCTGTTCATATCCATTACTAGTCACGACATTCACTTCAGGGAATGGTGTTGAGCCAGTTGGACGTGCTTGATGATTTTTCATCAAAAGTTCATTATTTTGTTCCGCAAGAAGCAAGACAGATATAAGCTCAGAATATTTCGTGAATCCTCGTTCACGATATTGTTGTTGCAAGAGCATATTGTTGGCATGGAAAGTGAAATATGTTTTTTCCAACATATCTTTATCCTCCCCACATAATTTCAATTGAGATGTAATTTTAAACATGGCAGAGTTATACTCGCTCACACTTTTGTAATCTTGCAAACACAAGTGTAGCCAATCATAGCGAGCTTTAGGGAGTATCACCGTTTTTTGGTGGTCATATCTTTCTTTGAGATCATTCCAAAGAGTTGATGGATCTTTGATAGTCAAATATTCAGTTTTCAATCCTTCATCAAGGTGATGGCGGATGAATATCATAGCCTTTGCCTTATCTTGCTCGGAGGTTTTGTTTCCCTCTTTTATGGTGTCACCAAGACCCATAGCACTAAGATGGATTTCAGCATCAAGAATCCATGTCAAATAATTCTTTCTGGTGACATCAAGTGCATTGAACTCAAGTTTGGTAAGATTTGACATTGCATAAAATACTATAATAAAAATACAATAAATGTATTATAATTTATAAAACAAATGATCTTGAAGTGCTACATAAACTATGCACAAAATACATGATCAAATAATTCAGTATAAGTGCCAGATATTTTAAGGTAGAGCATTGTCATCATTAATTTACACTGGTGCAAAAACATACTATTAACATAATATACAGAAGAATCCATCAAAGTCATATGAAACAGATAAGATTGCAGTGCGATCATTTTAGACGAATTTCATATTTACACAAAAATAAATAAATTACAATGATAAAAATATTTAATCATAGTAAACATGTAAGATATAATCAACTTCAAAGGGCAGGTACAATATCAGGTGTTTAATGAACCGGAAGGGTGTCCACAAAGCTATTACATATGTTGGAACACCATTTCTTTTCAACCTAGAACCTTTTATTATTATTATTATTATGTTAAAGAACTCGGGAAAATAAAGCAAAATTAAATGAATATATGCCCACATACTTACATATTGCAATCATACATCTACTATATTCTATACTATGCATGAGTGAATTTGTATAAATAAAGTAGCTTTGGTGACTGTATTAATTACATGCAGTACAAAATTTTATTTAATCATGATCATGAGTGAAGTCTCTAGTTTACTTTTTTTTACTCGCTTTTTTTTTCATAGTAACATAGGTTAACCAAAACAAAAGTTATAGATCTCGAGTAAAAGATTTGTAGAGTGTTTATCAATTATGCCTATAGAATGAACATAATATATAATTAAAGTGATAGACATGTAAATATGTAAACATGCACTCATGTAGAAACGGGTTTAATGTTTTATCGAGATATAAAAATGGATGGTCACTGCTTGCTTAAAACTCCTGCAACTTGTTAAACAACCCTGATGCACTCCTTTCTTTCCTTCGTGCTGATAACGTGTTATATGTAATATATTATATTATAGATTACACATAGAAGAGAGCGGAAATAATAGATCTCATTATATATTTGTGTGTGTACAACCTTAAACTTGATGTCTATTTATAGGCCTCTAAGATAAACGTTACATGAACTTGTAAAGTCAAGAGTCTAAGAAAGATCAAAAGTTGGAGATATGAAGAGTCATCCATAATTATACATAAGAGTGAGTATATTTTAAGAACCAGGAAATATTTCAGGTACCGAGTTGTAGTCCTACATTGTTTGTTCTTCACAAATCAGAGCCCGGTTGATTTTGCCGGTGCTTAGGCCCAGTTGATTTAGTTAAGTCTAAACCTCGTCAGCCCATATCAAGTTATCCATTTACTCCATCGTCCACTGGGATTTAAACTACGGCTTTAGTTTTGGCAGCTGCATCCTATAAACAAATTATAATTTTTAATTTTTACCATCAGAAAAATCATAAATTTAATTTAGTTTATAATTTTAGACAATTTGAACTTCAAAATATTATATTTACTTTTACACAAACAACGATGTGTTGTGGACTTGTGTGTAGTTAAGATTTCTGTATCTAAATTTACACTCTTCCTCATTGACTACAAATATTCAAAGTTGGATTAGTCATTAGTACCTAATTGTAGTTCCTTTTAATTTTAATTTTTTTGTCTTTAACTAAACCAGATGATAACCCGTGCGAAGTATAGACCCGAGATAATTTATTAAATTAATTAATAATTTAATTTATTTAATAAATTAATTAATATTTTTTAGGGTGAAACAAAAAAAAGAGTTAAAACCAATCGGTACTTTGAAGGACTGATAATATATTTTAGAAAAGAAAATTAAATTTTATGTGAGATAAAACAAAGAAATATACAAAATAATTAACTACCAAAATAACTTGAATTTTATTTGAAGTACCGAAAGATTGATAATAGCTTTTAGATTAAAAAATAATATTAAATTTTATGTGAAATGTGACTTTAGTTCTATATAAGATATAATTTTAATTATATGTGAGATATGACTTTAAGATGGAACTAAAAAAAAATACAAAACCAAATTTAATACTATTAATAAAGGTTATAGATGTAGTTTTCAGTATTGCGTAGCCCAACCAAGTATAAAATTTTGATGGGTTGCTCTCTTTGACTGACTAGCTATAACACTCCTCACCTCAGTCCTCATAACAAAGTATTTGATATTCAAATTAATATATTAAATATAAGTTACCATGCCAATGATCATTTCCTATTTTTTTCTCTTAGACGATAAGTTGAGTACAATTAACAGCTAGTCGCAAACCATTATTTGAGATTTTTACGATAACATGATTGGTTTGGAAGATAACTTCCGTGCCTTTTAATTAGTTCCCGGTAGATGGTCATCGGAAAAGAAATGTTGTGGTGCCATTACACAAACACAGATAAAATGAACAATGAAGTATTCAAGTACCAAGTCTGCGATTGACTTTATTATTCTCAATACAGGAGAGTAGTAAATCAATTATTACAACTCACAAATAACGAATTTCATTACAATTTAATCATTCCAACGACACAATCACGCAAATCAATATATTACAACCGAAACATAACTGCGAAAATTCAAGCATACTCATGTTGTCTGAGATTTTGGCAATCAGTAGGCACCAGGATTTGCCAGAAGGTAAGCCTCGATTGCTTTGAATACCATCCCTGATTGTTCTGTGGCTTCCTTGACATTTTCTTCCGGGATCACGGCATCTCCAATCGGAGTGTAAATGGTGGTGTTCTTCACAATGCACCCTCCATCAGTAGGCACCACGGTGAACTTGCTAGTGATGGACTCGATGATTCCCAATAGCAGATCACCTTCGATTATGCTGTAAGAATACTTCAGTCCTTCCGCGTCTACTTCATCAATCCTCTGCTTCACGACAGTGAATTGGCTCACTGCAAAAATTCCAACATTTTCATTCCAGATTAATTCCAACACAAACAAATCAAACCAAGTATATAAACTGTGATCCGCCAAGGTGTGATGTATACATGTCTTATGAGAAGTGAAGAATTTAACCGTAAACTTAAGTTTACTCAAAATTGTCGTAACATTTGATAAAAAGACTATACATAAGGCAGAAATATACCTTCTCCAAGAGTGACTTTCTTGATGGTTCCAGCTCCACCATCTCCGGAAACAATTTCGATACTCTTAATAGCCTGGGGCAAAACCTTAGGGATAATGTTATCCATGTCGAGGAGAAAGCCCTTGTAAAGTGTTTGTGCAGGGACTGAGGATGCAACCTCAACATCGGTAGTAACAACACCCATGAATTATCGTTCAAATAAAATTTTAATATATACTTTGTACAACAAGATGATGATACTAAGCTAACTGCAACTTAATTTGGTATACGAAAAATGAATGAAGCAGAGGCTATATATATTGCAAGAACTTAGGTTCCTTGTTTGAACAATGTTTGAATTGTGCAGGAGCCCAATTGGACACAACTCTTAAATAATTAGCACACTATTGAATTTCAACTTCATGGCACATCAAAGATGAACATACATTCTTGCCCACTATGATCTGGACTTTTTTGTCGCCTTGGAATTTAAGATTGGATTCCAGCCTCCAGGTCTTCTTGATGGTCTTTTCCACAATAATACAGATATTACACTATTTTTTGACAATTAAAAAGATCCTATGTCTTATTCTGTGATCATAAAACACTTAATTTATTATTAGTAATTCAAAAACAAATTACTTATATATACTGGATTAATCTTTTAATGTTTTGCACCAACGGGAACATGTTAGGAAAGAAGGTTAAGTTACTCGTTATCCCAAAATCTCAAAATATTAAGAATTGAGCTTACCAGTATCATATATCACATTCAACATCCGCCCACGAAATAGCTCATATTCCTTCAATTATATGTATAGAAGTTGATTATGTAGTGTATTTGGTCCCTCCATCGGCTAATAATTAATCATCTTCATGATCCCCAAAAACATTCACAATTCTCATTTATTTTGAGTTTTAGACATATTCGTTCATAATTCTATTCATTAAAACATAAACTGCTACATATATTTTCGTCTTTAAATTTTTTGTACGAAAGTTCGCCCCTATGAAGGTTTTTCCCCGTCCTTGGAGCCTATTGACATACCAACAGGCAACAGCAGATATATGAGCAAGCTTGTACTCATAACCTAAACTGATGGCCTCCAGAACCACGGCAGCTGTCTTACGGCCTACGGAGAAATCAAGCCGAGGAGTTTTCATCTCTGTAAAGAATCCTGACTACGGAATCTGTATGCCCGTTTTCCGTAGCCAGGCTCTCAATCACTAGACACGTGTCGACCTCACCTGGACCAGTCACACCCTGGGGCCCAGAAACCCTCTACCTGTGGGTGTAGGCTACACCGGTCACCTACTCTACAGGGAGGTAGGCCGACAGGCAGACACCTGACTGAAGCCCCGTCACCTAGTCTAGGCAACAGACTGCCAGGTGGCAGAGGCACCAGCCTCCTATAAAAGGAAATGAGTAATTTCCCGGGGGGCGAGGGCGAATTTTAGAAACAGAAAAACAACACTCGGAAATAATCTTCTGATGATCGCTACAAATTATCCTTAAAATCCCTACGGCCATCATTTGGTGTCGCTGTCGAGGATCCTTCAGTAAAGCCAAGGCTTCGTCTCTCGCCTTTTTCTCGTTTATGGATCTCCTATGTTCAGCCGTGGCCAAGCGGCGGTTGCTCAGAGTCCTCTCTATGGCTCCCATGAGATAAGTCCACTATCATGTACAAAGAAACGCGAGGTCAGAGACAATCAGTGATAAAGAATTCTTAAAGGCAGCACTAAACAGATAAATTTTACCTTCCCGTAGGCTTCCTTAACCTTGCGGATTAGATTTTCATCGTTCTCCCTTTCGATTCTTGTTCGATCCTGGGTCAAAGTAAAAGCGCTCAGAGCTTCCAAGGGAGGCTCGACCTGAGGGTCATCCCTCAACCAACCTTGTCGAGCTTGGAATCGAACAAGAGTATAACCCTCGACGTCTTCGGCTGAGGGGTCAAAGGAACTTGGGGCAGTCTCGAACCTGAACCTCCCACGTCCGCGAGGTCAGTTCTCACGCCCCGGGCCACCACCATAAACTCCGGTACGATTTCGACATCACTGCCATCCTCATCAGACTCGTCCCTTAACTGAAACTCGGACCCCCTTTCAGCCCTCTGTTTCTTAGACTTCCCCGTGTCTCCCGGCTTCATAGTCCTTTTCTTATGACGCAAAGACTGGAGATGTACATTTTCAGAATCCGTAGCTCCCATGGGGGCAGTCACCCCCGGCCGAGGCTACAAGGTTCACAGAGGACTCTGCCACAGCAGTACTGTCTTCCCCACTTTGTTTACTTCCGGTTTCTTTCATCACCTGCTTTCGCCGAGCTAAGACCAAAATTCGACTCTTGTCCATTCGAGAAGGAGCAGACAAGTCTCTGAGCAACACTGCGAAAAGAGCAAAAGGTAAAACACAACGCAATAAATAACACCCCATACAAATACACAGACCTAACAAATAAATTATGAATGCTAAGAAAATCTCACAATTATGTTCTATTAAAAAGGGAACCTTCCAGAAATCCCCCTCTGTCCATAAGCCCTTGGCCTTCCCCCCAACAAAACGAGCCGCGGCGGCTGTCTCTTCGAGCTCCAACCTTTACGACCTACAGACAGCCCCATTTATCCCGTCAGGCCTTCAATATTCTGGGGAGATAGCCTAGGTCACCCCCCCCCCCCCGCCCGAAACAGCAACCATTCACCGTGCCAACCTTTGTTGGATGAGGGTACCTCCACCAGTATACCCCCTAAACTCTTGGCTCCCCTCTAATGAAGTTCGAACAAGGGATGATAGTCTCGAGAGGCTTGAAGGCTATGCAACGACCAAAAGAAAGTCATAGTAGGTTCTAGGCCCAACTCTGTGCACCTAGCGATGAAAGCACAAATCTTCCGAATTGAGTTGGGACCATGCTGCCCTAAACCTAGTCTCATATTCACCATTAGAGCATGAAAAAACCTATGCATTGACAACCGTAACCCCTCTCGAAAATGCTCCAAAGGAATCCCTACCCACAAATCATCCCTCCTGGTATAAATGAACTCTCCTTCGTCCGCTAGACTAATCTCATATTCTTCCGGTATCTGAAAAGAATACCGTTCTACCCCAAAAAACTCAAGGTTAAATAAGCACTTCTTGTGGAGGTATTCGAGACCCCGTAAGCGCTCCCGTAGAGTTTTATCCAAGAAGAAAGCATTCCCGGGCTTGTAGTAACACTTTAGCCCATGTGTCCTAAAATAGTCCTCCCTTCGGGTGTCTGGAGGGGTATTCACAAATTTTTATGAGGAATCCAACCATTCCCCTGCCTTCCCTAAACAACTCCTTGTTGGAATCACCAGACCCTCAACCCTGAAAGATCTATGGCCTCCATCTTTGGCGTCACCTTCAGCCGCCACCTCCTTCCCTTTCCTTTTACCTTCTGGGACAGATTTCGAAGCCCCCACGGCCACGTTCTCCCTTGGGGCTTTCGCGGTAACTACTTTCCTCCCCTCGGGGACATTCAAGTTACGGGCACGCTCTGGAGAACTTACATCCGTCGAACTTTCTCCCGACTCTAACAAAGAATCATCATTCCCGTAACCCCCAACGTCGCCCGAATCTAAAAATTGCTCGTTATCTGAGTCCGTAACATTCTTCTCTTCCTCCGAAGCTGTAACTCTCTTTCGCTTGGCCATTTAACAGCCGTTGGGAAACTACACATGCGAAAGAAAGAATGGTCACTATATGCCTTAATACTCAATTTAAAGCCCTAATTAATTCAATCCCCACAACATAAACACCCTATTTTTAGCAAGCAATTAATCACTTCGAAGAGGCCTATAGTGACGATTCCCCGTCTTTCGCATATAATGTGTGTAGCCCCCAAAAAGAAAATAAAAGAAGAGGAAAGAAGAGAAGAAGAAGTACACACATTATAAAGATAAACGAAGACAAGAAAGACCAACAATAAGGGTGAGAAAATATTATTACCTGAACGAAGGTATCGTAGATGCGGGCTTCACTTTCTGGATCCCCTTTCAGAAAGAATCTCCTTCCCTCTCCTCGCCGATTAAAGGTGACAAGTGATAAAGACAATGGAAGTGGAAACTGAAGCATATGTCTATGTATATATATATGTGTGGAGAAACCAACGCGTGCCTACACGCGCCATAGAAATAAAGATGGGGACTTAACCGTCTCGCCCGTTTAAAGGGCAAAAAAGTAACTTTCCTCATTTATGATTAACACTATTGCTGAACATAACTCATTCGACGGTTATTTTCTCCCCCACGATCTGCACACCTCCGTTCCATTTTCTCTTTCCAATTCCATCGTGGTTCACAAACCCGTATTTTTGGTCACGCCACACATAAACAGGCAGGCTACACCTGATTGAAGCCCTGTCACCTAGTCTAGGCAACAGACTGCTAGGTGGCAGAGGCACCAGCCTCCAATAAAAGGAAATGAGTAATTTCCCGGGAGGCGAGGGCGAATTTTAGAAACAGAAAAACAACACTCGAAAATAATTTTCCGATGATCGCTACGGATTATCCTTAAAATCCCTACCGTCATCATAAACCAAATACAAATTAATAATAGTAATATGTCAAGAAAAATTTCTGAGAGAAATATATAAATGATGCAGTTTTCATGGGCCAGAAATCAAGGAAATCTGTTGAAATAATGAAATGTAGCGTGTGAATGGATTAGTAAAATCCTGCTAAAATACAATCGTTGCTTGTCTGCTTATTTGCCTAGTTAATCATACAGAAACAATGAACGTGTAGCTAAATTACATGCATCGTTCACATGCACGATTTATAAAATAACACCGTCCGGATTAACCGATTTAAACATTATTAAAACTAAGTTTTGGTTTACAAGTCTAATGATAATTAAGTGCTTGTTCAAAGTCTGAGTAGTAATACAAGATAAAGTTCAGTCTATTGTATAGATTTGTTGAAACATTGCAGTTGCAGGTTGCTTAATTTCTGATTTTTATAGTATTATCGAATGTTTAAGAACAATTTAAAAATCCTGACAAAAAAAATAGAAGAACAATTAAAAAATACTATACAAGTCGAAAATACATTTTTATGCGATATTCGATATTTTCCGTAATCTGTCCTCCGATGATCTCAACGCGACACGTAGTTTTGCGGAGAAATAAATTCAAACTTGGTAGTCCAAAAGAAAAAAGAAGAATAGCAAGACGGTCATTATTGGCGGCCTGCCTGGCCATTCTCAGTTAAGAATTCAACATTGTAATCGTAGTTTTCACTTTTCAGTGTCCGTATGGGCCTGATTCCCAATCTCTTGCTCCGGAATTCACCAAAGTCTTACCGCAATGACTGTTTTATGAAATATTTGATGTACTTTTCGAAATGTGATAAGTAAATTACAAATATGAATTGTAAGATCAAATAAATCTCTATGTTACGCATAAATATTGTTTTAATTTCAAACTTTGATATCAATTTGGGAGTAAAAATTGTTTAGTATTCCCCGCATCTCAAATTAATTGTTGCGTTTTACTTTTTTATGATCAAATTGTTCAAAATTTAACTGATAATAAATTTTTTACTTCAAATTGTGTTTTCCTATTTTTTAAAATTATAAAAATAAATTTAATTATGAATCAAAACAAACAGAAACACACTTAATTTTTGAGAGGGAGAGAGTAGTAAAATATTATCAGTTTTTGTAGCTATTAAGCGTGGGAGACTGCTTTTCGATTATGGTAAAGTAATCTCAAACTGGACATATAGGAGGTCGGCTGGATATTTCTTTTCTAAAAAGTCTATTTTTAATAAAATTTTGGAATTATATATTTATGCCTTAAAAAGCCTACCATATAAAAATATTACATTGAATTATTATATAAAAAAGTTGCAGTTTTCTGAAGCAAAACAATACTTGAAAATAATCAAATTAGACAGTGATATATTGGTTGAATTTGTAGTTTATTAGTAGGAAGCAGGCTGCTGTAAGAGGTCCCATGCCCCATATTATCGACAAAAAATCAAACCTACTTGCATTTATTTTTTCTCTTAATTTATACGTATTTCATATTTTATAGGACGATCTCTGTTTCCCAGAAATTGCAGGCATCAATCAGTTTGGTAAAGAAATACGATATGTAAATAAATTAATATAAAAATTGAATGGCGCCAATAAAAGTACCGAAGAATCGAATAATTATTCCATTATCTCTAAAAAGTTGAGAAGGACTAATTCATGCGAACTCCAATTAAATCTTGCTCCTAAATTAACATAATTAACATGTACGGTTTTGCATGATGCCTAACTAGAAATGTTTTTATTTGCGATTCATCTGTTACTTTTTAGTAGAAAATGTCGACACCTTTTTTTAACACGTCGTGAGACTTTAAATGTCACAATCCAACCAGTAATTAAAAATTGCATCCTTTTAAAAAAGTGGAAGTATCTACTAAAGGGATTTTTGTTATGCGAATCTAAATAGTCAAAATCATGGTAATTTTATGAAGTGGATATATATCGACCTATATTGATATTGATGTTGTGTAAATCTGAAACAATATCAATCTCCGGGTGCAATATATTTTTGGTATGCATGTTCCGAACATTATCTGCAACCAAGAAGATACAGTTTTCATCGTGCTAAAATGCTCTGTATCAGAGGCAGATCTACAAATGTTCCCTGCATAATTTTTTTTTCTTCTTTTTTTAAAGCTAGTGGAAAGTTTCTAATTTTTGTTTAGGGTTGTTGTGAGAGTAATTTGGTAACAACATAATTGAAATAATCTCTCTTGAATATTCGAATAATGTCCTTGATTATCAGACGTAACTTCAGGTTCACAGTTGGACATCTGAAGCTTAATAACGAAATATAGAGATAAAACAATGTTTTTGGGCTGAGTTGACAAAGTCACTAGTTGAAAAGGGCAGAGTAAATCCTATTTGGTCAGCCAATTCACCGGAAAACGTATCACCAAGGGTACACGTGCCTTATGCGTGTAGAAAGTGAAAATTCGAACTTCTTTGTCAATGTCTACATATCTTATTTATAGGAATCAAGTCATGTAATTTTTTTTAGGTTAAACCTCTCCTTTCTTTCAAATTAAGCCACTTCGAGATAAATCATCCCAGAGTTTTGACTTATCCAAATACCTTGAATTTGAGCTTCCTAGTGTACTTTCCCAAGCACACCACTAGAAACCCTAAATCGTCAATTTATTCAATGATTATCCAAATATATTGATATAAATCACATATTTGTTGTAATTATCCCATCCATAGCTTTTTATTCGTGATATACGTTCTTATTTTATGCATAATTACGTACTCCTAGAAAATAGGAAGTAGAATTATCATCCAACTATAATTCTACCCAGTGGAGATGTAGACGACTCTGCACCTTCACCTCGGCCCACTCTGAATTTGCTTGTCTGGAGATAATTGAGGTTTTTCAGCAAAGGCTAGGGGTTATGATCTTCAAATTTGACACTAGGAAGAACTTGCTGAAAGTTACGGCTACTGGGTCTATGTTTGTGGAATGTGTTGACCCTGTCTTTGAAGTGTTTTTTTAACCATGGAATGAAACTTTGTACTTACGAATCGGTGTTGTTGTGAAGGTTTGGGTTCAGTTGTTCAATGTGACATTTCTTTATTGGTCAGTGAAAGATTTGTGTCATTTAGCAAGTGCTTTAGGTACTCTGATTGGTTTTGATCAAAGGATCCTAGACTACTTGAATAACTTGACTTTAGTGAATGATGCAACTGTTTATGTTGAAATGTCAACATTGAGCTCTAAGCCTAACTTTTTTCTTGCTAATTTGGATGGAAGTCCTGCATTTGTTGTTAGGGTGCATGTTGCTTACTTGACTAATTTTGAGGCATGTGATGTGTGTCATGAAATCACCCATGAAACTGAGAAATGTGAGCACACCCATCTTTTCCAAAAGACTGATAATTTCTTTGAAGAAATGGAGTCAAGGGGTTGGAAGATTATTGGTTCGGATAGTGAATATAGTGAGCTAGAGTTGGATGACTTTGTTGATGCTGATTGCTTCAGGAGGCCCAAGGGGCTTTGGGTAAGCGAGAACGAGGGAGACCAAAGAAGAATTTGATTACAGTGAGTACTGGTTCTGCGCCGATTAAGAGAGGGAAGGGCAGACCACAAAAATATCCAAGAGGGATTTCTTCCATGAACAAGAGACTGCTTCCGTCTCAGCTTTGCAGTAGTAGTGGAAAAGGCTTAAGGAAGAATAAATATGTTGTGGCTAGGCTGGAAAGGATGCACGCTTGTTCTGAGTGTTCTATAAATATTCAAGTTATGAATTCTGCACGGGACTCTGCTCGGCTTGGTCTCAACAAAGATTAAATGGATCAAATGCATGTTTTGAAAGCTGATGAACGAAGAGAAGAAAGACATGTAGAGGAAAAAGCTGTGAAACAAGTCTCTACTATTAAATGGCGACGCCAGAATAAGAAGAAGAGATTGTTGTTGCCTTAGTTTTTCATTTTATGTTTAAGACATTTATTGTTGGGTTTGTGTAGTCTAACAGGTTTCAGAATTGGTTTCTGATTTGAGTTAGAATTTCCAGATCTGAATTCTAATTAGAGTTAGTAATTTCAGAATTTCAGAATTAGACTCTGATTAGTTTTAGGCCCAGTTTTTTCTCTTATAAATAGTCTCATGTAATTGTAAAACACCAACACATCAGAACACAACAGAACACAACATAGTTGTGAGAGATCAATACAAAATTAGTGCGGCTTGTGGAGTAGGAATTTCCGAACCACGTAAATCTTTGTCTTGTGTGATTGTCGTTTACTTTCTTGTTCTTGTTTATTCACTTTGGGTTTTGCTTTCGTTGTTGTATACTCAACAACTGGTATCAGAGCCTAGGTTTTCAGGCGAGTGGGAGCGATGGCAGAAGAAGGGAAAGTAAAGATCGACAAATTTGATGGCAAAGATTATGGATATTGGAAGATGCAAATTGAAGATTATTTGTATCAGAAAAAACTACATCAACCGCTAGAAGAGAAGAAGCCAGATAAGATGGATGAGACTGAATGGAAGCTATTGGATAGGCAGGCTCTGGGTGTTGTCAGATTGACTTTGGCGAAGAACGTTGCTTACAATATCGTCAAGGAAACGACAACTTATGGATTGATCAAGGCGTTAACAAATATGTATGAGAGGCCATCTGCTTCGAATAAGGTGTATTTGTGTCGTTTGTTGTTTGCTGCGAGATTGAATGAAGGTGATTGTGTTGCTGATCATGTGAACGAATTTAATTCTATCCTATCAAGATTGGCATCGGTGGATATTAAATTTGATGATGAAGTACAAGCCTTGTTGTTGGTATCCTCGTTACCTGACAGTTGGTCAGGATTTGTCACTGCTATTAGTAATTCATCTGGGAGCGGTAAGATGACTTTTAATGGAGTTCGAGATTCGATTCTTGGAGAAGATATTCGTAGGAGAAACTCAGGAGAGTCGTCAGGTTCCTTATTGAGTACAGAGAGCAGAGGCAGAAAGTCCGAGAGGGGGCAGAATCATGGGCATAGTAGATCGAAGTCACAGAAAAGAGGACAATCCAAAGATCGCAAGGAGATTGTTTGTTGGAATTGTCAGAAAAAGGGTCACTTCAGAAATCAGTGTACGGCTCCAGCAGCTCCTAAAGGAAAGAAGAAAGAGGATAATTCAGCTAATGTAGTTGAAGAAGTGGTGAGTGGCGATGCTTTGATTTGTTGTGTTGAATGTTCGGTTGAATCATGGGTTATGGATTCTGGTGCATCATTCCATGCGACCCCTTGCAAGGATTTTATGTTAAATTTCAGACTTGGAAATTTTGGTAAAGTCCGTCTTGCTGATGATGAGACTTTGGATATAGCGGGCATGGGAGATATTAATCTCAAGACCTCTTTGGGGACTAGCTGGACGTTGAAAGATGTAAGGTACATTCCCGGACTTAAGAAGATGTTGATATCTGTGGGTCAGTTAGATAAGGAAGGGTATCGAGTTTCTTTCAGAAATGGACAGTGGAAGGTTATAAAGGGGAATCTAGTTGTTGCTCGAGGAGAGAAGAAGGGGACTTTGTACATAGTTGAACAATCTAGCTATGAAGCAAATGCAGTTGCTGATGAGATTGGGTCTTCAACTTTGTGGCACCAAAGACTTGGTCATATGAGTGAAAAGGGTATGAAGCTGTTAACTTCAAAGGGGAAGATTCCAGAGTTGAAGAATGTGGAAGTTGGGTTCTGTGAACCATGTGTTCTTGGAAAGCAGAAACGAGTTACTTTTGCAAAATCAGGGAGGACCCCGAAGGCTAAGAAGTTAGAGCTAGTTCATACAGATGTATATGGTCCAACAACAGTTGCGTCGTTGGGAGGATCTCGCTACTATGTCACTTTCATTGATGATTCCACTAGAAAGGTATGGATTTATTTTTTGAAGAAAAAATCAGATGTGTTTGATACTTTCAAGAAGTGGAAGACTGAAGTTGAAACTCAGACTGGTTTGAAGGTTAAGAGTTTGATGTCAGATAATGGTGGTGAGTATAGTAGTGATGAGTTTAAAAGCTATTGCGTAGAGTACGGGATTAGAATGATTAAAACTATTCCAGAGACACCGCAGCAGAATGGTGTTGCAGAACGCATGAATAGAACCTTGAATGAGAGGGCCAAGAGTATGAGGTTACATGCAGGGTTGCCAAAGACTTTTTGGGCAGATGCAGTTAGCACATCAGCGTATCTCATAAACAGAGGACCTTCAATTCCTTTGGGGTTCAAGATTCCTGAAGAAGAGTGGCAGAAAAAAGAGGTAAATCTTTCACACTTGCGAGTTTTTGGTTGTGTTTCTTATGTGCGTGTTAAAGATTCAGACAGAGACAATCTTGATCCGAAAGCAAAGAAGTGTATCTTCATTGGTTATGGCTCAGATGATACGGGTTACCGTTTCTGGGATGAACTGACGAAGAAGGTCGTTAGAAGTAGAGATGTTACTTTTAATGAAAATGCGGTGTACAAGGATAAGCTTGCAGTCGATTCTGAGTTTACAAAGGAACAATCTGAAAAAGAGAAAGCAGTGCTTGAAGATATTACTGAAGAAGATCTTGCAGGAAATAGTGGGAGTTCTGGGAATGCTGATGAGACAGGTTCAGTTACTCCACAGGCTGAGGTAAGAAGATCTAGCAGAACTGTGAGGCCGCCACAAAGATTTTCTCCTTCAGCATATTACATGTTATTGACCGAGGACGGAGAGCCTCAGTGTTATTCAGAGGCAGTTCAGGTGGATGATTCAGTTAAGTGGAAATAGTCATGGAAGAAGAGATGAATTCTCTTGAGAAGAATGAGACTTGGTCTTTAACAGAATTACCAGCAGGAAAGAAGGCTTTACAAAATAAGTGGGTGTTCAGGATCAAAGAAGAACCAGATGGTAGCAAAAGGTACAAGGCAAGGTTAGTAGCCAAGGGATATCAACAGAAAAAGGGAATTGACTATACTGATATATTTTCTCCGGTTGTTAAGATGACTACAGTTAGACTTGTGCTAAGTATTGTGGCTGCAGAGGAGTTACATCTAGAGCAACTAGATGTTAAGACTGCGTTCTTACATGGTGATCTTGAGGAAGACATCTACATGGTTCAGCCAGAGGGATTTCAGGTAGCTGGGAAAGAAAACTTGGTTTGCAAGCTTATAAAAAGCTTGTATGGTTTGAAGCAAGCACCAAGACAATGGTACTTGAAGTTTGACAGCTTTATGATGAAGAATGGGTACACGAGAAGTGTTATGGATCATTGTTGTTACTTTAAACAATTTGATTCATCTTATATCATATTGTTGTTGTATGTTGATGACATGTTGATAGCAAGATCAAACATGAGGGAAATCAACAGGCTAAAGAGACAGATGTCTGAAGAGTTTGAGATGAAAGATATGGGTGCAGCAAAACAGATACTTGGTATGAGCATCATAAGGGATAGATCTGAAGGTACTTTGAAATTATCTCAAGAGAAGTATATTGAGAAATTATTGCAGAAATTCAGTGTCCAAGATGCGAATACCAGAAGTACACCGTTGGCAACTCACTTTAATCTGACGAAGAAGCAGTCACCTAAAACGGATGAAGGCAAGAAAGATATGGCTAAAGTTCCGTATGCATCTGCAGTTGGCAGTTTGATGTATGCTATGGTGTGTACAAGGCCAGACATTGCTCATGCAGTGGGAGTTGTTAGCAGGTTCATGTCTAATCCAGGAAAAGAGCATTGGGAAGCAGTCAAGTGGTTGTTACGCTACTTGAAAGGCACATCCAAGTTTGCATTATGTTTCAGTAAGAAAGATGTTATCTTGGAAGGGTTCTCTGATGCAGATTTGGGCGGATGCTTGGATACAAGAAAAAGTACTACGGGATATATTTTCACTTTGGGTGGCACATCAGTTAGTTGGATGTCTCGACTTCAAAAGAGTGTTGCTCTTTCAACCACAGAAGCAGAATATATGACTATCTCTGAAGCTGGCAAGGAGATGATTTGGTTGAAGAATTTTCTTGAAGAGTTGGGCAAGAAACAGGCGGACAGTGCTTTGTATAGCGACAGTCAGAGTGCCATTCATCTTGCGAAGAATCCTGTGTTTCATGCTAGGACGAAGCATATTCAGCTGAGATATCACTTTACGAGGGAGTTGATTAGCAATGGTACTTTGTCCTTGAAGAAAATCCTTGGTTCAAAGAATCCTGCAGATATGTTGACTAAGGTGGTTACTAATGAAAAGTTGAAGCTTTGCATAGCTTCAACTGGCCTTCAGAATTGATTAATGAGAAGGCGCTGCACTAGTTAGAGTTATTGATCGAAGTATTGGGTGTTACTAGATTTACAAGAGTGAAGAGAAGATGTGGTCAGACTCCAACTGGGAGATTGTTGGGTTTGTGGAGTCTAACAGGTTTCAGAATTGGTTTCTGATTTGAGTTAGAATTTCCAGATCTGAATTCTAATTAGAGTTAGTAATTTCAGAATTTCAGAATTAGACTCTGATTAGTTTTAGGCCCAGTTTTTTCTCTTATAAATAGTCTCATGTAATTGTAAAACACCAACACATCAGAACACAACAGAACACAACATAGTTGTGAGAGATCAATACAAAATTAGTGCGGCTTGTGGAGTAGGAATTTCCGAACCACGTAAATCTTTGTCTTGTGTGATTGTCGTTTATTTTCTTGTTCTTGTTTATTCACTTTGGGTTTTGCTTTCGTTGTTGTATACTCAACATTTATTTGGGTATGTAATATTGTGAACTAATGGTTTCCTCCTTATTTTAAACACTAAACTTGCTTCTAAGGGGGTTGGGTATTCGTAATGAATTTCTCTATTTATTTATTTATAAAAACTAAATGGTTATTCATATATATATTTTTTGCTAATGAACATTAATTTGGGTGATACAGAAGATAAAAAATGTAAAATGTATTATTCTTAATGATCAATACTAATCAATGACTTGATTTCCACAAAAAATATGTTTAGACTTTAGACTGACGAAAATTCAATCATTTTAAATATTTGGTTTGACTAGTTTTTTTTAACTTAATGGTATGCTTTAATTTTGGATAAGACAACAAAATTCTGATTTAACTGGGTTTTTCTACTTTACGATATAATTGAAGTTTTGAATACAAGAAAATCGAAAAATTTACTTCAATTTAATCCTTAAAATAGATTAAACTGCCCCATACTCAGACATAACTTCAGTTTTACGCAAATCACATGTTGGATGTAAAATAGTACAATAATTCTCTGAACAAAGAACAAACCTCAATTTTAGGCCATCAAAGTTGACCAAAGAAGACTCACTCCACATTTCACTTGCTTGAGTTGCTTCTGTTAATGTCTGGGATTAACCATTTGTCCAAGCGTAATCAGAGAGTAAATTGCAATTAATTTAATTAACTAATGCTTAGTCTAATTGGTTGGACTGAATCTAGTGAAGTATTTATGGATTTTGTTGATAAAAAATTCATTCATATCACTCTTCACTTACAGTAACAGCTAACAACCCCAACTTGTTTTTTTTTTTTTTTTTTATGGAGTTAATGTATTACTCTTATTTATTTATTCTTTCTTAAAAAAATAGAGTGGAATCCGCGTCACATTTAATTGACCAAGTTATATGGAGCTATTTGTCAATGCATTCTGGAAAATGATTTAATGATTTTACTAATTTTTTGTTTTCATATTACGATAAGAGCGTACAGCAATTATGTAATCCATGTTGACAAGAAACCAAGATCCTGGCGCTATAAATACCACCTCAAAGTTCACTCATTTCATCCAACAAACTCACAACATCCTCACTCAATCCTGCTTTCCTACTTCCTCTGCTCTAATTTTCTCTAGCTTCTCACTTTTTATACATAATGGGTGTCCAGAAGAGCGAAGTAGTTATCACTTCTGCCGTCCCAGCAGCTAAATTGTTCAAGGCCTTGTGCATCGACATTGATACCCTTCTTCCTCAGGTTCTCCCCGGAGCCATCAAGGGTGGTGAAATCGTTGAAGGCGACGGTGGTGTTGGAACCATCAAGCTCGTCACACTCGGAGATGGTTAGTCCTACTTTTAAAATAACGTCGTAATACCATGTTAAATGATCAACTCAATTTATTTAGTACGACTTCATTTAAATATAATGTACTTAGTACTATGATTCGATAAATTTAGTTGGCCACATATTTATACGTTTATTAATGCATATGCAGCCAGCCCCTACAAGACGATGAAGCAAAAGGTTGATGCCATCGACAAGGAGGCGTTTACTTTCTCATACAGTATCATCGACGGAGACATTCTTTTGGGATTCATCGACTCCATTAACAACCATTTGTCATTTGTGCCCACTGCTGATGGTGGCTGCACTGCCACAAGCACAGCAGTCTTTAACACCAAAGGCGATGCTGTCGTCCCCGAAGAGAACATCAAGTTCGCTAATGAGCAGAACAACCTCATTTTCAAGGCTGTTGAGGCTTACCTCCTTGCAAACTAAGAGATCAGTTTTACCTGAGCTTGATTGATAATAAGTTTTGTACGAGTTGCGAGTACAAGGTTTTCTATTAATGTTTCGGTTTCAGTCGTCTTTGATGTTCTCGAAATAAATTAAGTGTCTCAAGTATTGTACTCTTTCTAATATCATGTATCGACTTCACTCTGTATTAAGACATCTGAATATCTGAAAATATTACTCTGTTTTTTCCATCTCAAGCTCTTTTCTGAAAGATCAATCAAATTGTAAAATACCCAAAGTCTACGATAATTTATTTAACGGGTTAATTATCTTGTTGATCACTAAAGTGGACCTAAAATATCAAGTTGGTCACCAAACTGAAAATGGTCTCTAAAGTCGGCTACAGGGTACACTTCGCTAAATAAATAATTTTTTTAGACGAAAAATGTTGATGTATTAAAAAATATTTAATGTTATATTTACATGGTAGGGTAACATACCCATTTCAGACCATAAAATCGAAGAAATTAGCAATAATATTATTGTTTTCCGTATAGAAAAAAGTAAGTTATATAATATAATGTACCTGTAGCTGACTTTAGTGACCTGTTTGAGACCGTTTTAAGTTTGGTGACCAACTTGATAATTTAGGCCCACTTTAGTGACCAACAAGATAATTAACCCTTTATTTAACTATTACACATTTTTGGTCTAAAATTCCTTTAAAATAAAATACACAAGTTTTTTTTAAAATTTTTTATGGATACGTACTAGATTTGGAAGAAGCCGACCATATTTATTTATCTTATCCTCGTGACTGCATCTGCTGATCTGCATAGTGCCTTTTATAAACTTAAGATAATTAATTAATTTAATAAGCTAGTGGTCAATATTATAATTTCTAATTTGATCCATACTTCCAACAAAGGGTTGATGCATTGGGAAGAAAATGTTTATCACCTTTACAAAAATGCACTGCGGCCATGCGTATGTTGGCTTACGGAGTATCTGCAGATGCTGTTGATGACTACGTTCGTATTGGAGAGACTACTGCGGTTGAGTGCTTAAAAAAATTTGTCTCTAATGTCATTATGATATTTGGGGGTGAATATTTACGAAAGGCAAACTCTAATGACATCGAACGTCTATTACAGATGGGCGAGGCTCGTGGATTTCCTGGTATGATGGGAAGTATTGATTGCATGCACTGGCAATGGAAAAATTGTCCTAAAGCATGGAAAGGAATGTTCATGAGCGGTCACAAAGGAGTTGCAACAATTCTACTTGAAGCGGTTGCTTCTTCTGATTTATGGATATGGCATGCATTTTTCGGAGTTGCTGGATCAAATAATGACATAAATGTTTTAGATCGGTCACCTGTGTTTGATGACATGCTACAAGGTCGTGCTCCAGAGGTAAATTATACTATTAATGAAAACAATTATAATATGGGATACTACTTAACTGATGGGATATATCCTGAATGGGCAACATTTGTTAAAACCATACCACGTCCACAAGGTGAGAAAAGAAAATTATTTTCAAAATATCAAGAAAGCCAACGAAAAGATGTCGAACGAGCGTTTGGTGTACTACAGTCCCGTTTCGCAATTGTACGTGGTCCGGCACGCTTTTGGGACAAATCGGATCTTGGGAGGATTATGAGAGCATGCATCATAACACATAATATGATTGTTGAAGACGAGAGGGACACATATGCAACTCAATTTGGTCCCCTACCAACTTATGATGATGCAACAAATGGTTTATCAGAACCAAATTTAGGCGAAGAACCTTCGGTCCAATACGAAACGTATATTCACAACACTCTACAGATGCGTGATAAACGGACACATCGCCAACTACAAAATGACTTGGTTGAGCATATCTCTCAGTTTCATAATAATCGTTAATTTTTTCATTTTGTAATGTTTTAAATTTAATGTTCTCTTGTGTGATGTTTTTAATATTATATTTTCTCATGTAATTTCTTTTATTAATAGTATGATGTATTTTTATTATGTGACGTGTCTTTTATTTTACCGATTTTTTAAAAAAATAATCATTTTAGTTTGATTATTATAAATTTAATATTATTAAATTAAACTAATTTTAAACGTTATATTATAATTTTAAAAGAAGTATTGTGAAAGTAAAAGTAAAATAAAGTTAAATGGGACCCATTTGTAAGTGGAAATGGGCTTGTGCATTGGAGGGAAGTGGCCACTTTTTTTAGGAAGATCACTTGGTGCTTATGTGGCAAAAAAATGACCCCGTGTAAGTGGGTTGGTCCTGTGCACTAGAGATGCTCTAAGTACAGGAATTCCGCAATTGCTTGTTATTTAAACCAGAATGAATTTAACAAGTTGACAGAACGTACTTAAAAATGTACAGTAGCATAATGTACAGACAAAGTAAGCAGGTGAAAATTATTGGTACTAATTGATGCACGGATTATTTTAATAATTATTATTTAATTATTCATATTTTGATATTTTATTAATTATATTTGTTAACAAAAAAAAGTTGGCATGTTAAAATAAATAATTTTTTTTAAATAATTAAAATTATTAAAATATGTTTTAAAATAAATAAGTAAGGCTTTGACCGTGATATTTTTGGAAAACGAGAGGTTTTAGTAAGAAAAAATATAAAAGTAACGTATTTAATTGAAAAAGGTAAGATTTTGACCGCCGTATTTTTTGAAAAAAGGAGAGGTTTTAGTAAAAAAAATATAGAAAAGATAACATGTTTTAATTGAAAAAGATAATTGGTAATAAATAGATTATATTATTATTTTATGATCTTTTTATAGACCGAGATATTTTTGGAAAATGAGGGGTTTTAGTAAGAAAAAAATAGAAAAGACGACATGTTTTAATTAAAAAAGGTAATACTTTGATCATGATATTTTTTGGAAAAAGGAGGGGTTTTAGTAAAAAAGAAGAAGAAAAGTAACATGTTTTAATCAAAAAAAATAATTGTCCGTGATATTTTTGGAAAATGAAAGAATTTTTTTAGAAAATAAATAGATTATATTACTATTTAATGATCTTTTTATAGACCGATATATTTTTGGAAAATGAAGAGATTTAGTAAGAAAAAATAGAAAAGATCCCATGTTTTAATTGAAAAAAAGTAAGACTTTGATCATCAAATTTTTTTGGAAAAAGGAGGGTTTTAGTAAGAAAAAACAGAGAATATAACATGTTTTAATTGAAAAAAGTAATTATCCGTGATATTTTTGGAAAATTAAAGGATTTTGTTGGAAAAAATAGAATTGTAGTAAGAAAAAATAGAAAAGACAACATGTTTTAATTGAAAAGAGGTAAGACTTAGACCATGATATTTTTTGGAAGAAGAACATGTTTTAGTAAGAAAAATAGAAAAAGTAACATGTTTTAATCAAAAAGGTAATTGCCCGTGATATTTTTGGAAAATGTAATTTTCCGTGATATTTTTGAAATTTTTTTTTGGTGAAAAAAATAATTAGTTATAAATTGATTATATTATTATTTAATAATCTTTTTATAAATAAATAAGGGTAATTAAGTAAAAGGACAAAAATCTAAAAACACATACCAAAAATAAGATACCAAAAAACTGATAGGCCCCGTTTGGTAAAAATTTATGCATTATAAGTTGATAAAAGCTTAACAGGGGTGTTTGTGTACTCAGCTTATTTGATAACTTATAGCTTATAAGTTGAATGTTAAAAATCACAAACATTTTACTTAATTTATCAACTTATTCTTTGATTTCTTTATTTTTCTAATATTTTATATTTTTATATTTGTGTTTGTAAATATTTTTTAATTTAAAATACAAGTGTTGAAATCATTGTATTTAAAAATTATTTTTTCAAATTTAATTTAACAAATTCTTCATTAACTTATAAGTAAACTAGCATGAAAACCCGTGCGAGGCACGGGGTCAGCTTCTAGTATACGTTTTAAATTTGGGATGAGTTCCGGCGGTTCTGATAGGTAACAGATCAGTTGGTAGGCGGTAAAATAGTGTTATAGGTGTTTCGTGTATCGTTTTGTGTTTGAATTTCCTAAACGATGTGAAATGATATCACTTTGAATTTTGGTTTGCGCAGGGGAAGTGTCATAGAGGCATTTGTAAGTAAGAGAGTGATGTTTTGTAGACCCTGCGTAATGGTTATATTGTGAGAAGTGCAGTTATATTTGTTAGTCTAGTTAAATATGGAAGTTTATTCTGTCGGTTCCTGGTTTGTAGAATGTAACTTTCAATTATGGATAGGTTTCAATCTTTATAATTGATTAGGACTTATCATTGATAGAGAAGCTGTGTAGTATATAAACACAGTTTTGGTTTCGATTTATGTACACAACACACAGGGGAACATAATCGAACAGAAGCTCTCAAGAACATAGAATTTCTTGAGAGAGTTTTTGTAAGCTAGCAGCTCTCAAGAACATCAGAATTTCTTGAGAGAGTTTGTAACGGTTTTATATCAGATTTAATAAAGCTGTTATCTTTCTTTCATATTTGTGATATATACATTAAGAAGTCGATTATCTTATACTATTGTATTCAATCCCCCTTCTACAATAGATTATTACTGGGCAACAGTTACTTTTTTTAATTGAAACATGTTAGCTTTACTATTATCCTTATTATTAATATTATTTTAATGAATAATAAAATAATATTAATAATGTCCCATTTATCTTTCTCAGCCCCATTTGTATTTTTTTTTCTATATTCCAATTAATATTTAAGTTTCATATTTTATGAAAATATAGAAAAGATAACATGTTTTAGTTGAAAAAGATAATTGGTAATAAATAGATTATATTATTATTTTATGATCTTTTTATAGACCGAGATATTTTTGGAAAATGAGGGGTTTTAGTAAGAAAAAAAATAGAAAAGACGACATGTTTTAATTGAAAAAGGTAAGACTTTGATCATGATATTTTTTGGAAAAAGGAGGGGTTTTAATAAAAAAGAAGAAGAAAAGTAACATGTTTTAATCGAAAAAAATAATTGTCCATGATATTTTTGGAAAATGAAAAAATTTTCTTAGAAAATAAATAGATTATATTACTATTTAATGAACTTTTTATAGACCGGGATATTTTTGGAAAATGAGGTGATTTAGTAAGAAAAAAATAGAAAAGACACCATGTTTTAATTGAAAAAAGTAAGACTTTGATCATCAAATTTTTTTGGGAAAAGGAGGGGTTTTAGTAAGAAAAAATAGATAAGTTAACATGTTTTAATTGAAAAAAGTAATTATCCGTGATATTTTTGGAAAATGAGAGGATTTTGTTGGAAAAAATAGAATTTTCGTAAGAAAAAATAGAAAAGACAAGAGGTAAGACTTTGACCATGATATTTTTTGGAAGTAGAACGAGTTTTAGTAAAGAAAAATAGAAAAAGTAACATGTTTTAATCAAAAAAAGTAATTGCCCGTGATATTTTTGGAAAATGTAATTTTTCGTGTTATTTTTGAAATTTTTTTTGGTGAAAAAATTAATTAGTTATAAATTGATTATATTATTATTTAATAATATTTTTATAAATAAATAAGGGTAATTAAGTAAAAGGACAAAAATCTAAAAACACATACCAAAAATAAGATACCAAAAAACTTATAGGCCCCGTTTGGCAGCAATTTATGCATTATAAGTTGATAAGAGCTTATTATGAGTGTTTGTCTACTCAACTTATTTGATAACTTATATCTTATAAGTTGATAAGTTGAATGTTAAAACCAACAACATCTATTATATATATAATAGAGAAACTAGGGGGTTGGGTGAGACAAAAAAATCAAAGTGAAATTACGATTATACCCTTTAAATCATAGGATGACATTATTACCTCTTCCTTTATTATTTCATATTAATTCTTTACTATTATTACATATTAATATATCTGCACATTAATTACTAATCTTCATGAAAGTATATTAACTATTTTGTAATTAATACTTATTGTTTACATACGTGATATTTTAAATGAAATGTATTATTTAAAAAGTAATAAAATATAATTTAAAAATATTAATGATATTGGAATAAATATACATAACATAAATTTATGATATCGAATGGTTGGTAATGTGACATAGTTTCATGTTATCTTCATTGTGGTCGAATTGATTTGCGAGAGAGTTATTCATTGTTAACCAATTAAGAATATGTATCTAAAATCATATCGAGTTTTTTAAAAATAAATTATGCAGTAAAGAAACATCAAATACTTACTTACTCGAAAATCAACAACTTATTCACATCCAAATCATAGACATATCTAACACGAACTTCTAATTCAACAAATACAATACAATAAAAAAGAGGAATATTAACTTTACAAACAAGTATTGCTAACTTAAAATTTTCAAATATCTCAGTCATCAAACCATCAACACTAATTAAGAATATGTATACAAAATCATATCAAGTTTTTTTAAAGAACAAATTATGCAGTAAAGAAAAATCAAAATACTTACTTACTCGAAAATCGACAGAAAACTATTCATATCCAAATCATATACGTGTATCACACGAACTTCCGATTAAAGGAATAAAATACAATAAAAAAGAGATATATTAATTTTACAATAACTATTGCTAACTTAAATTTTCAAATATTTCGGTAATCAAACCATCAATATGAATATACCACAAACAAATATACTGAAATTAATGACAAATTATAAAATATTTTAGAATAAACTCGTGCCTCGCACGGGTTATAAAGCTAGTTTTACTTAATTTATCAACTTATTCTTTGATTTCTTTATTTTTCTAATATTTTATATTTTTATATTTGTGTTTTTAAATATTTTTTAATTTAAAATACAAGTGTTGAAATCATTGTATTTAAAAATTATTTTTTCAAATTTAATTTAACAAATTCTTCACTAAATTATAAGTAAATTTATCCAAACACCCGTATAGCTTATAAGAATTCATCAACTTATCACTTATACAACACTTACTCATTTTAAGCTATAAATCAACTTTTTAATGATATCCCAAGTGCATAGTGTTTCGTCTATAGTATTGATATTGTGCGTGTTTGGGTTATCACCAAAAAGTTGATTTATAGCTTAAAATGAGTAAGTGTCATATAAGTGATAAGTTATGAATTCTAATAAGTTATACGGGTGTTTGGATAAATTTACTTAAAAGTTAGTGAATAATTTTCTGAATTAAATTTGAAAAAATAATTTTTAAATACAATGATTTCAACACTTGTATTTTAAATTAAAAAAATATTTAAAAACACAAATGTAAAAATATAAAATATTAGAAAAATAAAGAAATCAATAAGTTGATAAGTTAAGTAAAATGTTAGTGATTTTTAACATTCAACTTATCAATTTATAAATTATAAGTTATCAAATAAGTTGGGTACACAAACACCCCTGAGCTCTTATTATTATAAGTTGCCTCAGCCAAACTGACCCATTGATTGATTTAGTCACGGATGCAATCCAAATGACATTATGGGTTACATTACATACATGCAGTGCCAATGGAACTTTCTGCCAAACAATTCTTACCTATATACGGACGAGGCTACATAGAGGTTAAAGATGGTCATGCCGCCCCTAAGATTATCATTATTAACGTTAACTTATACTGTTCTATAACCCTACGGGTCTTAAAAAATAATAAATTAAAAAATTTAATATGAACGACAAATATTAAAATAAAAGTAAAAATTAATATAATAAATTATAAAATGAGAAACTTAAATATTAATTGGAACGTAAAAAAAATATTAAAAAATATCACCGACAATTACTTTTTTTAATTAAAAGATGTTGGCTTTTCTATTTATCCTTATTATTTGTCTTTTATAATTAAAACACTTTTTTCTAACAAATTGTAGTTCTTTTTACAAAAATAACACGGGTAATTATATTAAAACATATTATCTTTTATATTTTTTCTCACTAAAATCTCTCTTTTCCAAACATATCAGTGCAACCCTTACTTATTTATTTTAAAACCTATTTTAATGCTTTTAATTATTAAAAAAACTTACCTATTTTAACATGTCAACATATTTTTTTAACAAATACAATTAATATAATTAAAACAGTTTTAAAAATATCACGGGTTGTTACTTTTTTTAATCGAAACATGTTAGATTTACTATTTATCCTTATTATTAATATTATTTTAATGAATAATAAAATAATATTAATAATGTCCCATTTATCTTTCTCAGCCCCGTTTGTATTATTAATTTTTTTTTCTATATTCCAATTAATATTTAAGTTTCACATTTTATAATTTATCATATTAATTTTTATTTTTTATTTAATATTTTCTGTTCCCACTAATTTTTTTAGTTTGTCATATTTTAATCTCCATGACCCGTGCACGGGTTATAGGCTAGTATTCTATAAAACACATAAAAATTATAAAATAAAAGTATCGCGAACTATTAGAAAATCTGAGGATATTAATTCTTTTTAAAAGTTGAAAGATTATAATTAGTTAGATGTCTAATTAATTTTTTTAGTATCAACAAATTATGAAGAATTCATATTTTTACTAAAATTAATTCGATCGAATAAAAAAAAAATATCTTTATATATTTCTGTTTAAATTTAAATTTCTGTTTAAGTTTAAATTGGCCTCCCTCCTATATACAAGCTATACTTGATCAGTATTGATATAAAATGATTAGAGTAAAAACCTTAATTTATTTTATATCAGTAAAAATATAAAGAGAAAAATGGAACCGAGATCATTCTCAGGAGCTACCTTGAGGTTATAAGAATTTTATAGGTAAAATTTTAAGAACTTGAAAAAATTCATCTTAATGTTTTACTGTACATTTACCGGGAAATTGATATAGTGTGTGTTTGGGGTATCACAAAAAAATTGACTTATACCTAAGTGCTTTATAAGTGATAAGTTGATGGATTCGTGTTTGGATAAATTTACTTGTAAGTTAGTTAAGAATTTGCTAAATTAAATTTGAAAAAATAATTATTAAATACAATGATTTCAACACTTGCATTTTAAATTAAAAAATTGCTTAAAAACACAAAGGTAAAAATATAAAGTATTAAAAAAAAAATAAAGAAATCAAAGAATAAGTTAATAAGTTAAGTAAAATGTTGGTGATTTCTAACATTCAACTTATCAAGTTATCAAATAAGGCGGGCGGGCGAGTCACAAAATCAAAGAGTTCAGACGTTTATAAGTCATAAGTCAACTTATTCTTCTCTAGTACCAAACAGGCCCATATATTTTCTCTTTTCAATGACACCCTAAATATATACTCCTCGTCCCATTCATTTTTTATTTTGGATGTCCTCTTATTTATATACATTCCAAAAATAGTAACTTTTAATAATATAAAACACTATTACACCTACTACTTTTCTCTACTATCTCTATTCTATAATAATATAAAATACTATTACACCCGCTACTTTCCTCCATTATCTCAAATCTATTATTAAATATTGATAGTTCCCATCACTTTACCCATTTTTCATCTAACTTTACTACTCCTCTGTCCCAACGAATTGTATACGTTGGGGCTGAGCACGGAGACAAAGAAAAGATATAAAAAATGAGTAAAATTGGATGAAAAGTGGGTAAAGTGGTGGGACCTATCAATATTTAATAATAGATTTGAGATAGTGGAGAAAAATAGTGGGTGTAATAGTGTTTTATATTATTATAGAATAGAGATAGTGAAAAAAGTAGTAGGTGTAATAGTGTTTTATATTATTAAAAGTTACTATTTTTGGAATATATAGAAATGAGAGGGACATCCAAAATGGAAAGTGTATAAAAATGAATGGAACGGAGGGAATAATTTTTTTATATTGGAGGGAGTATGTTATTTTTTTTATACAAAATGTTCAGTCCATCTTTTATCATTTTACAATTTTTTAGAATAAATATATGCCCATCATACATTCAAACTACAAATCTTAATTTACATTTACCTGAAAATGAATTTCATATGGTGCAACATAGGCTTACAACAAACCCCGTTTTTGTAGTCGTTCTTATAAGTTACATCACAACAAAAGAGAGGATAATTTAAATTCCTAATTAACTTATGTAACCTAGCTAGTATAATAATTATCATGAAGGTGACAACAAAAGAGAGAAATAATAGGATATTTTTACCTAACAAAATTTTGTAACCTAGCTAGTACAATAATGCACGATACATAAATAGTGTGACGAATTTTGATCAGATCATTTTTCAGAAAAAACAAAAAGTTTTTTCTCTAATATTAGCATGATGTTATTCATCAAACGTACGCCTAAAGACGATTATACAAGTTACATATGTTAGATTATTTTATTAATAATCATAATATATGGGCTTACAAATTAAAGATAATTATATTTAATGTTTATTCTAAATTTGGACTAATTAAGTGGTCTAAAATAAAGGGTCCAATAACATCTTATATGAGTGTGAAATACCCAATAGTAATCTGATTAGGGTTAATGGGGTCTAATTAGACGACTATATAAAGACCATATATAATAGGGTTTTGGTCCCAAGCCTATTCACAACCTCTACTCCTCTATTCCCATCAAGTTGAGCGAGATACGACTAAAGGCGAATCAAGTCTGTGGAAGATCAAGTCCCATAATTCGTATTCATATCTACAGTCATGAAATCAGGTACGCTTTCGCACTACAGTTATTATGTAACCTTGATAACATCACATAAGATATCCTAGATTATATATTTAGATCTAACAAGTGGTATCGGAGCCTATCGAATGTTGAATTATCAGGGTTGATCATATATATTATATGATTTTTTGTGTTTGTCGATTAAACATGAGTCACGTGTCGTTTTATCAATTACGATACAATGCTTTTACTCTTTCCGATTAAGGTGTAATATGCACACGTACATGTTTGATGGTCACAAGGTTCATGAATGACGTATGATTACATGCATATAATTTTTTTTTTTTTTTTTTTAATAATTGTGATGCATGGTACTGGGTGCGATGTGTATTAGTTAAAGTTGCGTGATCACTGCCATTATACTACATGGTAATACTATGTTTTCTGAATACTGTATCTTAAGTTTTTTTTGTCTAGCCTCGTTACAGTGTTAACAAACCAACAAAGTGGGCGTTTGGGGGTATCAAATAAAAGTTGATTTATAGTTTAAAATGAGTAAGTGCTTTATAAGTCATAAGTTGATGGATTGTTATAAGTGTTTGGAAGAACTAAAAAAAGTGAACTTATGTATTATAATGAGTAAGTGGTTTATAAGTGATAAGTTGATGCAAACTTATAAGTTACGTAAGTGTTTGGATAAATTTACTTATAAGTTAATAATTTTTTTGTTCAATTAAATTGAAAAAATAATTAATTAATATAATGATCTCGATAAATACATTTTAGATTAAAAAACATTTAAAAGTATAAATATAAAAATATAAACTACTAAATTGAAAAAATAATTAATTAATATAATGATCTCGATAAATACATTTTAGATTAAAAAACATTTAAAAGTATAAATATAAAAATCTAAACTACTAAATAGATAAAGAAATCATGAAAAATGAAATAAGTTGAGCAAAATGTTAGTATTTTCTAACATTCAACTTATCAATTTATAAGTTATAAGTTAAATTATAAGTTGGGTAGACAAACACCCCCATAAGTCATAAGCTAAAAAAATAAGTTATAATTTATAAGTTAATGAAATAAATTGAGTACACAAACACCCTCCATAAGTCAAAATTGATTTATAAGCCATAAGCTTATAAAATAAGCTGTTGCCAAACAGGCCCAAAGTCTTTTATTACCATGATCTGTGTCTTGACCATTCACTTTATATAATTTATCTTGGGCACCGTAATTTTTTTTTGAGATAATTATTTATCTTGTACTTTTATTTTGTGAATAAGTGAGTTGAAACAAAATATTGCCAAAGTGATATTTATGTGTAGATTTGTTTATTTTGAAATAATAGGATGTGTATATTTATTATTTATGCGTTAAAATAATCGACCCAAAGGAAGGTTATTTAATGGCCAAATAATGAATATGCGTGCGAGAATAAATATGTAATAATTATAAAATTTTCATGTGAGTAATAATTCGACCCAAAGGAAGGTTTGTTGCTTGACCGAATTTATTATTAATATTTGATTTCTGCGTGGAGAGTACCACTTACAAGTTAATATTTCTGTCCAAAGACTAAATATTAATGTTGTGTTAGGTATCTTGTTTAAATGGGCCCACACACTATAGTTTTTTAAATTCATGTTTTATTTTTATGCATGCTTTTATGTATGAATTTGACATGATTTTTTTTTTGCGAGCTTATTTTTTTTTTGTTCCAAATTGCTAGTTAATGCATCTGCTGCTACTATAACTGCCAATATGAACTCCATTCCCGTGCTTAACGGCACAAACTTTAAGAGCTGGAAAGAGAACGTTCTGTTAGTTCTCGGCTGCATAGATTTAGACTATGCTATAAGGAAAAAACAACCTGCTTCTCTTACGGATGAAAGTTCTGCTACTAATAAATTGAACTTTGAGAAGTGGGAACGTTCTAATCGCTTAAGTCTAATGATGATAGGGGCGGTATGTCTGATGACTCCGATGAGGTATCTGTAAAGGATTTCCTTGATGAGCTTGAAAAGCGTTTTTTTAAAACGAAAAGGCTGAGACAAGTAAGCTTCTAGCTAATCTTGTTCAGATAAGGTATAAAGCTAAAGGAAATTATTAGATATAATTGCTGATGATTGTTTATCAGTGTTTAAACAACATGTACTCATCAGAGTTTATGATAGAAGACAGTCAGAGTTTGTTAAAGTCTCACGGGGTGAAAGTTTGCTAAAGCTGTCGGTGCTAATATGAAGATTCTAGAAGCAATATATCTTGAAGATGGAAAGAAGCAAGATATATTGAGATAGCTAAAGAAACGGGACAGAAGACAGAAGCAATCCTAATTTGATATAAATTGTATAGCTAATTTGTAGGAATATCAATTAGAGATTGAATCTATGTAGCTGTGTACTATATAAACACAGATAGGTTAACCCTAAAAGAGATGCGAATACTGAATACATTATTCTTGTAACCTAGCAGCTCTCTGTGATAATTTACATCACTGAGAGAAGAGTTATTTAATATAATTCAGTTTATTGTTCATAAACAGAGTTCTTGACTGTTATTCTCATACATATATTGATTATATATTGTGTATTCGGCCTAACAATTGGTATCAGAGCCAAGGCTGTTTAATATATACAGTTTATTGATCTAAAACACAAGTATAATCATGACTGAAAACTCTCAGGAAGGTTCTATTGCTCAAAAGGTTCAATCTGCTTCTGTAAGTCGATATGAATCAATCAGGGTTCCAATGCTCAAACCAGTGAAATATCCAATATGGAAGGTTAAGATGACCATGTTTCTAGAAGCCACAGATCCAGAATACCTTGATAGAATCTATGATGGTCCTCATATGCCAACTAAACTGTCTCATGTAGTTGCTGGTCAAGAACAAAAGACTGTTCCGAAGGAAAAGAAAGATATGACTCCTGAGGACATCTCATCAATTGCGAAGGATGCAAAAGTTAGACATCTTCTTCATAGTGCCTTAGATAATGTCATGTCTAACAGAGTTATTGGTTGCAAGACTGCCAAAGAAATCTGGGATGCTTTAGAAGTCAGGTGTCAAGGAACAAGTGCTATAAAGAAGAACATGAAGACTATTTTAACACAGGAATATGAACACTTTGACTCTAGATCTGATGAAACTTTGACAGATACATATGACATATTCTGTAAATTGTTGAATGATTTGTCTCTTGTTGATAAAGAATATGATCTTGAAGAGTCAAATCTCAAGTTTCTACTATCTCTACCTGAAAAATGGGATTTAAAGGCAACATCAATAAGAGATAATTATGATCTTGCAGAAACAGATCTTGATGAAATTTATGGGTTGCTTAAAACTCATGAACTTGAGATAGAACAAAGAAACAAAAGGTCTGGAAAGAAGACAAAATCTGTAACTCTCAAAGTTGAACAAAAACTCATGAAGAAAGAAACATCAAAGAAGAAAGCTAAGGGAAAAGCTTTGGTCATAAACTCTGAAAGTGAGTCATCAAACTCTGATGGTGATTCAAACTCTGATTCTTCTTCTGAATCTGAGGATGATGAAGAACAACTGATGCAAATGGCTGTTTTGATGGTGAAAACCTTCAAGAAGATGGGTTTTAAGAACTTCAAGAAGGGAAAAAGATTCTCGAGGAAAGATTCAAACTCTGAAAGAAAGAGTTTCAGAAAGTCTGAAGGAAGGGATACCAAGTATGGAAAGAAAGACAAGTCTGAGATCCAGTGCTACAAGTGTAAAGAGATGGGTAATTATGCTCCAGAGTGCAAGAAAGGAAAATCTGAGAAAGCACTCATCACTAAAGGAAAAGACTGGGCAGACACTTCAGACTCTGATGAAGATGTCAGCTATGCTCTTATGGCAACTGTTGAAGATAAATCCGAGACATCTGAGAATAAGGTACCCCTAACAACTTATGCTTATGATATTGATAATATATCTGAATTGAGAATTTATCTTAAAAGCATACATGTTAGTTATAGAGATCAGACTTCAGAAAATGAGAGAATTAAATATGAGAATCTTAAGCTTAAAGATAGAAATAAATTTCTTGAAGAAGAGCTTGTTAACATGCAACAAGTTCAAAAGGAAAGAGATGATGCTGTTTCTGTTGAGCAAGAGTTGTTAAAGAGATTTAGACAACTAGAATCTGATTTGGAAAAAGAGAGGAAGGTAATTAAAACCTGGACTAATTCTGGAAAAGACACACATCAAGTTTTTCAAACAGATACAGTTGGGTTAGGTTACTGTGAAAAAGATGAACTAAGGTTTAAAGATAAAGTTAAAGTTAAACCACAACTTAAACCTGTGAAATTTGTCTCTGAATCAAGTAAGCAAACCTCAGTACTTGAAACAGAAGCTGTTAAAGAATCAGTAAAAACTTGTGTTAAACAGGTGAATGTTGGTTTAATGACAGAGAAACAATTCGAGTATAAGCTCAAAGAGGTAAAGTCTGTTGAAAAACAGAAAGTGTCCAGGAAGAATAGGAATGGAAAAGTAGGCATTAATAAAAGAAATGATTATCGGCCTAATTCTGATGCTCCTAGAAAGACATGTCATAGTTGTGGTAGTACTAACAATCTGGCAAGTTTCTGCACGAAAAACAAAGATATTAATTCTTTATACTCCAAGACTGGAGTGAAGAATGATTTTGTTAGGGTTAGACCACAGACTTTATGCACACACTGTGGGAGCACTTGGCATTCAATTTATACTTGTAAGAGCTATCATGCCATTTATCACAACTATTATGAGTTAAAACCTAACTTGAAATGGGTGAGAGCAAACTCTGCAAGTGTAAAGTCTGACACATTTAGCTCAAACTCTGTTGAAAGTTTTTCCGCTGCAAAAGCTAACTATGTTAAGAAAGCCAAAGGATCCAAGCAAGTCTGTATCCTTAAATCTAACTCTTTGTAATTTTTTGTGATTGCAAGGCATAAGGGAAAGTACCCTCATCTTGGACAGTGGATGTTCAGGACACATGACTGGAAATAAAGCCCTGCTATCAGACTATGAGGAGAAGCCTGGCCCAAAAGTTTCCTATGGAGATGGCAACATAGGACGTACTATGGGATATGGCAATATCAATCTTGGAAGTGTCATCATCACAAATGTAGCTCTTGTCCCAGGACTCAAGCATGATCTGCTATCTGTGAGTCAAATCTGTGACAGAGGATATCATGTAGATTTTCAACTTGAATACTGTGAGGTTGTTTGTAAATCTACAGGGAAAGTTGTTCTAGTTGGACACAGACGTAACAATATCTATGAAGCAAGTTTGGTAACAAACTCTGAAGGAAAAGCTGTGTGTCTGTCTGCAAAAATGTCAAATGAAGAGAGTTGTAAATGGCATAAGAAGCTCTCTCACCTAAACTTGAACAACATCAATGAGCTAATTCGAAAAGATCTTGTAAGGGGACTTCCAAAGTCAATACTCAGCTTAGATGGTCTGTGTGATTCTTGTCAAAAGTCCAAGCAAAGGAAGTCATCTTTCAAGAGTAAGTCTGAAACTTCAGTTGTGGATCCTTATCATCTTCTTCATGTTGATCTATTTGGTCCAGTCAATATAATGTCTCTAGGCAGAAAGAAATATGCTCTTGTCATTGTTGATGAGTACACTAGGTACACTTGGGTGTATTTCTTAGCAAAGAAGGATGAAACTGCTTTAACTCTGATGGATCATGTAAAGCTACTGGACAAAGGATCACAGTATAAAGTGAAAATTATCAGGAGTGATAATGGTACTGAATTCAGAAATGCAATAATGGAAGAATTTTGCAAAGAAAGAGAAGTGAAGCAAGAATTTTCCGCACCAGGGACTCCACAGCAAAATGGTGTAGTTGAAAGAAAGAACAGAACCTTAATCGAAGCTGCCAGAACAATGCTTGAAGAAGCAAAATTGCCAACTTATTTCTGGGCAGAAGCTGTTCAAACTGCTTGTTTTACTCAAAATGCAACACTGATCAACAGGCACGGGAAAACACCATATGAAATGGTGAAAGAAAAATAAGAAGCCAAATTTGAAATATTTTCATATTTTTGGATGTAAGTGCTTTGTGTTGAAAACTCATCCTGAACAGTTGACCAAGTTTGACTTAAAAGCTGATGAAAGAATTTTTGTTGGATACCCACTGTCAACTAAAGCATTCAGAGTCTACAATCTGAGAACTAAAGTAATCATGGAATCTATACATGTGTCATTTGATGACAAGAAAATAACTGGAATAGAAGATGAAGAATATCATGATCAACTTCGCTTTGAAAATGAAGATCTAAACTCTGATGACGTAAACTCTGGTGAAGCAAATCCAACAAACTCTGATGAAGCATACTCTGAACCTCTACTGGTAAACACTGAGGAAGTTTCTCTGACAGAACAAAATAGAGAACCAGTTGAGGGGGAGCGTGAAGATACTTCAGCAACATCTCAAAATGATGACTCAAATTCTGAAAATGAGTCAGCTGAAGAATCTATCCCAAACTCTGAGTCATACACTAAAAATCCAAACTCTGAGCAGTTCAATTCAGGGGGAGCCTCAGAGAATGCAAATGGTCAAGAAGAAGATCAGGAAAGCATGGATCAAGGGGGAGGATCTAATGAAAATAGAAGCCAATTACCTACAGCAAGAAGGTGGACACAAGCTCACACACCTGACTTGATAATTGGAGATCTAGAAGCTAGTGTGAGAACTAGAAGTGCTACAACTAATGAATGCCTGTTTCATGCATTCTTGTCTCAAACTGAGCCAAAGAAAGTGGAAGAAGCTCTTCAAGATGCTAACTGGATAACAGCTATGCAGGAAGAGTTAAATGAATTTGAAAGAAATGAAGTATGGACCCTTGTACCAAGACCCAAAAACAGATCTATTGTTGGTACAAAGTGGGTTTTCAGAAACAAAACAGACAGTGATGGAGTGATTACAAGGAATAAGGCTAGACTCGTGGCTAAAGGCTATTCACAGCAGGAAGGAATTGATTATGATGAAACCTTTGCTCCAGTTGCTAGATTGGAGGCAATAAGGATTTTTCTGGCTTATGCTGCTCACAAAAAGTTTAAAGTCTTTCAGATGGATGTGAAAAGTGCTTTTCTAAATGGGAAACTTGAAGAAGAAGTGTTTGTTGAACAACCACCAGGGTTTGTGGATCCTAAGCATCCAGACTATGTCTACAGATTGGACAAAGCATTATATGGATTAAAACAGGCACCTAGAGCATGGTATGAAACTCTGGCTCAATTTCTTTTTAGAAAGTGGGTTCACTAGAGGTACAATTGACAAAACCTTGTTCTATTTTAATTCTGGTGATGATCTGCTGTTAGTTCAAATCTATGCGGATGACATAATTTTTGGGTCTACTAATGATAAACTCTGTAAGAAGTTTGCAAAGCTAATGCAGTCGAGATATCAAATGAGCATGATGGGAGAGCTTAGTTATTTTCTAGGCTTACAAGTAAAGCAAACAGATGATGGGATTTTTATCAATCAAGCAAAATATACCAGAAATCTTCTCAAGAAATTTGGTATGCTTGATAGTTCATCTGCAACAACTCCCATGGCAACTGCAACAAAGCTAGACAAAGACACAGGAGCCTCAGTGGATATGACAAACTACAGAGGGATGATAGGGTCTCTTCTTTATCTAACTGCAAGTAGACCATACATCATGTATGCAACTTGCCTTTGTGCAAGATTTCAAGCAGATCCCAGAGAGCCTCATCTAACAGCTGTGAATAGAATTTTCAAATATCTCAAAGGAACCATAACTCTTGGTTTGTGGTATCCTAGAGAATCAGAGTTTAAATTAATTGGTTACTCTGATGCAGATTTTGCAGGCTGTAAGATTGATAGAAAGAGCACACGTGGAAGCTGTCAATTTCTAGGTGACATATTAGTTTCTTGGTACAGCAAGAAACATAAATCAATTTCCACATCCACAGCAGAAGCAGAGTATATTGCTGCTGGTAGCTGTTGTGCACAGATTTTATGGATGAAGAATCAATTGCTGGATTATGGATTAAGGTACTCTAAAATACCTATTTTCTGTGATAATCAAAGTGCTATTGCTATGACAGGTAATCCAGTACAGCACTCCATGACCAAGCACATCATCATAAGGTATCATTTTATCAGGGAACATGTGGAAGAAGGAAATATTGAGCTTCATTTTGTGTCTACAGACCAACAGCTTGCAGATATCTTCACCAAGCCTTTGAGTGAAGCTACCTTTACAAGATTGGTAAATGAACTTGGACTGGTCTCTGGTTTTGATTAGAGATACTGGTTAAACTCAAAATCTATACTTCTGTGATTTGTTGCTCATGATTCTTTGCATATGTTAACTGTCATTCATACCAGTTTGTCAAACTCTGAACTCATACTCTGTTAGTCATACTCTGTCAGTTATACTCTGATGTTAAACTCTGATTGTGATTTTGTCTGAAACATATGAACCGATGAAGAAAATTGTATGAAGCATGATTTTCAGTAATTAATCATGAATCTTTCTGAGTGATATGAATTCTGATTTCAAAATGTGCAGAAATTTTACACAGCATGATACTGTCTCTATATTTATAGCATCTCTTAGTTTATTGATCCTATACACTGAGTCTGTATTAGCTGTTTGCACTTTCTCTCATAAATTAATTGTATTAACTGATGAAAAGTCTAAACTCTGATAATTAGTTGCAAATATTTCACCCTCAAATTAAAAGATGCAAAATAAGCACAAATTCCTTTGAGATCATGTTGTGCCTATGAAGACCCAGGAACTTATTGTATGAAATAAGGGCTAAAATCTTTGATTTTTGGTGACTAGTGCCAACCACTGATTACTGGAAAAATAAATAAAAAATAAAAAATAAAAAATCGAAGGGGGTGAAAATAATAAATTTAGAAGTACAGAGTTTAGATGAGATCAGATTTTATATTATACATGAGAGTTTGGGCAACCAGTTTTTACTGATTTATTTTGTGGATTTTATGCACTTTGAGATGATCTAAATATTTATATTCAGTAAACTCTGCTAAGTCACACACAATTATTCACACATGTACAGTTTGTGAAATGATTTTATGAATAAAGAAGGAGGATTGGTAAACACTGATGAACTGTGTACTCTACGCCGAGGTAATTTAATTTTAATCTCTAATGATTAAAATAAATTTTGTTTGTTTCAGACATATTATGATTTTGAGAAAAGACATTTGTTTTGAAAATTCAAAAGAGAATGATTGGATAGTTGTTCAAGAGTGTATTAAACAGAGGAGAGAGGTTGAGTGTCTAGGAAAGTGTAAAAGGCGGTAATTATTGCTATTTTTACTGCGCATGCGCATTGGAAACTGCCAATTACTGCTGTCAGTCATTGCATGTGTGCCACGTGTCCCACTCACACGATTCACGGAGTAAGACAGTTGTGTGTATTGATTAGAAACTGTCAGTTTTTAATTCTTTCTTTTTTTATTAAAATACAATACACAAATTCGTTTGAACTTTTCACAACTTACTATAATTCATACTCTTACTATCACACACACATTTTCACAAACACTTCTCTGCATACATCTCTCAAACACATTCTTGAAGCATAAACACTGTTTTCTTTGAAATATTCTAATGGCAATAACTATGTTTCAGTCTTTTGGTCTCGATTTTGTTCCTAACAACTATGCAGCACCACTATCTACTGAAAACGTCCCAGAGGCGTTTCACCTGTTTCAAACTTTTCTTGCTCAATCTGATATTGGCCAAGCTTTAGTGGAACCAACAAGGTTATCTGGTACTCAAATCAAAGCCTTCTGGGAAACAGGTGTATATGATGATGGAGGTGAATCGGGCACTCCCTCGATTGTCTTTGAATTTGCTGAACAAGAGTATGTGGATACTCCAACCACGGTTAGAGATGCTCTTGGATGTGAAGATTTCAATGCGTTCACCATTTCTGTTGGTGACTCTGATCTCCAGCGTATGATGAGGGAGATTGGTTACTCTGGGTCTTTGGCAAGGACAGGTAATCTGAAGCGACCATTCTTGAGGAAGGAGTGGAGTTTCTTTTTCGACTGTATTACAAGGGCGTTTGGAAAGAAGTGTACAAATTGGGATGCTATTCCAATCGATAGTCTACAAATTGGGTATTCTCTTCTCTATGGTACTCATTTTGATTTTGGTAGACTAGTTCTTATTAATATTGGTGAAAAGATGACAGAGAATAGGAATGTAGTTTACTTTGCTCGTTTCTGTCAATTAATCTTTTCTTTGTGTGTTGATGGGCTTGAGATAGCTGAGGAGGAGGTAATTCCCTCATTTAAATTGCATAAGAGAATATTTTCTGATCTCATAAATAAAGATATCAAGAAAGGAAATGTTGGTGACTTGATGCTTCCTGCTTCAGTCCAACAATTCTTAAACCCTCTACCACAACCACAAGCACAACAAGAAACTGACCAGCCTCTAAACTCTGAGCCTCTTCCATCTACATCTCAAAAGCCAAGGGCTGGGGGTAGGATTAAGCATAGAGCGTTAAAGGCTGTCCAGACTGCTACAACTCTAAATACTGATGATGTTACAGTATCTGTTGGTACTTCAAGAAGAAAGAAGAGAGCAAATAGACCTGTTTCTGATGCTAATGTGCTTTCTGAAGAAAATGAAACTGCCAATGCTAAGAAAATGAAGCTTGTTGTTGCTTACCTATTTGATGATATAGTTCAAACTTTGGCTTCAGATTCTACAAATGTTGAAGTTCCTGAGGTTGTAATTGAAGATGCTACTGTGCCTGAGGAAGCCAGAGCAGATACTGATAATAATGATGCTGTTAATGATGATTTTCTTGAACCCATCTTAGAAATAGATTTTGAAAATGAAATTGAAGCACATCCCTCTGCAACTCTAGAAGAGTTTGGAAGTATAAATGAAACAGAGGATGTGGCAGCTGATCAACCTACACTTATCATAGATGAGTCACTATCTACTCATACAGAGATTCTCTCTGTTAATCACCAGGTAATTGAAAAAGGTGAAGAGGTTGATCAGACAGGAAAGGCTGTAGATGCAGAAAATATTGTTGAGGAAACTGCATAGAATAATCTTGAAGCAACTACAGATATTGCTGTTGAATCTACTGCTGTTCATGCTGAAAATGAAGACAATGCTCAAGACAAAATAAACTCTGAACAGATCGTAAATGCTGATGCTCAAGAAACATTTGCTGAGAATATTCCTCATTCTTCAAATGCTAAGTCTTCTACAAAGTCTGATGATGATCATGATGATTCATCTTCTCAAAGACTTTCTGCTCAACCAAATCAAAAGGAAATTCAGCATGCCACTGAACTTCATTATCAAAATATGTACTTTTCCAAGTGGTCAAACAAGGATTGCATATTCACTGATCAAAGGGCTGCTGACTTTGTCACAAAATCTGCTGCATCAATTACGAATCCAGAACTTCTTACACATCTCAAGGCAACTATTGTTCAAATCAAATCTCTTCACAATCGTTTTGATGAAACTCAGAAGTCAGTTACTGGGTTGAGAAATGATGTGGTTGCTAGAGATATGTCTCTAAAGCAAGATAAGTCTATGCTGCTTACTCTGGTCAAAGATCAAGAAGTTCTCAAGAACAGATTGACTAAGGTTGAAGACAATCAGACTGTAATGTCTGCTAAGCTTGATACTATTGCTGCTTCACTGGAATTGCTCACCTCAGTGTTACTTCAAGATGATGTCAAAAAGGGGGAGAGAGTACTTAAAGACAAATGCAAAAAGTCTCAAACTCTGAGTAGACAGGATGATTCTACTGATGGTGGTGCAAAGGGAAAAGATTTCAAATCTAAATCTACTCTACAGCAAGGAAAGCTAACATCAAACTTTGATGCTACAAACTCTGAAAGGACAAACACTGGTGCTCAATCTTCTTCAAGAGCTAGAAGCTTATTGCTTACTTCTCAACCAAACACTGATGAAGAGATTGCAGCTCAGCTGTTTATAGAAGAACATGGTGCTGATGCAACCATAGAAGACATTCAAGCTGAAGAATTGATGCTAGCTGAAGAGCATGAAAAGAAGTTAAAGTCTGGGAAGTTGAAGAAAGTCAAGAAGGCTTTAAGGCCAAAGGAAAAAGGAATTGTAATCAAGGAAAATGTAAACTCTCAACAGAGTTTACAATATTCAAGAAGGCCTGTTGAAGCTAGCTCAGATAAAGGTAAAGGGAAGCTAGTTGAAGAAAAACTAGTACAGAAGAAAGCTCAAACAACCTCTGACATTGCTCAAGTTGTTCAAACAATAGAAGCTGTGACAACCTCTGATACTACTCAAGTTGTACAGACACAATTATCTTCACAATTACAAAGGACTTTTGCCAAGCCAATCACTGTTCAACACTCTTTGATTCCAGCAAATATAAATTTTCTCCAAAGCAGAACACTCTTGGGAAAAGAATCAAGAGATAAATCTGGGCTTGGATCTCATAGAGAGAAAAGAGTGAACAATAGTCCAATGGATCACACTTCTTTAGCTGAACCTGGTGTTGGGGTAACTCAAGAAAATCGTGATACTCTAGAATCAGTTCATTTAATATACCACAGAGGGTTAAAGAAGGATTTTCTGTTATACTTCAAATCTGATGGCAGAGTATACAGAGTTAGTGAAGATGATATTGGTTTAAAGATGAAAGAAGAACTGGAATATGTGTTGTATCTGTTGAAAGTTAAAAATCAAAGAACTCATCAAGCAGCCGAGGTGTTAAGAAGCAGAATGATGAAAGCTAGAATTCTTTCTGGTTTAAAGTCTGCTGGCTCTTACATACCAAGGTTCAGAGATTACAATGGAAAGCTTGTTGAGATGCAAAGAAACAGTGCAAGACTCAGAACAGATTTTGGCATAAAGGTGTTGGAATTTAATCTGGAATCAGATAAATCCTTCATAATAAAGCTAGGAAATGATATGAGGAAGAACATAATTTATTCACTAAGGGCAGCTATCTACCAAACTGGAGAGAGTGATCCAGAGTTAAGGGAGATAAAGAAAATACTGATAGCTGAATTAGAAAGAGCTGAAAGAAAACTACTTCAGGACTACATCAGGACTGTGCCTGACATTGAAGAGATTAAGTAACTGAAGTCTGTAAGTTTTTAAAAGTTTTCTGTTCTAAGTTAAAAATAAACTCTGTTATGTTATAAACACTGCATTTGTTGTATGTTTTGACATCATCAATTATCTTTTAACTTGTACATTTTTGTTATGCACAAGTTGGGGGAGATTGTTAGATATAATTGCTGATGATTGTTTATCAGTGTTTAAGCAACAGGTACTCATCAGAGTTTATGATAGAAGCCAGTCAGAGTTTGTTAAAGTCTGACGGGGTGAAAGTTTGCTGAAGCTGTCGGTGCTAATATGAAGATTCTAGAAGCAATATATCTTGAAGATGGAAAGAAGCAAGATATATTGAGATAGCTAAAGAAACGGGACAGAAGACAGAAGCAATCCTAATTTGATATAAATTGTATAGCTAATTTGTAGGAATATCAATTAGAGATTGAATCTATGTAGCTGTGTACTATATAAACACAGATAGGTTAACCCTAAAAGGGATGCGAATACTGAATACATTATTCTTGTAACCTAGCAGCTCTATGTGATAATTTACATCACTGAGAGAAGAGTTATTTAATATAATTCAGTTTATTGTTCATAAACAGAGTTCTTGACTGTTATTCTCATACATATATTGATTATATATTGTGTATTCGGCCTAACAGAAATATTCGGGAGTACATTATGAAGATGTTGAGTTTTGAAGGGAAAGATAAAGTTATGGATGTTGTCTTTGAGGAAGAATCAGTTTTTTTTACCTCATATAGTTCAAGACAACAATGTGGATATACCTATATAACTTCCTACTGAAAATCAAGACGATGTCAACAAGAACAAACTCAACAACATAAGGAGACAAGTTTAGTCTCAAACAGTGCCATAAGAATGATTTTGAAGGAAAAGGAGATGCAGAACATTCCCTATGCTTCGGCTATTGGGAGTCTCATGTATGCTCAAATTTGTACCCGGCCGGATTTGACATTTATTATGGGTATGTTAAGCAGATATACGAGTAAATCCAGAATGAATCATTAGATTGCTACTAAATGGGTTATGAGGTACTTGTAAGGAACAAAAATATTGCATGTTCGTTTATAGAAAGTCGGAAATTTTGGAGATCATCAGGTATTCCGATTCTGATCTTACTAGTTGCGTAGATAAAGAATAATCTACACATCTGGTTATATATTTTTTTTGTCTAAACGATATAGACATTAAATATCTAGTTGTTATAGAGAGAGTGCGAAATCAGATAGTGTCTATTGAGCATATAGGAACAAATTTTATGCTAGCAGACCCACTTACTAAAGCTTTGACACCTAAAGTCTTTATTGGGCATACTGCTTATATTGATGTTGCCTCATTGGAGGATATTCAGTTCTAGCGGGAGTTTTGTTTTGTTCTCATATTCGGTACTCAGTTTTAGTTTGACACTATTGTGATACATTGTGTTTTCTGCAGAATAAAGTTTATTTCTTTTATTTTACTTTCTTTATTGCTCTAAATGAGTTATTGTTTTTTTCAATTGTGGTTTTGACATAAAGTTGAAAGAATAAAGATTGATCTCACTAAGGTATTAAGGATCAATTGGAAATAGGCATGATTGAGATCACATTGCATGTAATTTCCAGTTACACATCCATACTTGTTCTATGTCATTGAGTATATTTATGTGGTGATCATTAAGGATCGAGTTACGGTGATGTGACGAAGGTCGCTTTGGTTTCATGTTTATATATGAGATGGACCAGATTGACTAAGGAAGATGTTTATAAAGAATAAACAATTTTGTGCGCACTTAAGGTTATTAAATGTAATTGTTGTTTGGTATAATTTGTAGCCCAAGTGGGAGATTGTTAGATTATTTTATTAATAATCACAATATATGGGCTTACAAATTAAAGACAATTATATTTAATGTTTATTCTAAATTTGGACTAATTAAGTGGTCTAAAATAAAGGGTCCAATAACATCTTATACGGTATGGGCTTTGTAATGTGTAATACCCAATAGTAATCTGATTAGGGTTAATGGGGTCTAATTAGACGACTATATAAAGACCATAATAGGGTTTTGGTCCCCAAGGCTATTCACAATCTCTACTCCTCTATTCCCATCAAGTTGAGCGAGATACGGCTAGAGGCGAATCAAGTCTGTGGAAGATCAAGTCCCATAATTCGTATTCATATCTATCGTCATGGAATCAGGTACGCTATCACACTACAGTTTATTATGTAACCTTGATAACATCACATAAGATGATCCTAGATTATATATTTAGATCTAACACCATAATCTCGGATCAGTCGAATACAACTTACATGTGACAGATATATGTACTAATGGGAAGAAATTCCAAATCAATAGAAGTGCAATTTATGGTGTAAACAGATTTTAATATTTTCAAATTAAAGTTATCGGTAGGACTTTTTATTTATTTATTATTTTTATCACAACTATTTGACAATCAAGTTATACTCATCTGTTCAGTCAGCATGCCAGCTAATCAATCAATCTATATATATATATATATATATATATATATATATATTCAATTTAACAACTTTTCCCGCCAAGAGTTTGTTAGATGAGAAACTAGCTTGTATATAGGTTCTGTTCTGTTTTGTATTTTTGTATTCATTCATTATCAATTCAGTTAGTCTTCATTCAGTAAATAACATGGTATCGGAGCAAGCTAATCATCTTCTTCGTAGCCATCGTTTTCATGGTGACTTTCGATCTGTAAATTGTTGATCTTCATTGATGTTACCTTCTTGAGTATCGATCAGAGATCTGTCAAACGGTTAGATTACGTTGTTTCATCGTAAAAATTACCGATTATCGATTTCCTTTGCTTCTGTGTAATTCGTTATATTTTCATACTAGTTCGTATACATATCTGTAAATTATATGTGTATAACTTCTGATTTGTGTGTTAAATCACAACGGAACTGTTATTTTCTTGATTGTTCATGATCTTCTTGTGATCAATTTGTGCTAAATCTTATGTAAAAAGTATACTGGCTATCAGTTCATTGAATTGATATTCGATAGACAAACAAAACAATTGCCTATCTTCTATTTGATCAAATACCTCAACGAATTTCTGTATCAAGTGTCTTTTCTGTATTAATTTCTTGAATCAATTCTATCAAACACTATTCAAAACATCTATCAAATATGAGTACACAAAACAATACACAAACTGTACACAACAACATTGATCCTTCTAGTGTCTATTACATCCATCCATCAGATGCAACATATACACAACTTGTTTCCGTGAAATTCAATGGCACTGTTTTTAGTAATTGGAAGAGATCAATGATCTTGACATTATCTGCTAAGAACAAGTTTGGTTTTGTTGATGGATCCATTGTTATGCCTGTAACTGGATATACTGAGTGTAAGTCTTGGAAAAGGTGCAATAATATGGTGTTTTCTTGGTTGTTGTATAATCTTGATGATACTATTGCTCAGGCTTACAGAGTGTTTGCTCAAGAAGAAAGACACAAAGAAATCAGTACTTTGAGTTCTAATCCCGAGTCACTGGCTTTTCTGACTGATAAAAGAAGATATTCTTCTCCCTCTCATTTCACACAAAATCAGTCACAAAAAGGAGCTCCATCAGTCTATACTTCTAAGTCAGGATTTAACAAGCTTACTTTAGTCAAGAACGGAGAGACGTATTTCTGCACTCATTGTCAGATTCTGGGCCATAGTCTTGAAAGGTGTTTTAAGATACATGGGTTTCCACTTGGTTTTAAACGACATGTTGATAAAAGAGTTGCTGCTTTAACTCATCATGGAAATGACACTAATAATCAGGAACTCAAAACTGCAGAGTGTAATCAAGTTGTATCAGTGGAGCAGTACAATGCTTTAGTGGAACTTCTCTCAAAGCAAAACCTTGGTCATTCATCTCACTCATCCACAACCAACTCTGATTCTGCAAGTTATGCTCTACTTGCAGGTAATTTCTGTCTTCTGTCTACTCTTGATAGAGGGTGGCTTCTTGATAGTGGAGCCACTGATCAAATGAGTCCTTCTTTAGAAGATTTTGAAACATATGAAATTGTTACTGAAGTTGATAATAAGATAACAATTCCTGATGGTACTAAAGTTCAAGTTAAGCACATAGGAACAGTTAAACTTAGTGACAATATTAAGCTGCTAAATGTCTTGCATGTCCCTCAATTTCAGTTCAAACTGATTTCTGTCACAAAATTATGCAAGGATTTAAAATGTCACTTAGTTTTTACTGATTCCAAATGCTTTATTCAGGGCCATTCTCTGAACAACCCTCAGACTCTTCTTGGTAGTTTGCAAAATGGACCTTATAGTGTGGCTGACACAAACTGGACTTCATCTACTGCATGCATTAGCACCAGTTTGGCAGCAGTAGAAGAAGCAAAGATATGGCACCTTAGACTGGGACATCTTCCTTTAAACCAATTAAAAATAGTTTTACCTAATAGTTGTGCCAAACCTTGTATTGACAATTTAGTGTGTAGTATTTGTCCTGCTGCTAGACAGACTAGAAAGTCTTTTCCTACTAGTACTATCACAACAACATCTGTATTTGAGCTTATCCATATTGATATATGGGGTCCTTACAAAACTAATTCAGTTTCCGGTTGTACAATGTTTTTAACAATTGCGGATGATTTCAGTAGATTCACTTGGGTTCACTTGATAAAGTTTAAGTCTGATGTTGGTTCTATTCTTGACAATTTTATTCAGTATTTTGATACACAGTTTAAGTCCAAAATCAAGTGCATAAGATCTGATAATGCTTTAGAATTTACTGAAGGCTCATCTAAGATGTTATTTCAAAAGCATGGTATTGTTCATCAGACTAGCTGTGCCTATACTCCACAACAAAATGGTGTTGTGGATAGGAAACACATGCATCTCTTGGAAACAGCAAGAGCTCTTTTTCTTCAATCTAAACTTTCAGATAAATTTTGGGGTGATAGTATTTTGTGTGCTACTTACATCATAAATAGACTTCCTCTTAAGAGCATCAACTTTGATACACCTTATTTCAGACTTTACAATACCAAACCTTCTCTTCAACATCTCAAAGTATTTGTATGTTTATGTTTTGTAAATACCTCTAATGTCTAGAGAACTAAGTTTGATCCTAGAGCTTCTACTTGTGTTTTTCTAGGTTATTCTAACACCCAAAAAGGTTATAAAATTCTGGACTTAAAAACTTCTACTATAACCATTTTTAGAGATGTTCAATTCTTTGAAAACCATTTCCCTTTTCATCTAATCAGTTCCAAATATGTCTATTCTTATCTGAATGATATTTTTCTGCCTTGTATGACTTCTGATGTACCAGTTGAGGATTCTTATTTGTCTGTACCTATACATAATTCTACCACTATTACTACTACTCAAAATTCTGATGTAACTATTTCTACTACTCAAAATTCTTCAGGCTCTTCTTCTCATACTCCAATCATACCTATACAATCCACCAATCAAATTCCTAGACAGTCTACAAGACTAAAACAAATACCATCATATTTACAGGATTATCAATGTCATTCTTGTGTTTCTTCTACCACACCTCATGTCACTAGTCATTGGTGTAACTTAGTTGCACATGATCACATACCTACTAGTGAATGTATTTCTCAAACAACCATACCTGTAAGATCCGTGAACTTTATTAATTATATAATTTGTATTATATGTGTAGAATAATTATTATGAAGTATTTTGAGTTTTAATGATAAAGGTTGTTAAGTGATTATGTGTAAATTGGTACTCCCTCCGTCCCATCCATTTGTTATCATTAAAAATGGAAGGTTCGACACGCATTTTAAGGCTCTTATAAAATATAGTTCCATTACTTATTTTAAAAAAAATTCTTCTTTGAATAAAAATTAAATGTTTGGATTTTTATTCAAAGAAGAAATTTTTTAAAAATAAGTAATGAAACTATATTTTATAGGAGCCTTAAAATACGTGCCGAACCTCCCATTTGAAACGATAACAAATGGGTGGGACTGAGGGAGTATGTCAGAAGCCCCGTTCAAATATCTTGTCATTTGAAATATCTTCAATTTTGAGCCCCGTTTTGAAAATTCAAGGGCCCCATTGAAATTTTGTACATCATTATTATTCCTTCGTCATTCGTGTCCGAATCACTATCGAATGATTTCTTCGTATTATTATATCCCTTATTATCCGATACTATCAATAGTATTTGTTTGGATCAAAGGAAGAAAAATTATTCCAAACCCTAACCCTAATTTTTCTAGGGTAATTGATATATCGTCCGTATCAATAATACATCTGTTATAGCCCCAATATTCTTGAGCATTAGTTATATAAATGATATGTATTGATTTGGATAACTATCAGTCTTTGTGGATAATTATCACCTCGTAAAACGTGTATTTTTCTAAATTAGGGTTTTAAAGCGAACCAGTGGATCAATATCGATCCAAAAATGTCGTTTAGGGTATTATTTTCCACTAAGTATAAAAAGGAGAATCTTACATTATCCTTCATACAATCCGTATTAAAAATACAGAAAAATATAAAATTCCCGAGCCGTGTTCTTCGTGTTCTCGAAAATCGAAATCAACTTTTGATTGTGTTATTGAAATCCAAATCACAAGTTCAAGTAATAAAATCAAAGATCTTGAGCTCTAGTTTCAGAATCTTCCAACCATATCATCATCTGGTAATTTTTCGATTTTATATGAATTTTTCAATATTCGAATTAAATTAGGGTTCTTGATTAAATTTGGGGATTTTCATTCTGTTGATTCTCCGTTCAATTGATTGCTTCCAACATGTTCCTAGGGTTCTAATTAGTAGGAATTCATGCTTTAATTTCATGTTTGTGTTCGAATTTGATGAAATCGATTCTAGGGTTTTTGACCTAATTTTTCTTTTGAATAGTCCGTTCTTGTTGATGATCTGACATGATTTTGGATAGATGGTTTTGATTGTGTGTGTTGTAAGCTTCATTTTAACACCAAGAACGTTGAGTTTCATGTACAAAATAAGTAGATCGTGTTTCAGGCCGGAATTGTTGCCGCCGGTTTCTTTGACCGGATTTTGTGATCGATTCCGGCATGATACAGATGTGTGTTTGTGTTGGTTGGGTTTGTCATGAAAAACCGAGCAAAAGCCCTATGGTTTGGTGTCGTTTTGATCGGGAATGAAGGATTCCGGCCACCGGACGCCGGCCGGATTCTGGAAAACCCAGATTCCGGCGGGTTGTTCTTGGTGACCCGGTTTTGTTCTTCCCGACCCGTTTACCCGAATGGTTGACCCGGTTTCAATCTTCGAAACCCTAATTCATTTTCAGAAAACTGTTTTTGAATTTTATTTTTAAAATAATTCGAAAATAGTTTAAATATTTATAAAAATCATATTTTTATTTTAAAAATACATTTTTAAATTCAGAAAATTCTGAAAAATTATATTTAATTATTTAAATTTGAAAACTGATTAAATTTAATTATTTAATTATTTTGATTAATAATTAATTTGTTTAATTCTTTTAATCAGTTAATTCTTAATAATTAATTATTAATTACATTTAATTGATTTAAATTATGTTTAATTATTTTCTAGCTTGGTTTATTTATTTAAAAATAGTTTGAGTGTCTGGAAAGTGTCAATTAATTTTATATTAATTGATTAAATTGTTTTTAAATCTTTATATAGGGATAAATGATCCGATTTTTGACCTAAAAATATTTCGAGGTTTAATTCCTTTGAAATGAGAGTCAAATATTTTTCTAAAATTATTTCTTGGACGTTACGAGACTTATGTGAATTATTTATCGCAATTAAATGACAATGTGTGTTACGTGGAATACGTGAATTATCTGGTTAGTGAGTCATAAATACGAATAATTGTGCTGAGACTTGTTTAAATATTTTGGTCGTGTCTAATATTATCACGAGGGGTAGTTAGAACAGAAATTGGTCAGTATAGTTAGAAAATGAGATTTACGAGACCGTTAACTTAGATGTTGACTTTTATAGTATAGAGATTTTCGACGAACGTGATACGTGAGTTGTTTATTTAATTAATCGTGATTATTCTATCAATTGAAATATGGTTATCTATGCAACAGAGGATATTGGACGAGACGAGTTAGATTATCGAAGTATGTTAAATGAAAGATGTCGGAGAGGGATGAGGTATTGTTTACGACTGATTGGGTTATTTGCGAGGCGATTTAACACCAAGGGAACGTCAACACCCATAGAGGAAATTTGCAAGTATTTTCTTCCAACAGAGATATCGGTAAGATTAGTAAGTGCATCGGAATTAAATTACAATTGTTTATGGAATGTGAGAATCATACTCTGAAGACTAAAGTACCGTCACATGTTTGACTATCGAGGCAGATGCGTGGATTCAAAATGGTAGGATCAAATTAATGGTATTCATAAGAGCGTTAAATCGAAGAAGGACGAAAATAGAGAATCGTGCTACAAGACAGAAAAAGGAGAGAATCGTATTATCTCAGCCTTACGAAATAGCTAAGGACCAGAGGCAAGTGTCTATTCCTTTCACATATTATTGAGTGATGTTATCTTGAATTATTATTATACAAGTTGAATACTTTTCACTGAATTTCCAAATATCGATTCCTTTGCATTGAATTGCAAGTATGATTTAATCTCGTAAATTGACGAGTATTCTTTTATACCTTTTGAGTTTAGATTCATATTTCCATGTTGATTGGAAAAATATAATTATTGTGTTGAAACGATTTAAAAGATAGTTATGGGCCATATACTAAGGCTTTCTTTCAAAAAAATTGATTTAAAAATATTAGGTTGGAATGTTGCCAACCTTAAATGATTGGGAACTCGTGAACCCGATGAGGGTAAAATGTTATATTAAATTCCGAAGTTGTGGTACTTGTCCTAAAAGTAATCTATTTTTCCATCTTGCACCTATGCAAGTATTATTATCATTTATTGTTAATGCGATTATCTGATTCAGTCCATGATTCGAATTCATGTATGCTGTGTATGATTTAGTTTATTTCCTTCAAATATAAGGCTTATCTATTATAAGTTTATTTTCGAAGGACTTAAGCTATTTCTGTCATAAGTCGGTAAACCCTTATTTTCCCTATTTATAAACTTCACCTTGAATTTTCCTTAAACTCGAACTTGACTTTCTTGTCACTTACCAAATTGGTGAATCTTAACTAATTCTTCCATAATGTGATAATTTGTACTGTTGAGGCCATCTAGAGCCAGTTCTTTGAACCCTACCCTATATTGAGCTGTTGAAATTTCTGTTGATGTCATAATGCCTGTTTCACATCAGACTTAATCTTGTCATTGTGTACTTACGTACCATTGAAACCATTTCGAATCTATTTCTCGAACTTCATTTGATATTAAGTAGTTGAAGCTCTTTTGCAACTATTGCACCCTGTCATTGTGTACTTATCTTGCTATGCATGTTATTGTGTATTCTTCACTATTATCCCAGTTGTTGCATCGATCTCGTCGATGTTTATTATATTGTCGCTTTTCATGTGAACCTCCCAATATTGTGTCGATCTCGTCGATACTAGAGTATATTGATTTTCCTTGATGGATTCTTCATAGTTGAATTGTTTCCTGGAACGTGAGTTTTCCAGTGATTGTTGTATTAAGGTTGTCGATTCTTCCGACACCTGATTGTCGAAGTAAGGTTGTCAATTGTACCGATACCTGACGTATATAATATAGGATTGGAATGTTTTTAATGGACCAGTAATGGTTGGACCATATTTATGGTCAGAATAACTTAAGGCCCAGATTGGCCAAGGATCTAGTAGAGGACTTTGCTATAAGCAAGTCCGGGGTTGATGTGTGACTGATCAGCAGCTCACCCTTTGATTTGAAAAATGAGAAAAAAATCCAATTCTAAATATCACTTCTTATATCTGAGATGGATTACATCCATATGTTCTGTACTTGTGAGTTATGGCCTGGTACTCAGGTTTATTCATTGCTTGAAGATTGTTGGTTCATTGATTAATAAGAAGGGGTTTCAATCTTGCTGAAACCACTTACTCCTAGTATATCGGATTTCATATAGTCAAAATCCACTCCCTTGATTCCATTGGCAGTCGTGAGATATCTATCTTGATGAGTTTTATTCATACCGCATATTCAGTCGGTACCATATTGAAGTCTTGAAGTACGTCCTTTATTTCATGGCCGAGCGCGTTAGCTCATTCTTACTCCTTGATTATTCCACCCTTCCAGAGTTGTTGATTTCAGAAGATGTTGTGAATAGAACCGTTATCTTCAAAAATAGTATTTTTGTATAAACTATGGTCTTGAAGACGTATGAGATATATTTATTTCATATTTTCTACATACTATTGTAGTTATTGTTGTTCGGGTAACCGTGATGACCAATATAAAATTTTTGTGTTTTAAACTATTCAGTTGCTAAAAGCTGAATGGGAAATTGTGGTAAATTACCAAACTTGATTTGAGAATCTTAGAGATTACAAATGTTTTAATCAGAGGCTTGTTTATTTGAAAATCCAAAGTTTATTTTGGAAACTTTTCATATTATACTTGATAATGCACTTGCTGAGCAATTCTTTCGCTCATACTTGTTTTCTTTATATATATTTAGCCTCTCAGCAAGAAGGCGTATTGACGGGAGTTATCCGCGTAGCTGGGCAGAGAAGGAAGAAAATGTTAGTGTAAAGACGTTATGATACAAAATATGTGGAACGCGTGTAAGGTTATTGTATAAGTTGATTTCTATTAAATATTATATTGTATAAGATTGTTGCATGGTATACTTCTTATCGAAGTTATACTAGTGTTTTAGATTGTATGTAAAGAGAATGGTTGTAAAGAAGAAAAAATTTATGTAATGGAATTTTGGATTCTTGTTTCTAGCACTATAACCTTTAAAGATTCTTGGTAGAGTTGGGGTCGCAGATGTTATTATTGAGTTGATTTAATATTAAGAAGGTTGTTGGAAATGAGAATGCAGTGTGACGACCAAATCCTTTGACCCCGGATTTGGGGCGTTACAATACCTACTGAACCTGTTAACTATAATCAACCTTCTCAGAATCCTTTGTGGATTGAAGCCATAGACAAAGAGATCAAGGCCCTTGAAGCTAATGAAACCTAGGAATTAGTTGATTTACCAATAGGAAAGAAACCTATAGATTGTAAATGGGTATACAAAACAAAACTTAAGGCAGATGGATCTTTAGAAAGATGTAAGGCAAGGTTAGTTGCAAAGGGATTTGATCAGAAATATGGGTTTGACTATGAAGAGACCTGTTCTCCAGTGGTCAAAATGAGTACTATGAGGTGTTTGATTACTTTGGTAGCTAGCAAGAACTGGAAATTGCATCAATGTGATGTGAATAATGCTTTTCTACATGGGGATTTGTATGAAGAGGTGTATATGAAGGTACCAGAAGGGATACCTAATCCAGACAATAAAGTTTGCATATTGAAAAAGAGTATCTATGGTTTAAAATAGGCATCAAGGCAATGGTTTGCTAAACTGGCTATGGAAGTGCTACTACGAGGTTTTAAACAATCTAAGAATGATTATAGTTTGTTCATTAAGAAATCAGGGTCAGATTTTACTGTTGTGGCAGTTTATGTGGATGCTTTCATCATCAATGTGAATGATAATTCATCAATTCAGGCTTTGAAATCTCATTTGGATCAGGTTTTTACTATTAAAGATTTAGGTTTCTTGCATTTTTTTTGGGGATTGAAATATTATATCTACGTACTGGGATTGTGTTGAGTCAGAAAAAGTTTACCAAGGACTTATTGTATCAGTGTTCTTATGATCTCAATAAAAGAGCTGTTACTCCTCTTCCACTAGCACTTAAACTCTCAACTGATAGTGGCTCTCTATTACCTAATCCTGAAGAGTACATGTCTTATGTTGGGAAGCTTAATTATTTAACTAATACCAGGCCGGATTTGAGTTATGCAGTTCAAATGCTCAGTCAATTTATGCAAAATCCAAGATCTTCTCATTTGGATGCTTTTTTTCACACACTCAGATATGTTTCTCAAACAGCAGGTCAAGGAATTCTTTTGCAGGCTTCTGACAAACTTCATTTACAGGCTTTCTCTGACTCAGATTGGGCATCTTGTCCTGACTCTAGGAGATCAATAACATGTTATATTCTTTTATTTGGACAATCACCTATTACATGGAAATCAAAGAAGAAAAGCACTGTTTCTAGGTCTTCTTCAGAAGCTGAATACATAGCTATGGTAGCTGCTGCATCAGAGGTTACTTGGATTGTTAGTCTACTTACAGAATTTGGCGTTAACAATTTGAAACCAGTTACACTTCACCGTAACAACCAATCGGCTTTACGCATAGCTAAGAATCCAATATTCCATGAACGAACTAAGCATATAGAAGTAGATTATCATTTCACAAGGGACAAGGTTCTTGAAGGATTACTCTAGCTTACTTATCTTCCTACTAAGCTTCAGCTCGCAGATATATTTACTAAATCTGTTCCTTCTCCACAACTTCATCAACTGCTGTCCAAGTTGGGAATTTATGATGCTTCACATCTTTCATCCTCCAACTTGAGGGGGCTATTGGACAATCAAGTTATACTCATATGTCCAATCAGCATGCCAGCAAATCAATCAGTTTGCATATATTCAATTTAACAACTTTTCCCGCTTAGAGTTTGTTAAATGAGAAACTAGCTTGTATATAGGTTCGGTTCTGTTTTGTATTTTTGTATTCATTCATTATCAATTCAGTTAGTCTTCATTCAATAAATAACAACAACTAGGATTAATGTAATAATTAACTTATAACTAATAATTAACTAATTACTGTATTGAAAAAATAACAATACAGCACTTAGTATTTTTTATTAAAATCAATTAGGTATGGACATGGTTAGGAGTTGGGACATATATATGGACTATGCGGTCGGGTGTACATATCTGACTTTTCAACTCAAGCTAGTGAATGCTTTCTAGTTTCTAGAAACCATCTTTTTTAATTTCAGCAAATACTGCACTATCTTCTCCGTCATTAGATTGAAATCCTTCTGTAAACTTTAAAAAAATAAAACATGCATTATTATAATACAACATAACCACCTCAACATTCAAGTACTCGCACTATAAATACATGCTCTTGGTGCTCTACTATCATCACATCAATCTTACAGCATAAACCTTGAGCTCTTCTGTCTATTATCTATTTCTTAGTCCTTATTTCAGTCAATTCATTTCTTGAAATCATGGGTGTTCAGAGCCATGTTCTTGAGCTCACCTCTTCACTCTCAGCTGAGAAAGTATTCCAGGGCTTAGTCATTGATGCCGATAGTGTCATCCCCAAAGCCGCCCCTGGAGCTTACAAGACTGTCGAAGTCAAGGGAGATGGTGGAGCTGGAACCATCAAGAATATCACTCTTCCCGAAGGTTAGTTTCCTCTTCGTCTTTCTTTATGCATCTATTGTATAACATCACATATATCTAGTTTCTGAGCATTGTTATACATCTCTAATGTCTTATATAACGAAAGTTTTGAAAATGTCTACGTCAATATGCAGGTAGCCCAATCACCACAATGACACTTAGAACTGATGCAGTTAACAAGGAGGCATTGACATACGATTACAGCGTTATCGAAGGAGACATCCTATTGGGGTTCATTGAATCCATCGAAAACCATCTTTCAGTTGTGCCAACTGCTGATGGAGGTAGCATTACCAAGACCACAGCCATATTCCACACCAAAGGCGATGCTGTCGTTCCAGAAGAGAATATCAAGTATGCTAATGAGCAGAACACTGCTCTTTTCAAGGCTGTTGAGGCGTACCTCATTGCTAATTAAGCTGAAATGTGTTACAATAATGTCACTATTTAATCTATAAGAAGAAGGCTTAAGTTGCGGTAACTTCCATAAACACTTGTGGGTGACAGAATTGAGAGTTTTTATCATTGTATTGTTTGTATTTCGTTTCTCTGTACGTACAACTTTGTTTGATAATGTATTCGATGTTTTCTAAAACAAATAAAGCGAATCTGGTACTGCAATCTTTCCCATTTCCTATTGATTTATCACCTGAGTATTTCTAAAACTTTTTTCAGATACTCAACATTCATTTTTAATTGAATTATTTATGTAAATACCTGAGGATTCATGACTATTGATGACGAGTGGAACCAAATGAAATTACACGCATAATTTTAAAAAATTTCTGAGAAACTTTTTTTAAATTTTATAGCATTTTCTTTAAACGACACTAAAAAGAGCATGATTTATGAATTTATGCCTTATTGAATTTTCCCGGTTATTCTCATCTTCGTTTACATAATAACTACAATATTATTGTTTTATATTAATAGTTTTGATTTATCATTATCCTTATCGTACCCTAACATTTTATAATTTTATTAATCAAACATGACATTTTGCAAATATTGAGTACACTATTAAGTTCGCAAATGACCAAAACAACCACATTTTCAAAGCTTTTGAGGCTTACCTCCTCACTGTGTATTAAGACATCTGAATATTTGAAAATATTACTCTGTTTTTTTCATCTGAAGCTCTTCTCTGAAAGATCAGTCAAATTGTAAAATACCGAAAGTCTAAGACAACTTTATTTAACCATTACACATTTTTTTCTCTAAAATTGCCTTAAAAATAAAATACACAAGTTTTTTTTTTAATAGATACGTACTAGTTTTGGAAGAAGCCGACCATATTTATTTATCTTATCCTCATAACCTGCATCTGCTGATCTGCATAGTTGCTTTAATAAGCAAGTCAATAGTATTGTTTCTGATTTATTTCCGCAATTGCTTGTTCTCTAAATAAGAATATATGCTATTTATTAATAAACAAAATAATATGTAAATGACGTGCGATACTAAAGTATCAAAATATAAAATTTGATTATCACTAAATTTAGGTTCAATTCCTCTCAACTACGTATTTATACAAGAATTATTTGTTTTAAATTTTTTAGTTTCACCCATGATTCGATTCCTTACGACTACATAATTATACAAGATTTATTTATTTACTTTAATGCGCGGTACTAAAATATCAAAGTTCCAAATTTGGTTATCACTAAACCTTTAGGGTTCGGTTCCTCCCAACTACGTAGTTATACAAGATTTATTTGCTTTAAATTCTTTAGTTTCACACAGAGTTCGATTCCCTACAACTACGTAATTAAACAAGATTTATTTATTTATTTTAATTTCATTAGTTTCATCAAGGGTTCAATTACCTATAATTACATAATTAAATATTATTCATTTATTATATATTTTTATCATTTAATTTTTTACAAGTATATTATTTTAATAATATTTATTAATAATTTATCAATATTAATATTTTGATATCAATTCATGCTACGTCCGTGCTTGACACGAGTCAAACACGAGTCAAACAAGAGTTATCCGCTGCTATATCTATAACAAGTTGACTAATCATACTTGAAAATGTAAAGCAGCATTATGTACGGTCAAAGTAAGCAAGTGAAAATTATAGGTATTTGATAAGGGCTGAAAAATAATTCTAGAATTGTAATTAATGATGTATTAATTAGACCTAGATTGGTCCAAGAATACGGCCCGATAACCAAGGCCTGAAACTCTAATTATTTATTAATTTCGTAATTAATAAATAGAGAAAATATATAGCTCATAAAAAGAGTTCAAAGTATGATAAATTCTTCAAAAAGTCTGCCTCCTACAAAGAAGGATCTAGAATCTCAATCAAAGGAAATTACTAGTCACAGTCCTTATCCTACAATAAGGAAAATACTTGTCCACCAAGGAATACAATCCTTATCCACCGTCAAGAACGAGACTTATTCGCTAAGTCTCCCAAACATACCATAAATACAAGGCTCCTGACGCCTATATAAGGACCCTGATCCTTCACATTAGAATTATGTTTTTTGGCTTGATTCTCAATTACGAATTGAGATACGTACGCATCTTGTGAGGATAAATTTAGTCATGAAACATGAGAATAGCCATTAAAGCTCGAAAGCTCTTAAACCCTAGCAGTAAATTTACAAGTACGTTTTTTATTCCACAACATTTGGCGCCGTCTGTGGGAAGACAACATCAACCATGGCAAACACACGAAGGACGACTCGAGAAACTCAGACTTCTAAAAGACTTCCTCTCACCTCTGAAAACGGAGACTCATGGAAGCCAACCAACGCCAACCACTGGCACTCAAGGGGCGAATATCCCCCTCACCACCACTCAAGGACCGAAAATCCCTATTTCGGTTGAAGGGACGATTTTAACTTACATAGCACTTATTTTTGAGCTTACATAGCGCTTTCAAGTGTTATGTAAGCCAGTGCTATGCAAGTTCAATTCACTTACATAGCACTTATTTTAACGCTATCCAAGTACATCACTTGCATAGCTGTTTTAGAAGTGTTATGCAAGTAAGCATTGCCTAAGTGCATTACTACTTACACAGCTCTTACAGAAACGCTATACAAGTTGTACTTTTTTTAAAAAAAAATTAATTAAATTGTTTTTACCATTTATTTAATAATTTAAATATAAATTTTTTTCCTTGTAATTTTAACCTATAATATTTCGTAAAAAAACTAGAATTCATTTAAAACAAGACAAGCACAAGCAACTCAAATTGCTTCAGTGTATTTGAAATAAATATCAAATATGGACAACTTACATAAATTTTAAATAACAAGATCACTACTTTACAAGTCAGATCTTCCTCACTTATTCGTCCAATACATAATTATAAACCTAAAGTGTAGCACACTGCATATAACAATAAAACATAAAAGCTTGTCTATCGATGTTCAAAGACTGCTAGATAATTCACAAAATCTTGTGATTATCGGCTTCGTGGTTGTTAACTCGCTGATCTTTGCGCTAGAAGACTCATTGTATCAAACCAATGGCTCAGTCGGACCAGCCAAGACACTTGGAGCTAGAGGAATTTCCCTTATCATAATGCTTGATATAAATTCTATCAACTGCACAATTATACACCATCGCAATTAAGCCAGGTCAGGTGATTAGTGCAAATGGGATTTACATAGCAATAATGTAAAGTTATTCAAGATTTTTTAACATGTTTTTCAAAGAATATATAGATTTAGATTCTTTAACATGCTTCCAAAGAATATAAAGTTTATAAAAATATTACGGGGAGCTTGGTCCAAGACTAAAATTTAGCATCTGTAAACTTCTTCCATCTTCATCACAACTCAATAAATTCCAAGGATGCATACCTATTTAATTGACTAAAAAGTACAATGATCCGTAAAATCACATCAAACCCCAAAATGGTAAGAGAAGATGAATGTTAATGGTGAGAAAATTTAAGATAGGAAAGAGATCTTACCACAAGTAAACTAGCAGACATAAGACTGAAACCGGGAAAAAGGAATGGTGCCCTCTCAGAGAGGAATATATCTGAAAAAAGAAAGTTATATTGGTTTAAATTTTTAAGCAATAAATTGGAAATAGAACATATGCTCACAGGCACCCTTGGTCCTTCCAATGGGGGTGACATTAACAATATATGTTCTGGAAAACAAAATATTAACCTGCATAACAGGGCAAAAACCAAGAAGGCAGGATATAATGATATTACAAAGTTTAAACCTATTATGAGATCATATTTATCTTTGTAAGTAGTTTCGCAATATCAGATTTCAGTAATGGGTGCAACTCCTTAGTTTTGTTATTTGTAGTTAGATGCAGAGAAGACTCAATGCACTAAGTGGAAGAGAAGAGAGCAAATAAAACATATCTTACAAGTAACCAAACTAGTCATTACCACTCTGACCGACAATCTTGCACTAACGATTCCCTCCTGGCTTGTTCATTTCCCCGACTTCCATGAGCTGCTCATATTTCGTAGTAATTATTTAATGTACATAATCAAATGTAGCTACAAAAACACACATATACGCAGCGACATAGAGGGGTCAGATCAGGATGTCAGGTATCAAATTAGCCACCACCTGCGTATCAAATTAAAGAAGGGTATAACATGGTTGGAGCAGCTTACTAGCTTCCGAGTAATGTTGTTTGTGATGAACTCCAGTTTAGGAGGGCCCTGGCCATTCAACTTGGACCATGATCATGTTCCCCGATTAAGGGAGCACTAAAGACACATATTAGTGAAGAAATGGGAACATAACACAACTGATTCAGAGATGAATCATGTAGGAAGCTAGTAGAACCAATGAAAAGGTTATGATAACCTATAAGAACAATGATGCTTTGTGGTTGAAAGCACTACAAGAAAAAAACAATAAAAATCACATGAACTTACAGTGATGATATATAAATTCTTCTAGTAAACTCTATACCCTTTGAGCTCTTGGTGCTCTACTATAAATAGGTGCTCTTGGTGCTCTACTATCATCACATCAATCCTACAGCTAGCATACACTTTGAGCTCTTTCTACTATCTGTTTCTAAGTCCTTATTTCAGTATTTCTTGAAATCAGGGTGTTCAGAGACATGTTCTTGAGCTCAGCTCTTCACCATCTGCTGAGAAAATATTCCAGGGCTTAGTCATTGATACCGATACTATCATCCCCAAGACCGATTTATTTATATATATTGTAGATGATTTTTATTCCCATATTAGTTATATTTTGCATTTAATTGGATTTTTATTAATTAATTTTTTAATATTTTATTGTAGGAAGCAAGAAATTTCAAATTAGAAAAGATTGGAGCTAAATTACAAGAAAATTCGGATTTATTGGGCTACTCGCACAAGACTCATTGTTTGGGCCGTATCTTGAGTTCTAGATATCGGATTTCGGTGATTCAACAACCCACGCGAAGATAACGAGATTCTCTTTCATTCTAGACTGGTCCAATATCAAATTCCGACAGGGGCAGCCCATGATCAGATGAGAAAAGTCAACTACGAATTTTCATGACTTTAGAACCTATTCAGTTTGGAAAGTATTTCTTGTATAATTCTATAGACAATAAAAATACTTTTTATTATTATGATATTATTATTAGATAGCAGATACATATAGCCATAGCCATCATGAGGAGAAGCCAAAAGGTGAAGAGGAAGAAACTTATGATCGGAGATTCAACATCATCAACATAGAGATAATTCTTCTTTCTCCACGTTTAGTACTGTATTTTAACCTCTCTTCCATGTATCTTACGACTTTTACTATGGTTGTGATGGGCTAGATTCTTATTGTTGGAAGGCTGTTTTGAAGCCCTAAATATTATGACAATTATGCAATTTTGATATTCTGAGATGTGTTTTTGATTGTGCTTATATATACGTCAATGCTTATGGAGATTCTTGAATTAACTATGGTATGTGGTCATCCAAAGATGTTATGTGATTGATATCTCTATAAAGTCAATTAATCTTTCAACGTGGTCATGGGATTTATTGTATCAATGTGTAATTCGTGTTAGCCTTTCTATGTGGTCCATGGGGTTATCTGAATAGCAGAGCTTGTTTCTATGTGGTCCATGGAAAGTTCTATATAAGTATCTTTCAAGCATATCATAAGGGTTTCAGAATTGTGTCATGAGTTTGGGGTGGATCTACATGCTTTCCAACATATTTCTCTTATTGTTTAGATACACATTTCTTCCTGCTTACTAGTTAATTTAATTATTAGTTAAAATCAAAAACTAAGTCCATCTTTTGATATCCTTATCGTAATAGAAGAAAAGTGAGCCCTTGGACCTTGGCGTAAAACGATACCCTATTTACTCTAAATTACAAACGATATAAAAATGGTTTAAATTGAGTCACATAAATTTTTGGCACCACTGTCGGGGATTGAAATTTGTTTTTCTTTTATTTTGTTTATTTTGTACATATATTTTTCTTTTTCTTTTCGATATTTTCTCTGCCTATTGCTTCTTGTATTTCAGGTGTAGGTGGAATTTTTGAGTAGTTGACATGGCTGCATTTCCTACACTACGGCTCAATCCTTAAGCCGCTTGGATCCTGATGATCCCTTTGAATTGGAGTTCTCAGGGGAGAACCTGAGCGGTCTGGGGGAAGCTCCATATAGGGCTCATCGTAGGTTAGCATTCTGGGGGTTATATCCCGAAATCTTCGATTTCGACAAGTATCCTCCTCCGTACGAATCTCTCTCTCAGGGGGTAGATCCCTTCTTGAGGCTACTCTACGGCTAGTGACAGATTCTTTCCCGGGACGATGAGACCGTCCAGTCGCATGTTGGCGTCGGTCGTTGATAGTTGGCGGACGCCTGTCCCTAACCGGGGTACGTTGCCTATTTGGGCTACGACGAGTCCGTTCTGGTAACCTTCGTTCTCTTTTAAACGACTCAATGCGTTCCGCCATTCTATTCACCGTGTTTCCCATGTGAGCAATTTGACTCAAAAGCTCGGTGTTTCTCATCAAAATAGGAGGATCTCCTCTAAGGCGTGGAGCCGGGTTTCTCTGATTCGGCGTGGTAGCCTCTCTCAGATCTGGTTCTCTTTGTAGATATGTTGTATGGATCTCAACCTCCCTTGCGCGGTTACCTCCATCAACTGTTCTTCGGTATGTTGCGACATCCTTCCTCCAGAGATGTCAAAAATACCATCCTTCTAGCGCCAATTGTTAACGGAGGAATTTGGTGATAAAAAATTCGGGGAGGGTTGCTGGAATTGTGGTGGTGGTTGACGACGGTGGGCAGCGTATGTTGAGCGGATTAGGGTTTATGATTTGGGGATGGCTGAGATTGTACGTGAGATTAGGCCGCGATTAAGGTTAAATATCGAATTCAATCTTGTTCGCTAGATCGCATCGTGCCATATAATGTATGTACTCTTATTTATAAGGATCAAGCCAAACGTAGTTCTTGGAGAGCAAGTAACCCATATGGACCGGGATCCCTTTTTTCTAGGAAGCCAAAAAGACTGGGGTCACTGCCTTTGATACGTCATCATGAGCTATCATGGTCTTGCTATTTTCTTGGACCGCGGTCGATAAGTCATTGACCCGAGATTATCGGAGTCAACGCTTATCTTAAACCATAGAGAAGAATAGCGAAAAACCAGCCATGTGAGCATCAATGGGCGACGCCCTTCGACCCCCCTAGTAAGGCGAAGCTTACTAGCCTGGATGGGGCCTAGTCTCCTATGAATGAAATAATATTTATACCTTTAGGGCGAGGTTCCTTCAAACCTCTTGGGCGAGGTTACCTTCAAACCTCTTGGGCGAGGTTCCTTTATATTACTTGGGCATTCATGTGATAGGCGACAATCATTGGGCTGGGCCCAAGTTGTGCCTATTTTATGTACGGGCGAGGTTTACTACAAATATGGGTTGGGCCAAGCTGATAAAAGTTATCTCCTTGCTGAAGTTCATGAGTAACACACTATTGGGGATAGGCGAGGCTTCCCATAGGTATGGGCTAGGCCCATTGGATACTCCTCGTTGTGGTGGATGCTTTATCAAACTAGGTCTTCTTTCCTTAACCCAAAGGAGGGCGACGCCACCATCAAGGGCGAGGTCGACATTTCTGTAGTAATATATATATATATATATATATATATATATATATATATATATATATATATATATCAATGTATATAATAGTTTCTGAATCCATTTCAATTTCATCAAATTGATTTTACACTTATACCCCTCTCTAACTAAAAATTCTATTACATCTCAAACCACCCAGTACTATATTATAAAGCCTGTTATAGTGGAGTATATGTTCTGCTTTTTTCTGTTTTCTTCTTCACGTGATAAACTGATAAACTGACATCCCATCTTCCAAGAATTCGAATTCAAGATGTCAAATTCAAATAACGATTCACACAATACTCCCTTCCTCTATTTCAATTGTATTTCTTTCTCTTTTAATTCTGGCATCCTAATTTTTATGCTCTGACATATATCTATATATTTGTTTGGTTAAATTTGTAGATCGAACATCAACTTGACAACGTCAATTGTCTTATTTTGAGGTATTTAGACCCTTTGTTCTATATTTGTTTCATGGATTCATGGTGATATGTTTGTTTCATGGATTAATGATTGTATATAGATATGATAATTGCCTATATATGTGTTTTGTTTCATGTTTTAGGGGTTATATTCATGTTTGCTGCTTGATGAAGAATATACTGTTATTTGATTCTTTGAGATGGATCTTGGGATGATTTTGATATATATTCAAAATCATGATTATAGAGAAAGACGAGGTTATGTATGTTATTTTCTTTCACAATTGATTTTTCTAAGTGTTTGATAGAATGCCACAAAGATTTCTTAAAATATAAAAATTAATATCTCATCTGTTTACAACTGAAATTGTTCAATTATTTGCAGGTTGTATGTTTTACACAATATCGACAAAGTTAGGTATATTGTTTTGGTCATGTATGTTCATGTTGTTATGGTCTTATTTTGATTTAATTGAGAGTAAGAATGTTAATCTACTTTGCTTTGTTAATGTTCCATAAAATTCTTGAGATGCTTTTATGAATATGATTAGTTTGTTGTAAAACTCTACCACATTGCCAGAAAATTTGAGACAAGACTGAGATTTCTTAAGATTTCTTTTATTACGATAGGAGAGATGATAATACTCTTACACTTTAACTTGCTAGGAAAATAAGGCAAGAATAAAAATAGATAGACTTTTTTATGTAACTATGTTATAAACAATATCTCGCTGGAACACACACATTCAATTTAGGGATTGTGGTTATGAGAAAGATGAGGTTATTGAGCAGGTCGCATAAAGAGAAACGTTCTTCTTATGCACCAGAGACGGGAGTTCGATATGATGGGATTTACAGGATAGAAAAATGCTGGCGAAAACCTGGAATCCAAGTAAGATTTTCTATTGTGTTTTTATTTATCTACATGGAGGGATGATAATGTAAGTCTTGGTCTCGACAAATATAGCATCTGACAGTTAGTATATAACATATCAGGGTTTTAAGGTTTTTCGATATTTGTTTGTTCGATGTGATAATGATCCAGCCCCGTGGACAAGGTTTGTAATTTTTTTAAGAACACTATTATCTTCTTTTTGTTTGTGGTTCTTCCTTCAATTGTATGTCTATCGAGATAGTTAACATTTATAAACATGCAGTGATGATCACAGGGACCATCCCAGGCCATTGCCAGATATTGAAGAGTTGAAGATAGCAACTGACATTACAGAAAGAAAAGGAACTCCTTGCTGGGATTATGATGTCAGATAGTGCAACTTCTTTCAATCATACATCTTCTATTATATTATTCATGGCTTAAAAAAATATATTCTATGCAGAGCCAAGGTGGCATTTGGAAGTGGTCGAAACCTCCCCCAGAGAGTAGAAAACAAGCTGTGGTGGATGGAAAAGGCACAAAAAAAGTTAGGCATCTGAAGCAAACTAAGACTATAAGAGAGAGACTTCTAAAAGGTATGGTCTTCTAAACATTTTTGCCTGAGACACATGCATTTCTTCTACACCTGCTGTTAGAATTTCTCTATATTGAACATAGAGAAAAAAACTAGGGAACATTGTTGAAAGAATTTTTGGAATTGAAAATCAATTAACAATCAAAGACAGAGAGATTACTTATAATTATTATATTTCAATCAGGGTTATTCTACTGTAATTCTGTAACAATTTAATAGGCCCATGTTGGCTTTCATACCTTAAGTCTATCAAAATATACATGTGCAGTGCATATAACACTATTGACTATGTAGATAAGTGTTCACTCTGTTTTAGTCTCAAAGTAAGTAGTCTTGTACATACAACACAAACTACTAATCCTTGGTCCTAATACCAGTATCATTGTATTTGTAAAATGTTCTTGGTTATTGTACTTGAGACAATTCATTGTGCAGAATTCAGTTGTTTGCTCTGCCGGAAGATAATGGTTATGCCACTTACCACTCCTTGTGCCCATAACTTCTGCAAGTCCTGTTTGGAGGGTGCCTTTGCTGGTCAAACTTTCATAAGGCAGAGGATTTGTGAAGGTAGACGAACATTAAGAGCATAGAAGAATATTATGAAATGTCCATCATGCTCAGCTGACATCTCTGATTTCCTCCAGTACCCACAGGTACTTCTGAATTTGTGTGCATTTATTGTGTAGTTCCATAAATGTCATCGTACTTTCGAAACCAAGTTTATTACCTATAAGTTTAAAACTCGCTTGGGGTTACAAGCAATTGAATATGGTATTCATTACAAGTAATTAGCCACAAATTGCCAAATGAGAAAAAACAAAGTGGAGAATAAATCTTGACTACTTACTCATCTGCTCCTCCAAACAGCCCTTCATATATATATATAAACAAACCATCTTTACTTCCAATATTCCATTGATTGTGATATGTTGGCAATACATAATTAATTTTTATATTATTAAAATATGTGTTAAATAGAAAAAAGGACCTATGAATTTATACCAATTGGTAATCAATTATTTTTTACACATTTTATTATTTTGGAACAGAGGGAATGTATATCAACTCTTTGTTCCTACCAAAATAAGAGCCTCGATTTTTATAATTATAAATTCTAATTGAAAGTAGAACTACTCGTGTATGAATTTGAGGTGGATCCTTACAAGTTACAAGTCTGGATAGCTTAGGGTTTATCTTACCAGTGCTTCTGGAAACATTTCACTGTGTAGTTTTTGCATGTGATTGCTTTAGTATGTGTGTCTTGATGTTGCTAAAGTCTTAGACTGCTTGAAGTTAGTGACTTCTCTATCATATATTGTGCGCATATCTAGAGAGCAAGTGTATTAAAATTTTCCTATATTTTCGGACCTCTTCTATTGTTTAAAGGTCAACAGAGAGCTGATGCATGTGATAGATTCACTCCAGCGCCAAAGTAAAGAAATAGATGGCGATGAGGAAAATGTAGATTTGGATGAAGAAACTGTTGATGCTGAGGAAAAAACTATCCTGTCGGCTGAGAAAAATGATGCAACTGATGGGGTAATCAAAGATAAGGAGGTCTGCAATGCTGATGTTGAAATTCCAAAATGTGATGAAATTGGGAAGCAAAGCCCCACCAATACTCCAAGTAAACCTCAAAAGTAGTGAATGTCTATTACACTTTAATGTCCTTGGATACGTAAAATTCTCGATAACATAAAAAAGGTAGTAACCGTTGACAATATTCAAGTATAAATTTTATATAATTTAAACTTAATAATTTATACTTCACATTTAATCTTTTTTTAGACAAATAATTCAAGTATATTAAAATATAAATACTGGATATGTCAAAATTAGTTAAATTTTTTGTTTATATTTTCATTTTTTATGATATGTAAAATTCGTGGTAATGAGAAGAAAGAAGTAAATTGATAATGTGAATATTATTTTACATATGTAAAGATTGATTTTTTACAATATTAAAAATTATTATTTTAAATCTACATAATAATCACCAAATAGTTTCATAGTCATAATTAACCGCTTTCTTTTTTTCAATCCAATAAATCATTATTTGTATACACCTTCATAATATATTACAATTTTCTCTGAAATTAAAATATATTACTAAAATATACATTTTAGTAAAGTATTACAAGTTTCATATACATTTTTTGTAAGATAGAAATCTTTCTAATTAAGCATTATTACCTAACTATGGAAGCCCATGCGAAGCGGGCAAAAACACTAGTATATATATATATATTATTTACACAATTTATAGTATACATTACAATACATATATGAAAAATACCTGATCTATGATTAATTCTAAATTTAAGGATCTATATTGAATGTTTCCCTTACATGATAACAATGATTTTGTTGTTTCATACTAGTTTTGATTTATCATTATATCTTATCCTTATCGTACCCTAATATTTATAGTTCCATTAATCAAACAATATGACATTTTGAAAATATTGAGTACTTTATGAAAGTAAAGGCAATATTTTTTTAAGACGTGTATTGATCAAGGTGTGCGCACTAAATCTTGGATAGACATTTTTACAACACTAATATTTCTTTCAGAATTTGATTCCTCAGTCCATGATTCTTCCACAGATGATACTAATATCAAACTGTTTCACAGTATGATGTTACAGTAGTACTAAACAGTTGTAGGCATAGGTCTGCAACAAGTTTCAAGTTGTAGCCACAGAAAACAAAAGTGTTAGCATAGGGTCTACAGCTACACAATATACTTGTGTCACCAGAAACCAAAAAAGTGTTAGCATAGACCCCCATGGTAGCGGCCGTTTTTGTAACACCCTCAAATTTGCTCAAATTTGGTCAAAGTGTAACCATAGCCTAATTTTTTTTTTGTTTTAGCCACACTTTTTAGGCTATAAGCACACTTTTTTAAGCGTAGCTATTGTTCATATATGACGTAGTGAGATATTTTGACAGTTAAACTAAAAGAATAATGATTATATATTATATAACAACCATTAAACAAACGAGGTATATAACAATCTCTTTTCTTCCTCTCCTCCCTCCACCAAAGCCCTAATATTATTCTTTAGTTTAAAGGCTGTCATGAACTCAAAAGGGTGATGATAACTTTTCATTATTTTTTTAAATTTTATTTTCTATTCAAGAAAGTTATGTCTTCAATGAGAGTTTTATTACCTCGGTGGGTTTGTTTTTTTATTCATATATTAGATTTGTTTCTCTCTTCACAAAGTTTATTTTAGTATCCATATGCAGGAGTTTATGTATTGGTTCATAGATTTGAGTTATATGAAATAACAACGGTCTGTTTTGAATTAAATATGTGTTCACAAATTAGTATATATATATATATATATATATATATATATATATATATATATATATATATATTTCTCACCATTACAACAAATTTTTAGATTGTCTTTTAAAAAATAGGATCGTAGTTTTGATGAAGGTTTGATCTTTTTTTTTCCAATTTTGAATATTTTTGTAGATGTCATATCACTTTTAATTAATGTATCATTTGACTTTAAAAAAATGATTATATATTGTATTTGAAAATATAGGCAACAAATAAAAGTAGAAGTAAAACTGTTTTTCAATTCACTATATTTTAGGTAATTATTTTTTACTACTTTCTCCGTTCCATAAAAAATGATTCATTTTTTGCACGTATATCAATGTACTCAGTTGAACTATTTGTAGATAATATTTTTTCAATTTTTTTGTTTTGTATAAAAATATATATTTTGTACTTCTATACAAAACAAATTTTTTTTAAAAATTTTATTTGTAAATATCTTGTTTGAGTACATTGAAATACGTGAAATCGTCAAAAGATCATAATTTATGGGTTCGTTATTCTGGAACTGTCGAGGTCTGGGCAACCCTCGAACAGTTCAAGTGTTATTGGACCTTGTCCAACTTAAAATGCCTATGTTTATTTTCTTAATGGAGACGATGATAGATGATAAAAGATTAGAAGGTATTCGAGCTAAGATGAGATATGAAGGATTGTTTACAGTAGCTGGAACGGGACATGGTGGAGGCTTAGCTCTTTTTTGGAGGCATTTTGCGAGTGTTAGTATCAAATCCTCGTCACATAATTTTATTGATGCTGAAGTGAAATTGGATAATATCAATTTGTGGAGACTTACTGGTTTCTATGGGTGTCCGGAGAGGTCTAGAAGAAGGGAATCGTGGGATTTACTAAAGATGCTAGCTGCAGAGTCATCTTTACCATGGGTTATCTTGGGCGATTTTAATGATTTACTGCGTGAGGAAGAAAAGAAAGGTCGGCATAAGCATCCAACTTGGTTATTGAATGGTTTTAGAGAGGTTGTGATGGACTGTGGGGTCTCAGACTTACCAATGGAAGGGTACCCTTATACATGGGAAAGAAGTCGCGGCACAAATAGATGGGTGCAAGAAAGACTGGACCGAGTTTTTGTGAATGAAGGGTGGAGATCAATTTTTCCAACAGTTAAGGTACAAAATCTAATAGCACCGACATCTGATCATTCTGCAATCTTTTTACATGTAAGTGTTTGGAGACCTGTTTCTAAAAATTATAGATTCCGTTTTGAAAATTGTTGGTTGAGGGAAGCTAGGTGTAGTGACATTTTAACTGAGTCTTGGCAGAAAACAGAAGGGTTGGATATGGATCGCAGAATTGAATTATGTGGGATGGAGTTAAAGAAGTGGGGTGAACAACTAGTAAAAGATTTTCAGAAGAGGCTGGATAAGAGCAGGGCGACTATGGAACGTTTTCGTGGTCTCAGTGATGTTTATTCCCTGCAATGTTTGAGAGAGGCGGAGGCAGAGTATTCTAAAATTCTTGCTCATAAGGAAGACTTCTGGAAACAAAGGGCCAAACAGTTTTGGCTGAAAGGGGGGGATAGTAATTCAAAATACTTTCACTCATATGCGTCTTCAAGGAAAAAGAAAAATCATATAAGGAAGCTCAAGAATAAGGAGGGGAACTGGGTTGACTGGTCTACAGGGTTGAGCAGTGTGGTAGAAGAATACTACAATGATTTGTTTGCAGCTAAGGGGGTGACGAGTGAGAATGTGTTGGACTGTATAAGTGAGCGAATTTCTTTGCCTCAAAATGAATTGTTAACGCAAGATTTCAATGAAGAAGAGGTAAAACAAGCTTTATTTGCTATGCACCCAGACAAGAGTCCTGGACCGGATGGTATGAATCCTGGATTCTATCAGAAGTTTTGGAGTATAATTGGTAAGGATGTGGCTGCGGAATGTATTCATATCTTGGATATGGGCATTATCCCGGGAAAGCTAAATGATACGGTTGTAGTTCTTATCCCTAAAAAGGCAAATCCTGAAACGTTAGCTGACCTTCGGCCAATTTCGTTATGTAACGTTATGATGAAAATTATCACGAAAATGCTTGCAAATCGTTTAAAAGTGGTTCTGTCAAGCATTATATCTGAGACACATAGTGCCTTTGTTCCTGGGCGTTTGATAACGGATAATGTTATTGCAGCGTTCGAAGTTAATCATTGGATGCATAGGAAGACAAAAGGGAAAACAGGTTATTCAGCCCTCAAGATTGATATGAGCAAAGCCTATGATAGGGTGGAGTGGGATTTTGTTCTCGGTGTTACAAAGAAACTGGGTTTTAATGAGAAGTGGCAGAGGTGGATGCAACTGTGTATGTCGTCAGTTTCTTATAATTTTGTTATTTCTGGAAATGAGATAGGCCCAGTTTATCCTAGTTGAGGTTTACGGCAGGGTGATCCTATATCACCATACTTGTTTCTCTTGTGTGCTGAAGGACTGTCAGCATTGATCCATAGTAAACAAATCTCAGGAGCGATTCATGGGTGCAAAATTGCTAATGGGGCTCCAGTTTTTACGCATTTATTCTTTGCTGATGACTGTTATTTGTTCTTTAGAGCCACAGTGAATGAAGCGGAGTCTGTGAAAGATTGCCTTACTCGCTATGAGGGAGCTTCAGGGCAACAAATTAATTTTCAGAAGTCATCTATTTCGTTTAGTCGCAATACTGAGAACGAAATTGAAGTAGCTATTTGTCAAGTCCTTCAAGTGCAGACTCGAAATGATGCTATGTACCTGGGTCTTCCGAAGATGGTTTCAAGTAACAGATGGGAGACATTTCGATACGTGAAAGAGAAGATTTGGAATAGGGTGCAAAGTTGGAAAGGAACAACTGTTTCTAGAGGAGGGAAGGAAATTTTGATTAAATCAGTGTTACAGTCAATTCCTTCGTATGTAGCAAGTGTGTTCCTTTTACCAAAAAAACTTTGTGAGGATATTGAATTACTTTTGAACAGGTTTTGGTGGCTTTCAAGTGTTGAGCAAGACAGGGGTATACGATGGATGTCTTGGAGTCGTATGTGCTGTCCAAAGAAATATGGGGGAATGGGTTTTAAACGGATCCAAGAATTTAATGTGGCTATGCTGGGTAAGCAAGTTTGGAGGATTTTATCAAATCCGGATTCGTTCATTTCCAGATTATTGAAGGCTCGTTACTTTCCTCGATGTAGGTTTGAGGAAGCTACATTAGGTAATAACCCCAGCTATGTGTGGCGTAGTATCATGGCAGCTCATCCTCTGGTTTGTGCAGGTAGTGTGAAGCGTATAGGGAGGGGGGAATCTGTGAATATCTGGGGTGACCCATGGCTGTTGAATGGGGAACAAACAAGAGTAACAACGCCGTGTGTCCAAGGCTTAAATGATGCAAAGGTGTGTGGGCTTATGAGGGATGATAGATTGGAGTGGGACGTGGATATTCTGCGTGATATTTTCAATGAAAATGATGTGGCTCAGATTCTAAAAATTCCATTAAGTCACTCTAGAGCACATGATTCGTGGATGTGGTTAGAGGAGGCGAAAGGTGAGTACTCGGTCAAGAGTGGTTATAAAAGGTTGTGTCAAAAAGTTTATGGAGTTCAAAATCTGGGGGTTGAGTTTAATTGGCTTAAGTTTTGGAATTTGTCTATACCATTGAAGGTGAAAATTTTCGTTTGGAGAATGATGCAGAATTGTCTTCCAACTTTAGAAAATCTTAGAAGTCGATTTGTGGAAGTTTACCCTATTTGTCCTGTTTGTCTTAGTGAAGCAGAGAGTACAGATCATATTTTGTTGTATTGTTCTTTTGCACAGACATGCTGGAGTTTAGCAAAGTTTGATGGAGTTTCAAACACAGATATGTCAGTGCAAACTGTTATGCAGAATTGGTTCCAGAGTAAGACAGCTAAGGAGTTGGAAATTATTTGTATGTTGGTGTGGCAAATATGGGAGCATAGAAATAGTGTGGTCTGGAATAGGATGTTTAAACCTTCGTCTATGGTGGTCAATGCTGCTAGTTCTATTTTGTTTCAATGGCAGCGGGTTCAGAATTCGCAGGACAGTCACTGGAAGCTTAATGACAGGGAAGGGGTGTTAGTTTGGAGACGGCCAGGTCCGGGTTGGCTTGTGTGCAATGTAGATGCTGCGGTCTTTGAATCGAGTGGTCGAAGTTCATTTGGCTGTGTTTTGAGGAATGATCAAGGTCAGTTTGTAGCAGGCTACGGAGGTTTCTGGCTGGGCATTGTTGATCCAAAGGTGGCTGAGGCTTTAGCTTTTAAAGAAGCGTTATCGTGGCTAAAAAGAAAAGAGATCTCATGTGTGCATATTGAGCTTGATTCTCTAACTGTGGTCCAAGCTTTTGACAGCAAGTTGAGGGATTCTTCGTATGTAGGGGCTATTATGGATGATTGTCAGTCGTTAGTAACGGACTTAAGGTCCTATTCTGTTTATTTTATTAGACGTTCAGCGAACTCAGTAGCCCATGCTTTGGCTAAGGAGACTGGTTCTAAGCCTGAATGTAAGGAATGGTGTGATGTACCTTCCTTTCTTATTGATGTATTGCATTCTGATTTGAATTAAAAGGTTCAGTTTTGATTTCAAAAAAAAAAAAAAAGTAATATATTATTATTATTATTATTATTATTATTATTATTATTATTATTATATATTTAGCAATAACTATAGAGGGAAGGGGGCTGGGGAAGCACTTATGGATTAAATCGATCATTACTCATATAGTTTTAATAAAAGCACGTAGAAAATGGACCTATACATATTTTCATTAGGCAAGAAATGATATCAAAATGATCTGATCGCATGCACTGGTTTTATATGCATGTTCAGACATTATTTTAAATAAAAAGAAACTATTTTCCTCGTCGTGCAAGCATGTTCAACAGTATCAAACGTAATTGTCGTCAATTTAGTATTTTAGAATTCTAGAAGCTGTTCCTGCAGTATCACTCGTATTTGTGATCACTCAATAAGTTACAGCTCTTTGATTAGGAAAAAAGAAAAGTTATAGCTCTTAAAATAAGAAAATAATTGCGCCGCACCTTATATAAAAAGGGCTGGATAATATAAAGTATGCAGATTCTTTTTTTAAAACTATTTTTACACTAAACAAATATATAGCATAATAATTTATATTATTATTCTTCCAATTTAGGATACAATTATATTTAATAACATGCAGGATAAAATAATTTTTAAAAAAAAAGAACAAACGTTTATATGCAGCGCCTCTACATTGACCAAATTGACGAGACAACGCTCCATCGAACGTCGTGTAGTTTGTTAGAGAGTACGTACGACCTAGATGGGTGTAAAATAATAAAGTTAGGGGTCGTTTGGTTCAATTAATTATTTTTAAATCTATTTTAATAATTTTAATTGTTTAAAAATGTTTAACACGCTTACTTATTTTTTTAATAAATGCAATAAATAAAATATAAATAATAAATAATAAAATTATTAATTATTAAAAACAATCTGTGCATCGTACGGGTTTTAATCTATATTATTAAAGACGAAACATTAAAAGTTTGGTAGTCGGACGGACGGACGGTCAGTACTTAGTGATTTTACTTAAATACCCTTACTTATTTTTTTTAAAAACTATTACTAAATAATAACATTATTTATAACCAATTACATTTTCAGCTAAATACATTACCTTTTTTTATTTTTTTCTAACAAAATCCTTTCTTTTTCTAAAAAAAACACGGGCGATTATCTTTTTTAACAAAAACATATTACTCTTTCTATTTTTCCTTACTAAAATCTCTCATTTTCCAAATATATCACAGGCAAATACTTAATTATTTATTTTAAAATCTATTTTAATACTTTTAATTATGAACACTTTTTTAGCTGAAACGTGTTACTTTTTCTATTTTTTTTATTTTCTAAAGAAATTATTATTAAATAATAACATTTTTATAACCAACTACCATTTCTGCTAAAATACATTATTTTTTCTATTTTTTCTAACAAAATCATCTCTTTTTCTAAAAAAAGCACGAGCAATTACCTTTTTTCAACTAAAACATGTTACTCTTTCTATTTTTTCTTACTAAAATCTCTCATTTTCCAAAAATATCCCGGGCAAATTCTTACTTATTTATTTTGAAACCTATTTAAAAAAGTGATTATACGTTATTTTATTTCATACTATAAAATAATATTTATTTAAAAAAAATATTAAATAATTATTTAATTGGTTAAAATAAAATTTACCAATCACGTATTTTTTTATATTAAATTTTTTGTTTGTAAATTTTATAATTACTTAACTTCAATATATAATGTATACTTACATAAAATATAAAAATGAGTTATTAATTATATTTTAAATTTAAAAAGTTCATTCCAATGGTATCAAGAATGATACCTCATTCCCATACCAGCTTAACCCGATTCCTGATTTCAAATCCATACCGTACTTTCAACCAAACGACCCTGGGAGTTTGTTTTTATCCCGTGATGTTTGGTGGCTTGGGTCAAGAATGGACGCCGTTAGATATCCTAGACTTATCCACTTATAAGTGTACTCACTTGATCTATTTTCCAGAGTAAAAACAGGTTTTAGCATGTTAATACTATTGGATAATTGATGAACATATATAGTTTTGGTAAACTGCAGGATCAAGAAAACGAATATGCACAAACATCAATTATTTTAGTTAACACAAACATCAATAATTTTAGTTAACACAAGGAAAACATCAATAGTCTTGCTACTATGATTTCATGATTTTAGGCTCCGTTTGGCATTGTTGTTGCAGACAGCAACAATAGTTTTTTTTTGAAAAACAGTAAAAAAAGTGTTTGGTAAAATTTAAAAGCTGTTTTTTTTAAAAGCGTTTTTGGCTGAAAAGCTGTTTTTAGAAAAAGCAGGCCCCCATGCTTTTGAAAAAAGTTGATTTTCAGCTTTTGCGGGAAGCAGCTACTAGTTTAAATATCAAAACTCACCAAAAACATTAATTTTTTATATTATACACCAAAACATGCACATATCAAAAATATTACCAAACAGTTATCTGATTTTCACAACAGCACTTATTTTAACAACACAACAATTTTTAACAGCAATCCCAAACAGAGCCTTATTTAATAGAAAGAAAACATCGACGGCCGCAATGGCTTGTCTTATCTATACTATTATATTAAAGACGAAACATTGAAAGTTTTTATTCTGGTCATGAAAGTTTTTGTAGTCTGGTCGCTGAATTCATAGTCGTTAGATATTTCTGATCAAATCGATGAGAACCGTTAGATAAAATATTAAAATTATTAAATAGAATATCTTTTCTATTTTTCCTAACTAAAATATCTCATGAAGAGGTTGGATAAATTTTTTGCTAACAGTTATGACATGTTGGAGAGCAAACATTTTTACATAATCTCTCTATTTCTTATTTAAAGTATGTCATATAAGATTTTAGCTAAGGGCTTCTGATGATTGGAGATGTTCTAAGGAGGTTGCCTAAATTTTTTGCTAAAAGAAATGGACCATTAAAGTGCATTTTTTACATAATCTTTATAATTCATAAAATCGTTAGCTAAAATAATATAAAATGCTGATTATGTAAAATTTGCTGAACCTGTAAGATATTGTGCTCCAATGGAGTTGGCTATACTAGTTGGCTATATTTTAAAAATAGAATGTTATTATTATTTCAAGTTGTTAAAAATAGAATATATGATTTGAATATGGTAATAATTGATGTGGAGTTCTACTACAGGTCCATAGGGGTTGGACAAAAATAGCCAACATGGAGGGGTTGACTAAAATTTTAGCTAACAACTTTGTCCCATTGGAGCAGATTATTTTTTACACATTATCTATTTTTTTTATTTATGGTAATCCACCTATAATTTTAGCTAAGGGTTCTCCACCATTGGAGATGCTCTAACATGTTAATTTGAATTTTAGCTAAGGAGTTGTTCCCAACGGATTGATGCTCTAACAAGTTACTCCCTCTGTCCCCCTCGTTTCTTTACACTTTCCTTTTTGGTACGTCCCTCTCATTTCTTTACATACCAAAAATAGTAACATTTTATAATATAAAATCCAATCATATCCACTACTTTCCTCCACTATACCTACTTTATACCACTTTAAACATTAAATATTGATTGACCCCACCACTTTACTCATTTTTCTTACTTTTTCCTATTAATTTACATTTTTTCTTAAACTCCGTGCCGTCCCCCAATGTAAAGAATTGAGGGGGACAGAGGGAGTACAAAACATACTTAAAAATGTACAGCAGCATAATGTACGGACAAAGTAAGCAGGTGAAAATTATAGGTACTAGCTTCAAATCCGTGCTATGCACGGATTTTTTTAATAATTATTATTTAATTATTCATATTTTGATATTCTATTAATTATATTTGTCAAAAAAAGTTGACATATTAAAATAGTAAACTTTTTTAAATAATTAAAAACATTAAATTATGTTTTAAAATAAATGAGTAATGTTTTGCCCGTGATATTTTTGAAAAAGGAGAGGTTTTAGTAAAAAAAATAGAAAAAGTAACAAATTTAAATGAAAAAGGTAAGGTTTTGACCGCTGTATTTTTTGGAAAAAGGAGGGGTTTTAGTAAGAAAATATAGAAAATGTAACATGTTTTAATCGAAAAAGTTAATTTTCCGTGATATTTTTGGAAAAGTAAAGGATTTTGTTAGAAAAAAATAGAAATAGTAATGTGTTTTAGTTGAAAATGATAATTGGTAATAAATAGATTATATTATTATTTTATGATCTTTTTTATAAATCGAGATATTTTCGGAAAATGAGGGTTTTAAGTAAGAAAAAAAATAGAAAAGACAACATGTTTTAATTGAAAAAGCTAATATTTTGATCATGATATTTTTTGAAAAAATGAGAGGTTTTAGTAAAAAAAAAGAAAAAAAGAAAAAGTAACATGTTTTAATCGAAAAAAGTAATTGCCCGTGATATTTTTGAAAAATGAAAGGATTTTGTTAGAAAATAAATAGATTATATTATTATTAAATGATCTTTTTATAGATAAGTAAGAGTAATTAAGTGAAAGCAGAAAATACCAAAAATAGGTTCCAAAAAATTGGTACCATATCGACCAAAACTTTTAATGTTTAATTTTAATAATATAATATTGATAGTGATTGATTTTAGTCACGGATGCAATCACATGGAAATGTAGACATTATTGGGTTGCATACATGCAGTGCCAATGGAACTTTCGGCCAAACAATTCTTACCTATATACGGAAGAGGCTATATAGGCGCCAAAGGGTCATGATCTCCTAAAATTGTCATTATTAACGTTAACTTATATATAGTATATATTAAATAGAAAAAAAAAAATAGAAAAAATGACATGTTTTAATTGAAAAAAGGTTATACCTTAACCATGATATTTTTTGGAATAGTAAGAAAAAATAGAAAAAATAACATGTTTTAATCAAAAAAGATAATTACCAATGATATTTTTGAAAAATTTATTTTTTTGTGATATTTTTGGAATTTATTTTAGGTGAAAAATATAATTAGTTATAAATAGATTATATTATTATTTGATAATCTTTTTATAGATAAGTAAAAGTAATTAAGTAAAAGTACGAAGTACCAAAAAATAGCTTCCAAAAATTTGGTACGATATCGACTAATGTTTAATTTTAATAATATAGTATTGATAATAGTGATTGAATTAGTCACGGATGCAATCACATAGAAATGTAGACATTATTGGTTTACATACATGCAGTGCCAATGGAACTTTCTGCCAAACAATTCTTACCTATATACGGATGAGGCTACATATGGCCAACATGGTTAATAAAATTTGACACGATTCAAAATCTGACACGAACCCGACACAGAAAAATATGAATTTTTATCGAGTATTTTGAGTTTCGGATCGGGTTCGGGTTTGGTAAAAATTTACCCTAAATATTCGGGTCAATTTTGGGTTGACTCAAAATACCCGAATCCGACCCGAAAATTTAATATATATAATAAATTATTTAAAATATATAAATTTATATTAAATAATTATATACATATGTGATATATCTTGATATTATATAAATAATTTTAATTCATATATCATATAATAAAATTTTATTCTAAATTTTTAATATTTTATAAATAAAATTTAATATATATATATATATATATATATATATAAATAATTATTTTTAATTATTTTCGGGTTAAACGAATGATCGAGTACTAACGGATCGGGTTCAAATTGACTCAAAAATAAAACCGGATATAACAAATCCGACACGAACCCAACCAATTATCCAAAATTGCCACCCTTGGGCCCAAAGATGGCCATGACCTCCTAAAATTGTCATTATTAACGTTAGCTTATATATAGTATATTTTTTATTAATATTTTTATTTTTATTACACATTGCCATGATTTTATATTTTTGGTCCTTATTAAATATAATATTGATTTATTGAACTCATAAAAATAGCTTCATTCCTAATATTTTATGTCTCTAACATAAAGTATGTTTAATATATAATATTTTTGTTTAATTTTTCTATTTCTAATGTATAATAATTACATATTGTATTGTTATTAACACATAATGAATAAAAATTCTCTTCATCGATCAAGTATTATTGAACAATATTCTATAAAACACATAAAAATTATAAAATAAAAGTATTGCAAACTATTAGAAAATTTGAGTATATTAATGCTTTTTAAAATTTGAAAGATTATAATTAGTTAGATGACTAATTAATTTTTTAGTATCAACAAATTATGAAGAATTCATATTTTTACTAAAATTAAGTCGATCGAATAAAAAAATTAATATCTTTATATATTTCTATTTCTATTTAAATTTAAATTTATGTTTAAGTTTAAATAGCCCCCTCCTATACAGGCTACACTTGATCAATATTGCTATAAAATGATTAGAGTAAAAACCTTAATTTATTTGATATTAGTAAAAAGTATAAAGAGAAAAATGGAACCGAGATCATTCTCAGGAGCTACCTTGAGGTTATAAGAATTTTATAGGTAAAATTTTAAGAACTTGAAAAAAATCATCTTAATGTATTACATTTACCGGGAAAATTGATAAATCTCACATAATTACATAACTATTTGAGGTTATCCTTAGGCACGACTTTCTCAGATATGTTATTTATTTTATACAAAGTGTTCAGTCCATCTTTTATTGACAAATAATGTACGATAAATTATTGTTATAACATATCATACAACGATTTTTTAGAATAAATATATGCCCGTCATATATTCAAATTATAAATCTTAGGTTATGTTTGAGATTGCTGTTAAAAATTGTTGTGCTGTTGAAAAAAGTGCTGTTGTGAAAATCAGATAACTGTTTGGTAATATTTTTGATATGTGCATGTTTTGGTGTATAATATAAAAATTAATGTTTTTGGTGAGTTTTGATATTAAAACCAGTAGCCGCTTCCCGCAAAAGCTGAAAAACAACTTTTTTCAAAAACATGAGGGGACCTGCTTTCTCTAAAAGCAACTTTTCAGCCAAAAGCGCTTTTCAGAAAAATAGCTTTTAAATTTTACCAAACATTTTTTTTGCTATTTTTAATAAAAAAACTGTTGTTGTCTGCAACAACAATGCCAAACGGAGCCTTAATTTACATTTACCACTGAAAATGACTTTGATACGGTGTAACTAGGGCCGTTCACGAACATGGTTATTCGTGAACAAGCTCGAGCTCGGCTCGGTTAGTTTAAAACTCGAGCTCGAGTTTTAACACAAAAAAAATGTTCGTTAAGAAATCGAGCTCGAGCCGAGCTATTAGTGAGCTCGACTCGAGCTCGTTCGACTCGATAAAGCTCGTAAAAATGAAATATATTCGGTATATTTTTATAATATATGTTGTATTTTCTAACATTTTAAATTAAAATTGTAATTTAGAGTACGTGTATTTTAGGTTTAATGAGAATTGGATTGGGCTTGGACAAAAAATGTTTTAGTTCGTTAGACCAAGAAAAATTGGGTTTTTTTTATCTTTAAAAAAATTGATAAAAAATGTAAATCTCGACTCGTTTACATCAAAACTCGGCTCTACTCGGTTCGTGAACAGCCCTAGTGTAACAGAGACTTATACCCAACCTCGTTTTTGTTTTCGTCCTTATAAGTTACATCACAACAAAATAGAGGATATTATAAATGAGAGATGATCTACAACAAACGATTGTTGCAGCAAATCATATCGTGAAAAGTTTTCGGGGTACATGTAAATGATGAACCCCTTGTATGCACACCTAAAATCCTACTGTACATAACTTTCCGCGATATGATTTACAACAACAATCATTTTTTGTAGACCATCTCTATTTTAAATTTTAAATCCCTAATTAACTCATGTAACCTAGTATAATAATATCATGAAAGTGACAAACAAAGAGAGAAATAATAGGATATTTTTAGTAGCTAACAAAATTTTGTAACCTTGCTAGTACAATAATGCACAATACATAAATAGTGTGACGAATTTTACCGGCTTTGATCAGATCATTTTTCAGAAAAAACAAAAAGTTTTTTCTCTAATATTAGCATGATGTTATTCATCAAACATACGCCTAACGACGATTATACAAGTTACATAATCTCGGATCCGTCGAATACAACTTACATGTGACAGATATGTGTACTAATGGGAAGAAGTTCCAAATCAATAGAAGTACAATTTATGGTGTAAACAGATTTTAATATTTTCAAATTAAAGTTATCAGTAGGACTTTTTTTTTTTTTATCACAACTAGGATTAATGTAATAATTAACTTATAACTAAACTTAACTAATTACTGTATTGAAAAAAATAACAATACAACACTTAGTATTTGGTCCAGAAAGTACAATGTTGCCAAAATTTAAAGATTTTTTTATTAAAATCAATGGGACAACTTTGTACCCGAGTTGGATTGTTTGAACGACTATGCGGTCCGGTGTACATATCTGACTTTTCAACTCAAGCTAGTGAATGCTTTCTAGTTTCTAGAAACCATCTTTTTTAATTTCACCAAATACTGCACTATCTTCTCCGTCATTAGATTGAAATCCTTTTGTAAACTTTAAAAAAATAAAACATGCATTATTATAATACAACATAACCACCTCAACATTCAAGTACTCGCACTATAAATACATGCTCTTGGTGCTCTACTATCATCACATCAATCTTACAGCATAAACCTTGAGCTCTTCTGTCTATTATCTATTTCTTAGTCCTTATTTCAGTCAATTCATTTCTTGAAATCATGGGTGTTCAGAGCCATGTTCTTGAGCTCACCTCTTCACTCTCAGCTGAGAAAGTATTCCAGGGCTTAGTCATTGATGCCGATAGTGTCATCCCCAAAGCCGCCCCTGGAGCTTACAAGACTGTCGAAGTCAAGGGAGATGGTGGAGCTGGAACCATCAAGAATATCACTCTTCCCGAAGGTTAGTTTCCTCTTCGTCTTTCTTTATGCATCTATTGTATAACATCACATATATCTAGTTTCTGAGCATTGTTATACATCTCTAATGTCTTATATAACGAAAGTTTTGAAAATGTCTACGTCAATATGCAGGTAGCCCAATCACCACAATGACACTTAGAACTGATGCAGTTAACAAGGAGGCATTGACATACGATTACAGCGTTATCGAAGGAGACATCCTATTGGGGTTCATTGAATCCATCGAAAACCATCTTTCAGTTGTGCCAACTGCTGATGGAGGTAGCATTACCAAGACCACAGCCATATTCCACACCAAAGGCGATGCTGTCGTTCCAGAAGAGAATATCAAGTATGCTAATGAGCAGAACACTGCTCTTTTCAAGGCTGTTGAGGCGTACCTCATTGCTAATTAAGCTGAAATGTGTTACAATAATGTCACTATTTAATCTATAAGAAGAAGGCTTAAGTTGCGGTAACTTCCATAAACACTTGTGGGTGACAGAATTGAGAGTTTTTATCATTGTATTGTTTGTATTTCGTTTCTCTGTACGTACAACTTTGTTTGATAATGTATTCGATGTTTTCTAAAACAAATAAAGCGAATCTGGTACTGCAATCTTTCCCATTTCCTATTGATTTATCACCTGAGTATTTCTAAAACTTTTTTCAGATACTCAACATTCATTTTTAATTGAATTATTTATGTAAATACCTGAGGATTCATGACTATTGATGACGAGTGGAACCAAATGAAATTACACGTATACCTTTAAAAAATTTCTGAGAAACTTTTTTTTTAATTTTATAGCATTTTCTTTAAACGACACTAAAAAGGGCTGAAAAATAACCCTAGAAGTATAATTAATGATGTATTAATTAGACCTAGATTGGTCCAAGAATACGGCCCGATAAACAAGACCCGAAACCCTAATTATTTATTAATTTCGTAATTAATAAATATGGAAAATATACAGCTCATAAAAAGAGTCCAAAGTGTGATAAATTCTTCAAAAAGTCTGCCTCCTACAAAGAAAGATCTAGAATCTCAATCAAAGGAAATAACTAGTCACAGTCCTTATCCTACAATAATGAAAAGACTTGCCCACCAAGGAATACAATCCTTATCCACCGTCAAGAACGAGACTTACTAAGTCTCCCAAACATACCATAAATACAAGGCTCCTGATGCCCATATAAGGACCCTGATCCTTCACATTAGAATTACGTTTTTTGGCTTGATTCTCAATTACGAATTGAGATACGTAGACATCTTGTGAGGACAGATTTAGTCACGAAACACGAGAATAGCCATTATAGCTCGAAAACTCTTAAACCCTAGCAGTAAATTTACAAGTACGTTTTTTATTCCACAACATTTGGCGCCGTCTGTGGGAAGACAACATCAACCATGACAAACACACGAAGGACGACTCGAGAAACTCAGACTTCTGAAGGACTTCCTCTTACTTCTGAAACGGAGACTCATGGAAGCCAACCACTGGCACTCAAGGGGCGAATATCCCCCTCACCACCACTCAAGGACCGGAAATCCCTATTTCGGTTGAAGGGATGAATCCCCTGCAAATGATCGTTCATGAACCTAATCCACAAGAGACCACTCCCCAGCAACCAATCACAACCTCCCCACTGCTCGTGAATGCACCACGTGGCCTTCAGCTTCATACCATGGATCTTCCCCAATACGCAACTCAAACTTTAGGGATGCCAACTTATGGTATGCCACCTCGACCCATGGTGGGCAGCAGTGGTATCAATCCAAACTACCATGAAGCATATGCCCCCCCTTACATTCAAGGTCTGGGACCCCAAAATCAACAAACTCAAACTCGGCAGACCCCCTTGATTCAAGACTACTCGGGACCCTATACTGAGGATGATAATTACTCAACTGGAGAAGAGAGGGATGTTGCCCCAAGAAGAAGACGTTCTTCCCAAACGAATCGGGAACAACCCCAAACCACTAAGGAAAGGATTGCGGCCCATGAGATAGAGGTTGCAAGACTCAAGAAACTACTGGCAGAAGAAGAGGCTGCAAAAGCACAGAGTCAAGCAACTGGAAGAGTCCCGATGATCAATTTGGATCCGGCACCGAGAAGAACCAAGAGGGCTGAAGCCCCAAGGGGGATCCTAATGTTTTGTTACCCCTAGGAGATCCTAATGATGCTACACCACCTTTTACCCAGGATATCATGAAAGCTAACATATCCAGAAAATTTAAGATGCCAACGATCAAAGCTTATGATGGAACAAGAGACCCTGCGAAACACGTGAGAACCTTCTCTAATGCACTGTTATTGCAGCCGACCAATGATGCCGTCAAGTGCAGAGCATTTCCACAAACCCTGGCAGGCATGGCTCAGCGTTAGTACAACCGTCTACCTCCCAATTCTATTGGATCTTTTAAGGAGTTGAACTAGGCGTTCATCAACCAATTTGTTAGTGGAAGGGTGCATGAGAAGAGTTCTGCATCTCTCATGGGAATCCAACAAGGAAGGAATGAAGCTTTGAGAGACTATATAAATTGATTCACTAGGGAGGCTCTGAAAGTCCCGGACTTGGAGGACAAAGTAGCTATGATAGCCCTGCAACAAGGAACCACTGATGATCACTTCAAGAGGTCCTTGGCAAAGCATCCACCCGAAAGCATGTTGAAGCTCCAAGATAGAGCCGAAAAGTACATTAAGGCTGAAGAAAGCATGAGGAAGTATGAACCCGCTACTGGTGGAAGTGGAAATTCAAAGAAAAGAAAGGAGACCCAGGAATATGATGCTAAGGAAAAATTTCCCAGAACATCATAAGATCCTGATTCTCCATCTAAGAAGAACAATTTTGGGCCATGGTTCACGAAGTACGCAAGATTGAACACTCTCAGGAGCCAAATTCTGATAGAAATAGCAAAGGAAGAGGATCTCCGATGGCCGAAGCCACTGAGGACTGACTTATCTAAAATGAATCAGAATCAATTCTGTCGGTTCCACAAAGAAGTTGGTCATGACATGGATGATTGCAGACAGCTGAAAGATGAGATTGAGTTTTTGATTCGAAGAGGAAAACTTAATAAGTTCACTAAAGATGGGAATCAAGGAAGTCAAAGAGGAAACTATGAAAGGAAGTATTATGATAAAAGGGACAATGATCAAGATCGCAATCCCAAACCCTGAGGGCCTGTCATCAACATGATATTTGGAGGACCAACTGCTGCTGGGTCCTCCCGAAACTCAAGAAAAGCTTATACCCGAGAAGTAATGACCATTGTAGGAGAAGCACCGGAACGTGCCAGAACGGAAATATCAATAGGTTTTGATGATTCTGACTTAAAGGGAGTGAAATTTCCCCATGATGATCCCCTAGTCATCATACCTGTGATAGGCAACTCTGAGACAAAGCGGGTTCTGGTTGATAATGGAGCTTCAGTAGACATATTGTTCCATGATGCTTTTATCAAGATGAGCTATACTGACTCTCATTTGACACCTTCGAATATGCCCATATATGGATTCAATGGAGTGGAATCAAAAGTAGAAGGTACAATCCAACTCCCTATGACAATGGGGCAAGGTTCAAAAACGTCTACTCAAATATTGAACTTCATAGTTATAAAGGCAACCTCAACCTACAATGTGATCTTAGGAAGGACATGTCTTCATGCATTTAAGGCTGTAGCCTCGTCTTACCATCTGAAAATCAAGTTCCCAATGAGAAATGGGATTGGTGAGGAACGAGGTGATCAAAAGATGGCTAGAAGTTGTTATGTAGCTGCGTTAAGGCCTGATGGAGTCGGGGGGCGGGTTCTTCCCATTGAAATATGGACACTAGAGATAATGAAGATAGAAGAGGGAAGCCGGCTGAGGATTTAATCCCAATTCCCTTAGTTCCTGGTGAACCAGAGAAGGTTACTTATATTGGAGCATTATTACATGACCCATTAAATCCAGCAAAGTGTGCCTTTGGTGTAGGGTCAGGAAAGTTTCTAGGCCTAATGGTTTCTAAACGAGGAATTGAGGCTAACCCCGACAAAATCAAAGCAATCCCGGACATGGAGCCACCACGGTCCGTCAAGGATGTTCAGAAGCTAACAGGAAGAGTAACAGCATTGGGAAGATTCATCTCCAAGTCGGGAGAGAAGTGCTTACCTTTCTTCAAAGCACTGAAAAATGTGAAATTTTTTGAGTGGACAACAGAAAGTCAGGAGGCCTTTGAGGCCTTGAAGAAGTACATGGTTGAGGCACCATTGTTGGCAAAACCAAAACCAGGAGAGATTCTCTACTTATACCTGGCAGTTTTTAACACTGCCCTTGGAGCTGTTTTGGTAAAGGAAGAATTGAAAGTTCATAAGCCCATCTATTACGTGTGCAAGATTCTACATGGAGCGGAAATAAACTACTCTATGATAGAGAAGTTTGCCTTAGCCCTGATCATGGCCTCAAGAAAGCTACGCCCATACTTCCAGGCACACAAGATAGAGGTCTTGACCAATCAGCCTCTAAGAAACATCTTGCGCAGTACTCAAGTTAGTGGAAGATTGATCAAATGGGCTATAGAGTTGGGAGAGTTTGACATCAAGTATAAGCCTCGGACAATAATAAAAGCTCAAGCACTCGCTGACTTCATGGTTGAATGCACTATTGACAACCAAGAAGTCGGGGGGGGGGGGCAGGAAATAGTATTGGAAGGAAAAGAAGAAGACAAGAAGGATGAAGGCATGGTGTCCAAAGAATGTTGGGTACTCTATTTTGATGGAGCATCAAAAAAAAAATCAAGTGGAGCAGGTTTGGTGCTGCAAAGTCCCGATCGATTCCTCATAGAGTATGCACTAAAGCTGGACTTCCCAAGAACGAACAATGAAGCTGAGTACGAAGCTCTGATAGCTGGCTGGAGCCTTGAGAGTTAAGACTATAAAAGTATGTGGAGACTCGAGGCTAGTAGTTTCCCAAGTGAATGGAGAATTTGAGGCTAGAGATGAAGTCATGGCTAAGTATCTGAAACTTGTCAAAGCCATCATGACTCAGTTTGATGAATGTTATGTGGAACACATTCCAAGGGAAGAAAATATGAAGGCTGACGCCTTGTCCAAATTTACTTCTTCTGAAATTGAGAACTATGCAGGGAGTGTATATTTCCAAGTCTTGAAGACCCTAAGCATCAATGGAAAGTTAATAGCACCCATTGATGTGGCTAGCTGTTGGATGGATCCCATCAAATCTCATTTGGAAACTGGTTGGTTACCTAACGATACTTCAGAAGCACGAAAGTTATATGTGAGAGCACTAAGGTATACCTTGCTTGAGGTAATCTTATACAAAAAGTCTTTCATTGTCCCCTACTTGAAATGTTTGAGACCCCAAAAGGCAGAGTTGGCCCTAAGGGAAGTACATGAGGGAATTTGTGGGCAGCACTTGGGGGGCAGAGCCCTTGCTTATAAAATTACTCGTCTAGGTTTCTATTGGCCAAACATACTTGCAGATGCTAAAAGTTATGTGAAGAAGTGTGAACGGTGCCAAAAGCATGCACCAGTGGTTACACAACCACCAAAAATGTTGACGTCCATAAACTCACCTATTCCATTTTCCATGTGGGGAATGGATATACTTGGACCATTTCCTCTGGCAAGTGCACAGAGAAAATTCTTGATAGTGGCAATCGACTACTTCACCAAGTGGATTGAAGCTAAACCTTTAGCCAAGATAACAACCAAGCAAGTAATGCACTTCTTCTGGGAGAATGTAATATGCAGATATGGGATTCCTCGAATCTTGGTCACGGACAATGGGACTCAGTTTAACAATGAAGATTTCAAAAAGTACTGTGAGGAGAATGATATTGAGTTACGTTTCACTTCTGTTGCTCATCCTCAAGCAAACGGACAACCTGAGGTTGCGAATCAGATTATCCTGGATGGACTGAAGAAAAGAGTTGAACGCTCTAGGAACACTTGGGTAGACGAATTGCTCCCCATACTATGGGCATATCGTACTACTTGTAAAGTCACCACTGGAGCAACCCCATTTCTGTTAGCATATGGAGAAAAAGCAGTGGTTCCAATGGAGATTACTCATACATCTCCAAGAGTTGAACCTTATGAGCCAGAGGCAAATGAAGAAAGCTTGAGGCTGGCTTTAGATCTAATTGATGAAGTTAGAGATGTGGCAAATGCCAAGATAGTTTAACATCAGAAACGAGCATCTTTCTATTACAACCTAAGGGTTAAAGAGAGGTTCTTTCGTCAAGGAGATTTGGTTCTCCGAAAGATTGAGGCATCCAGAGTTGGACAGAAAGGGAAATTGGCTCCAAATTGGGAAGGACCGTATCAGGTCAAGAACGTATTTGGACGAGGCTCATACAAATTGGAAACCCTCTAAGGAATTGAAGTGCCAAGAACTTGGCATGCTGCAAACTTAAAAGTCTATTATGTTTAGTGTTTCCTAACAGGACTCACTATTAGGACAAGTAAAAATAAGGTCGATGACACAAATCCGAGTTTTTAACTCGAGGTAGAAAGTAGAGTATTATGTAAGGGTTGAACCCATCTTCAAAGTTATGATTTTATTCAACATTCTCATATTTTTATGATACTTTATGTGCATCACATATTGATAGACATGCAAAAATTCAAAAATGCAACGAAATCAAAAGATGATAAATTAAAACTTACAAAAGTTAAGTTATGCACGAAGGCAGAGATTACATAAATAAATAAAAGCTACATATGGCTATGAAAGAAAAACAACAAAAACTAAGCTTCTCCTCCTTTGTCACCAGTATCAACCTCCTCTTCTTTTGAGCTAGAGCCAGAACCAGAATGAGTGGCCGCAGAATCAATACCAACTATCTGGCCAGGAGGAGAAGAATGCCCGGGATCCAAAATCCTGTCATCTTCATCCATGTCATCCTCATCAGTCAGGGCCCACTCTAAAAGAGTAGGAGCATGAGGACTCGGGAAGTCAGAAAGGCTAAATGAGCCAAGAATCTTCTCCAAAACAGCTGTCAAAGCACCATCCCATCCCTTGGTAAACTGAACTGGGAAAAGAAGCCCGTCATGTTTACCAATTAAGTCCTTGTGCTCCTGGGAGTCAAGGTACTCATCGATAAAATCATCTTTGCTCTTCCTAAGCGCAACCAGTTCAGCTTGAGCATCAGCCAACTCCTTCTCCTTCCTTGCCAAGACAGTCTTAAGGGAGCCAACTTTTTCCTGAGACTTCTCAAACTTGGCTTGGTTGGCTTCAAAAGATGAGTGCCAAGCATTGGCTTGAAAGGGAGCCCCTTAAAAATTAGCATTAGTCTGTGAATAAGGAATAAGTTAAGGAGAGATTTATAACATATTAAGCAAGACACTAAAAGAAAAAAAATAAGAAAAAGGTTACCGCGACCATGGCCTGAGAACCCACATGCTCAACTCCCTCGATAGTAGAGTTGGTGACAAAGTCCTTGTAATCACAAAGAGTGAGCGAGTGATATGACCACTCAACAGCATGTTTGGAAACCCCAACAACAGTGTCCTTCTTCCTAATACCCCAGTTGGGGCGCCAAACAGAGGCCTTGGATGAGAGAGGAGCCTCAACCTCCTCCACAGAATCCTCGTGAGGCCTTAGAAAGGTTGGGCCATCAAAAGCTGCCCGAGGATCCTTTCCTCCCAAATGAGCCCTCTTCATCCTGGCAGTTTCTCCTTCTGCGGGCTCGTTGGTCTTATTTATAAAGGCTGCAGCTGCAAAAATAAATAAAAAAGAAACAATGGGTATAAGAAAATCTTAAATAAGTAAAAGAAATTAAGGAATGAGAATTACCCTTGTCTGATACGCTCGATAGGCCCAGAGACTTTAGGAGAAACTCGTCCAAGAGCTCCCAAGCCAAGGTGGTATAGTTGTCCTTAGTTAGCTCATCATAGGCGTGAGCCTCCTCATTAGTCAGGACTATGTCATTGGGACTACCGTCCGAGACCCTACTAAACGACCTACGGAACAAGGTACCCCAATCCCCTCCTTCCCAAACCAAATAAATGAACTCATTTTTCCACTTTGGGTTGTTATCGGGAATAGATTTTGGGTGAAAAATTGGAGGTGTAGAAGCACGATGGTTGAGATAAACCCAACCAGGAGAGATTGTAGAACTATTCTTAAATTGAAATATTTTTCTAAATAAAGAAACAGAAAGGGGAAAGTTGTTTTTTAAGCAAAGGACTATGAAACACATTATTATTCTCCAAGCATTAGGAGGAAGTTGACAAGGATTAATTCGAACATCTGCTAAAAGTTTGGGAATGAACTCATGGAAAGGAAATCTAAGTCCTGTAACAATGGAATCCTTGTAAATGCACAAGGCATCAGGACGCCAATGGCAGGAATGATCCCCTGGGCCGGCTGGGACAAGTCTTAAAGGGACTTTGACTCTATATATTTTGTTATAGTCCCTAATTTTATCGACTTCATGAAATTTATTACTACAATCGAAAGAATCTAAATGAGACACAGAAGGGTATTCATTACCACGTTCGCTAATCATATCTTGTAAAGACATATATGAAGAGTGAATAGTGATGGTACCTCTCTTGGAAGCTTGATTCATCTTCTGAAGACGTTGAGTTGCACGATCAACCATTGATATTCAAAACATCAAATAAAATCCCAGAAATCTTCAAAACTTCAAGGATAAATCCTAGAAATCTTTAAACGTTGAAGAAAAAGCCCAGAAAAATGATGAATATGATCGAAGAAAACTCGCCGGAAATCGCCTTACCACGGAGAAACTAGAGAGAAAACTGAGGGAAACTAGAAATTTTTTTGAGAAATGAGAAATGTGAAGTGAAGAGTGAAAGAGAAATCTCACTCTTTTATAACCAAGATAGCCGATCACCCAACCAGTAAAAAGGAAGGGCAACCGTCTACAGCCAATTAAGGCCCATAAATGCTCGTTAGGCCCAAAGAAAATGAGGCCCAAAGAAAAGAAAATGAGGCCCAAAGAGAATGAGGCCCAAAGAAAATGAGGTCCAAAGAAAACTAAAGGCAAAGTGAAGCCCATCTTCCACCTCAAATGAGGTCGAAGGGTGACGACCTCAAAACGAGGTCGAATCGTTCGACGTGACACCAAAATGAGCCCCTTCTTCGATCTCAAAACGAGGTCGAAGGGTTACGACCTCAAAAATGAGGTCGAATTATTCGATGTGGAAGGCAAAATGATTAAAGAAGTTGAAGTCAAAAAAACCTTAGAATGATGTTGAATGTTCACGACTGCAAACCCAGGTCGTTTTGTTCGACCTAGGACCAAAATGAGGTCGAACATTGAGGTCAAAAACACCTCAAAAACTGAGGTAAAAAAAGCCTTAGAATGAGGTTGAATGTTCACGACCTCAAACCCAGGTCATTTTGTTCGACCTAGGACCAAAATGAGGTCGAACATTGAGGTCAAAAACACCTCAAAAACTGAGGTCGAAAAAGCCTTAGAATGAGGTCGAATGTTCACAACCTCAAACCCAGGTCGTTTTGTTCGACCTAAGACCAAAATGAGGTCGAAAAACCGAGGTCGAAAATACATGAAAAGCTTAGGTCATTTTGTTTGACCTGAGACCAAAATGAGGTCGAAACTGAGGTCGAAACTGAGGTGGAAAATACCTTTAAAAAATGATAATAAATAAATAAATACATTTATTTATTTATTGGCATGCAAAAATTCCTAAAAGAAAAAGTCGAGGAAAAATACACAGATTCAAAAATCCCGAAGCAAGATCAACAATAACTTCTGTGAAAAACTCGGAAAGATTTTCTCAGAAGTTGGGGGGCAAATGATATGGGCTGAAAAATAATCCTAGAAATGTAATGAATGATGTATTAATTAGACCTAGATTGGTCTAAGAATATGGCCCGATAAACAAGGCCCGAAACTCTAATTATTTATTAATTTCGTAATTAATAAATAGGGAAAATATACAGCTCATAAAAAGAGTCCAAAGTGTGATAAATTCTTCAAAAAGTTTGCCTCCTACAAAGAAGGATCTAGAATCTCAATCAAAGTAAATAACTAGTCACAGTCCTTATCCTACAATAAGGAAAAGACTTGCCCACCAAGGAATACAATCCTTATCCACCGTCAAGAAGGAGACTTATTCGCTAAGTCTCCCAAACATACCCTAAACACAAGGCTCCTGACGCCTATATAAGGACCCTGATCCTTCACATTAGAACTACGTTTTTTGGCTTGATTCTCAATTACGAATTGAGATACGTAGACATCTTGTGAGGACAGATTAATCACGAAACACGAGAACAACCATTAAAGCTCGAAAGCTCTTAAACCCTAGAAGTAAAGTTACAAATACGTTTTTTATTCCACAACAGTACTAGAGTTTAATCACGGATGCAATCCACAGAGAATGCAATTATTGATTTACAAATATATACACGCAGCTCTTCACCGTCTGCTGAGAAAATATTCCAGGGCTTAGTCATTGATGTCGATACTGTCATCCCCAAGACCGATTTATTTATATATATTGTAGATGATTTTTATTCCAATATTAGTTATATTTTGCATTTAATTGGATTTTTATTAATTAATTTTTTAATATTTTATTGTAGGAAGCAAGAAATTTCAAATTAGAAAAGATTGAAGCTAAATTACTAGAAAATTCGAATTTATTGGGCTACTCGCACAAGACTCATTGTTTGGGCCGTATCTTGAGTTCTAGATATCGGATTTCGGTGATTCAACAACCCACGCGAAGATAACGAGATTCTCTTTCATTCTAGACTGGTCCAATATCAAATTCCGACAGGGGCAACCCATGATCAGATGAGAAAAGTCAACTACGAATTTTCATGACTTTAGAACCTATTCAGTTTGGAAAGTATTTCTTGTATAATTATATAGACAATAAAAATACTTTTTATTATTATGATATTATTATTAGATAGCAGATACTTATAGCCATAGCCATCATGAGGAGAAGCCAAGAGGTGAAGAGGAAGAAACTTATGCTTGGAGATTCAACATCATCAACATAGAGATAATTCTTCTTTCTCCACGTTTAGTACTGTATTTTAACCTCTCTTCCATGTATCTTACGACTTTTACTATGGTTGTGATGGGCTAGATTCTTATTGTTGGAAGGCTGTTTTGAAGCCCTAAATATTATGACAATTATGCAATTTTGATATTCTGAGATGTGTTTTTGATTGTGCTTATATATACGTCAATGCTTATGGAGATTCTTGAATTAACTATGGTATGTGGTCATCCAAAGATGTTATGTGATTGATATCTCTATAAAGTCAGTTAATCTTTCTATGTGGTCATGGGATTTATTATATCAATGTGTAATTCATGTTAGCCTTTCTATGTGGTCCATGGGGTTATCTGAAAAGCAGAGCTTGTTTCTATGTGGTCCATGGCAAGTTCTCTATAAGTATCTTTCAAGCATATCATAAGGGTTTCAGAATTGTGTCATGGGTTTGGGGTGGATCCACATGCTTTCCAACATATTTCTCTGATTGTTTAGATACAAATTTCTTCCTGCTTACTAGTTAATTTAATTATTAGTTAAAATCACAAACTAAATCCATCTTTTGATATCCTTATCGTAATAGAAGAAAAGTGAGCCCTTGATCCTTGGCGTAAAACGATACCCTATTTACTCTAAATTACAAACGACACAAAAAAGGTTTAAATTGAGTCACATCAATTTTTGGCACCGCTGCCGGGGATTGAAATTTGTTTTTCTTTTATTTTGTTTTTTTTGTACATATATTTTTCTGTTTCTTTTCGATCTTTTCTCTGCCTATTGCTTATTGTATTTCAGGTGTAGGTGGAATTTTGTGTAGATGACATGGCTGCATTTCCAACACTACGGCTCAATCGTTAAGCCGTTTGGATCCTGATGATCCCTTCGAGTTGGAGTTCTCAGGGTAGGACCTGAGCGGTCTGGGGGAAGCTCCATATAGGGCTCATCGTAGGTTAGCATTCGGGGGATTATAGCCCGAAATCTTCGATTTTGACGAGTATCCTTCTCCGTACGAATCTCTCTCTCAGAGGGTAGATCCCTTCTTGAGGCTACTCTACGGCTAGTGACAAATTCTTTCCCGGGATGATGAGACCGTCCAGTCGCATGTTGGCGTCGGCCGTTGATAGTTAGGGGACGCCTGTCCCTAACCGGGGCACGTTGCCTATTTGGGCTACGACGAGTCCGTTCTGGTAACCTTCGTTCTCTTTTAAACGACTCAATGCGTGCCGCCATTCTATTCACCGTGTTTCCCATGTGAGCAATTTGACTCAAAAGCTCGGTGTTGCTCATCAAAATAGGAGGGTCTCCTCCAAGGCGTGGAGCCGGGTTTCTCTGATTCGGCGTGGTAGCCTCTCTCAGATCTGGTTCTCTTTGTGGTGGAGGTAGATCTGTTGTATGCATCTCAACCTCCCTTGTGCGGTTACCTCCATCAACTGGTTCTTCGGTATGTTGCGACATCCTTCCTCCAGAGATGTCAAAAATACCATCCTTCTAGCGCCAATTGTTAACGCAGGAATTTGGTGATAACAAATTCGGGGAGGGTTGCTGGAATTGTGGTGGTGGTTGACGACGGTGGGCAGCGTAGGTTGAGCGGGTTAGGGTTTATGATTTGGGGATAGCTGAGATTGTATGTGAGATTAGGCTACGATTAAGGTTGAATATCGAATTCAATCTTGTTCGCTAAATCGCATCGTGCCATATAATATACGTACCCTTATTTATAAGGATCAAGCCAAACATAGTTCTTGGAGAGCAAGTAACCCATATGGGCCGGGCTTCCTTTTTTCTATGAAGCCAAAAAGACTGGGGTCACTACCTTTGATACGTCATCATGAGCTATCATGGTCTTGCTATTTTCTTGGACCGCGGTCGATAAGTCATTGACCCGAGATTATCGGAGTCAACGCTTATCTTAAACCATAGAGAAGAATAGCGAAAAACCAGCCCTGAGAGCATCAATGGGCGACGCCTTTTGTAAAGCATAATGTAACATAAGATGTAAAATAGATAACTACAACTCAACAAAGGACAAGACAGACAATAATATTAACAGAAGCACAGGAATCCAGAATCAAAGAAGAAAAGGTAAACTCAAAAAATCAAAATACGGTATGTATTCTTGAAGTCCGTAAACAGGTCACGGAAAGAAGTTCATGAAAATGTTCAAGCCTCAGTGACAACAATAGAAACAAGACTTTTAAGATGACAGAAGTATATGAATGATTTAGGGTTAGTACCACAGGATTCCAGTGATTTAAACGAAGCAACCCGAACGACAAAGGACTTATCAATAGCACTGAATTGAAGACATAAAAGAAGAATTGATCAAGTGTTATTCATCTATGAACCAGACCAGTTGTACTAGTTGACGGCACTAAAAAGATCAAGTTGTTTTATTGTCTCAGAAGAAATTGATACAGTCTAAAACTGAAACACCCTGGAGTACAGAAGCTTTTCTAAATGGTTAAGTACAAGAAAAGATTTCGATGGTTTTTCTATTTAGAAAACCATCGAATGTGAGTTAAGAAAACCATCTGAAATCTAGAATAAAGTAATTTAGTTTTCGATAGTTTTTATTTAAAAACTATCGAATGGTAAATTTCTTTATTCATTCGATAGTTTTCAAAATGGAGGAGCAGGTGAAAAGTTTACTTTGTTTGTCAGGTTGATGAAGATCCAACGGCCAAGAATAAACCAATTCTTTTGGTTCGATGGTTTTTCAAATCAAGACTGTAATTAATACAGAGATGAAGAAGTGTCTTCTTCAGTTAAGGCAGAACGCAGAGACATTACTAAGAGAGAAGCTTGAGCCGGAGAAAATTATCATAGAAATTAATAGTGATCAGAATTCTATCAATGTATTGAATTTGTGTAACCTTCAACTCATTGAAGCTAATCTACGGATTAGAAATTGTAGCACCCCTCGAGGTTTATATTTATAAAAAGATATATTCCCCGAATCTTGGTTTGGTTTGGTGTGTTTGATATCGTTATAGAACTGAATGAATTATCCGCGAACGAAATTGAATTATTTGTAGGTATCGTATTCAGCCCCCCTTCTACGATACTTTGGACCTAACAATTGGTATCAGAGCTACTTGATTGACATACAAATCAGATCCGGTGAATGAGACCAAAATCAAACGTAGCGTGAAAATTCGAAGCCAATTTTTTAACTTTCAAATTTTTTCATTTAATTGGAATTTCTTGAATTTTAAACAATTTGAAATTTTCGGAAACCATGAGTGCTCCAAAGACAACCGCTGGTATTAAAGTTCCCCCGTTTACTAGAGATGATTTCGGTTTGTGGAAGATGAAGATGCTGTCATTTATTAAGGCATCTAATCCGTTGATATTTCGGTGATTTCGGTTTGCTGAGTATACAGATTCTGACAAAGAATTGATTCGATTGGATACAGGTTTGATGTTGATATTAACAGACTCCGCATACAAAGAAATGAGCTATCAGTTGATGAACTGTACAAGCGGGAAACATATGTGGGATATCATTAATTTGATAATAGAAGGAACTGAAGACGTACAGGAAAACAGATTGGACATCCCGACTTCTCAGTACGAAGCTTTTAGGTCTCTTCCAGGAGAAAGTATAACTCAGGTCTTTGAGAAATATACTAAGCTTCTAAATGAATTGGCAATGAAAGGGAAGACCTATCCACTGAGAGAATCAAACAGGAAGTTCATGATGACGCTGCCCCATCATGTAGAACACAAGTCCTCATCCATAAGGGAAATAATTGACTTCACCAAGATGCCATTAGAGATGATCTACGGCAAGTTGAAGACTTATGAGATGGAGCAAGAACAACGAGTGATAATTTACGGACCAGGGACAGTGGATAACAAGCACAATGCACTTGTGAGATCAACAACACTTGTAGTAGATGAACCAACAACTTCTGATATTCAGGTTCAAACCCCTAGAGCTGGAAAGGAGGTGATCATAGAAGCTGAGATGGATTCTGTGAATCTGGGTGTTGATGAAAGTGATTACTACACCCTAGAAGAGCTTGAGCAAATGGAAGACAAAACCATGGCGTACTTAGCTGCAAAGTTTAGTCATATTCATTTCAAGAGAAACCCTAAGTACAAGTTCAAGGGCTCAACCAACAGATTCCAGAAGAGCAAGTATGCACCTAGTACAGGCTTTAAGGGAGGCTACAAGACTGGCATGATTGATAGAAGCAAATCAAGATGCTACAACTACAATGAGTTAGGGCATTTCGCCACTGAATGCCGGAAGCCTCGTCAAGCAAGAGACATGAAAAATGTCAATGTAAAGAAAGACTCATATGAGGATTTGAAGAAGGAGAATGCCAAGCTGAAACAGCAACTGGAGGCATTTTCTGGAAAGCAGAAAGGGAAGGCTTATATAGCAGAGGGAAAACACTGGGATGATACTGATTCAGATGAAGAGGAGGAATATGTAAATGTTGCCCTAATGGCTGACTCTTCAGAGGAATCACCCCAATCATCTCAGGTACCTATCTTAACTACAATTGATATGTCTAACTCTGAGTACAAGAAAACTGTGCAAGATCTTAGTGTAGAATTGTTTAATGTACACACAAGCATGCTAGCATCTGAAATGGAAAATGCTAAACTAGTTCTTAAGATTAAAAATCTAGAATCTAAAAATGAAGAACTAGAGCTTGTAGCTGTCACATTAGAAGATCTTAAGCAAACGAATGTGTACTTAGAGAACAAGGTCAAGTGTAATGATGAGATAGAGACTATCCTCAGGAAGCAGATTTCAGATTTAGATTTAAAGCTGAATGCTTTTAAGAATTCCGCCCTGATTGCTAAGGAGATCATTGATACTCAGACCCAGGGTAATAAAACTGCTATAGGACTTGACTATTCCAAAAAGGCTGGGAAAAGGACTCTGGAATTTCCTGTGACATCTTCTGTTGTCAAGAAGGATATTCCACATATTCTTAAGAATGTGGTCAGTCCAGTCTTTGTCAAGCCCTTCTCAGAACCTTTTAATGAGGATGACCTTTACATAAGACAAGAATTGCTCGAGGAGGATTTATTGAAGGAAAAAGAGGTAAAGACTAAGTCGCCTAGGAAATCGGTAAAAACTGTTATACCTAAAACTGAAGTAGGTGACTTAGTTAGTAATGCTAAAAAGAACAGGAATGGGAAAAAGAAGATTGTTAATCAGGAAATTGTTCCATTTTCTCCCATTGCATCTAGGAAGTTGTGCACCATATGTAATTCTGCTGGACACCTTACACATGCATGTAAAAAGGTTAAAGTAGAAACTGCTAATACTTCTGCAATTCATAACATGTCTGAAATGCCTGATGTTCATAAACCCTGTGGTAAGAAAGAGTGCTTGCTATGTACATACAACATTATGCATGCTTATTTTAAGTTGATGAATGCATCTGGTAGCAATAGCACTGATAATGTTAAATCCACAGATACTGTGAATATCAAACAGGGTAAGACTAAATTGAATGTTACTCCTGTTAAAGTATCTAAACCTTCAGGACCCAAACAATTTTGGGTACCAAAGTCCGCTTAATCAATCTGTGATTGCAGGGTAAGGTTAAAAGCTCAAAGGTTGTGTGGATTCTGGATAGTGGCTGTTCTAGACACATGACAGGTGAAGAGTCCCTGCTTACAGAGGTGGTTAAGAAGACCGGCCCGATTGTAAACTTTGGAGATGACATCAAATGATTCACTACGGGATATGGTAAATTGAAAATTAGGAATGTCATCATTGAAAACATCTCTCTTGTTGAAGGATTGAAGCACAATCTTCTAAGTATCAGTCAGTTCTGTGATAAATGCTACAATGTAGATTTCAGAAAGGACAAGTGCTTGATCACCAACAGGAAGGATGAGAAGCTTACTCTACTGGGAGTGAGAAAAGGAAATTTGTTTATAGCTAACTTAAGTTCTACCAGTGAAGGAGAAGTTACATGTTTCTACAGTAAGGCATCTTCAGAACAAAGTTGGCTATCGCACAAGAAGCTCTCACACTTGAACTTCAAAACTATGAACTCTTTGGTAAAGAGAGAGTTAGTGAGAGGGTTGCCCCTGATGGAATTCAATCAGGAGGGACTATGTGAAGCATGTGAAAAAGGGAAGTCGAAGAAAACATCACATGGAAGCAAAGGAATGACAAGCATTGCTGAACCATTACAACTGATTCATATGGATTTATTTGGTCCAGTCAATGTTATGTCACTTTCAAGAAAAAGATATGCATTGGTGATGGTGGATGACTACTCCAAGTACACATGGGTGTTGTTCATACAATCAAAGGATGAGAAGATAGAAGTGGAAGCTAAGCTACCTGTGCGGACAATCAGATCAGACAATGGAACTGAATTGAAGAATGCAGTTCTTAATGATTTCTGCTCAGAGAAAGGAATATCAAGACAGTTTTCAGCACCAAGAACTCCTCAACAGAATGGAGTAGTGGAAAGGAAGAAAAGGACCTTGGTTGAAGCAGCAAGAACCATGTTGAGTGAATCAAATTTCCCACTTACTTTTGGGCTGAAGCATTGAATACATCTTGCTACACTCAGAATCGAACCCTGATCAACAAAGATCATGAAAAGACTCCGTATGAGTTAATGGCCAACAAGAAACCAACACTGAAGTACTTTCATGTGTTTGGTGCAAAGTGCTTTGTACTTAAAGATGGAGAACATCTTGGCAAGTTTGATGCCAAAGCAGATGAAGGCATTTTCCTGGGCTATTCTCTGGAATCTAAGGCTTTCAGGGTATATGTGATTGAAGATAAGAAGGTGTTGGAAAGCTTTAATGTAACATTTGACGACACCAAAAGACCAGGCCTGCAAACTGGAGAGAACTCTGGATCCTTGGTATTTGAAAATCTATCAGGAGATCTCTCTGACAATGAAGAAGAACCTGAAGTTGTTACAGTTATTAATAATAATGATAGTGATTCTGGACCAAGTGGTGATAGTGGTGGACATACTCAAACTACTACTGGATCCACTAGTCAATCAACAGGGTCAACAGATCAAACCGTCAACAACTTAGGGGGAACAGGAGAAGGATCAACTAGTCACACTCCACAACATCTAGAACAAGGAGAATCATCAAGATCGCATCTGCCAAGACAAAGGGTATGGAATAGAGATCATCCCTTTCACTTGATCATTGGTGATCCGGACACAGGAGTGAGAACTAGAAGAACATCACAAAATGAATGTCACTATTCTGGGTTTATTTCAGAAACAGAACCTAAGAAAGTTGAAGATGCTCTAGATGATCCAGATTGGGTGATTGCTATGCAAGAGGAACTCAATCAGTTTGAAAGGCAGAAAGTTTGGAAGCTGGTACCCAAGCCTAAGGGAAAATCTGTTATTGGAACAAGATGGGTATTCAGAAATAAGCTGGATGAAGATGGCATTGTAAAGAGAAACAAAGCTAGACTGGTTGCTAAAGGTTACTCTCAAGAAGAGGGTATAGATTATGATGAAACCTATGCACCAGTAGCAAGACTTGAGGCCATCAGAATGTTTTTGGCATTCGCAGCACATTCAAATTACAAGGTATATCAGATGGATGTGAAGAGTGCTTTTCTGAATGGGGAGTTAGAAGAAGAATTGTATGTGGAACAACCTCCAGGTTTTGAGGATTCAAAACTGGCAGACTTTGTGTACTTTCTATTCAAAGCTCTCTACGGACTCAAACAAGCTCCAAGGACATGGTATGACACTCTCTCTGAATTCTTACTTGAAAATGATTTTACAAGAGGTGTTGTAGACAAGACTCTCTTTTACAAAAAGCAAAAAAATGATTTGATATTGGTGCAAGTATATGTTGATGACATAATATTTGGTTCTACTAATGATGATCTATGCAAGAGATTTGCTAAGTTAATGCAGAGTCGTTATGAAATGAGCATGATGGGTGAATTTTCATTCTTTCTTGGACTGCAAGTATACCAAAGACAAGATGGTATATTCATTTGTCAGTCCAAGTACATCAAAGATCTTCTTAAGAAGTATTAAATGGAAGACTCATCTACAGCAAAGACTCCTATGCCAACTGCCACTAAGCTTGATAAGGATGAAACTGGTAAGAAGGTTGACATCACAGGCTACAGAGGTATGACAGGCTCATTACTTTATCTCACTGCAACTAGACCAGATATAATGTTTGCAACATGCTTGTGTGCTAGGTTTCAGTCTGATCCTAAAGAATCTCATCTAATAGCTGTTAAGCGAATATTTAGATATCTTAAGGGGACTCCAAATCTTGGAATTTGGTACCGTAAAGATACATGATTTGATCTTATTGGATACACAGACTCTGATTTTGCAGGTTGTAAGATTGATCGGAAAAGTACTTCAGGAAGCTGTCAGTTTCTTGGAAGAAGGTTAGTTTCCTGGTATAGCAAGAAGCAACATTCAGTGTCCACATCAACAGCTGAGGTTGAATACATTGCTGCTGGTAGCTACTGTGCTCAGATCTTGTGGATGAGAAACCAACTCCGTGACTATGGGCTTTTGTTAACAAAGATTCCAATATTTTGCGACAACACAAGTGCCATAGCAATCTCTAACAACCCAGTGCAACACTCGAGGACGAAGCACATCGACATCAGGTATCATTTTATTCGAGAGCATGTCATGAATGGAACTGTGGAGTTACATTTTGTACCCACAGAGGAACAAATTGCAGACATCTTTACTAAACCGTTTGATGAATCCACTTTTTCAAAGCTGGTTGGTGAACTTGGGATGTTAAATCTTTCTAATTGATTTTGATTAGAAGTCAGTAACTGCAAGATAGTCTTAGTGAATACATGAGTTGAAGAATTTCTATATCCTTACGACTCGTGAATTTATTTTCTGGAGCAATTCTCGTAGTTAGGATTATTGTACTAATTTTATGTCATAATTATGGATGATATATCTTCTGGCATTTAATTGGTTATTAATTCTAAAATTATTTAGATGCTAATATTTGTTCTAAATATTTAAGCATCTATTTAATTTGAATTAGTTTACTTTGTTTTTAACATTGTAGATTAATGCAGCATAATTTATTGGATTTTAATTGGTTAATATCATTTGATGATATTTAGTCGATTTTATTCTAAGAAAATTGTGAATTTTCTGTTAACAATTGATTTTGGTAAATTTTAAAAGATTTATTCAAAATAAAACTTGACAGGAAATGCAAAAATTTGAATTTTAGAACATGAACAGGTTTTAAAATTTGAAAAGAAGCAAAAAGTATCGAATTTAGGAAATTCGATAATTTTTCAAGTACAAAGAAAATTCTATCGAAATTAATTTTTGATAGTTTTTGAAAAGGAAAAGAAAAACTATTGAAAACAGTTCTCGATCGTTTTTTAGAATAACTTTAAAATATATCGAAGTGAATTTATATTAATTCTATATTTAAATTCTCGATAGATTTTGAAATTCAACAGGAAAAAGCATCGAACTGAATTTAATTAATTCTATATTAAAATTCTCGATAGTTTTTCCCAATATACTTCGATAGTTTTTGGTTTTAAATTAGAAAACCTTCGATAGATTTTCAGAAAACTTTTAAAATTCTAAACTCTCATACACTTCGATAGTTTTTAAGAAAACCATCGAAGTATAGATGACCGTTTTGCCCCTCTGAAAATCCATCGACAGTTCAAATAAAAACTATCGAACAGTTAAATGACATTTTTGCCCCTGTCAATTCAAAAAGTTTATAACAGCCCCTTACGATTTTTTTTCTTCTTATTCTCAGATCTAAGGGATTTTGTTTTTATGCTTACAAAAATAGATACAATCATAGAACCATCACCATCGATAGTTTCTTCAAGTTTTAATTGATTAACCGTGACAAAAACAATCTTTTACCACAGTGATTTCAGTTTTACCTAGAATCTACTGTGTGTTACTGATTAGGTTGGTTTTTGGTCTAAGTTTTCAAAAGAAAACTATTGACCTTGATAGTGTGGATCCTAAGTCCTTGTTAACAGTGTTCATACTTAGAAATTGATTGTTAAACAATAGATTTCTAAGTTTAAGTCTTAATTCGAAAATTGACAAATTAGGGTTCTTCATTTTTGGGTTTGTGTTTTGTTCGAAGTTGGTTAAGTGTTTAAAAAGGGGTATTTTTGTCAAAAGTTTGGTTAATTAGTAATAATTAATTAAATTTAAGTGAAAATATAGTTTTGGTTTTAAATTTAATTTTCTGGAAATTTAAAATGGCCGGAGAATTTATAGTAACCAAGACTAATCATGTCTCGTTTCAAAACTTGCAAGCCATTACGAACTTACAGTTTCGTGCATGGGCAGAGTTTTTGAATACACGTTCATTAGTGGCATATGCCTTGAGTACTCCCGTAGTCCTTTGCATCGATCAATTGACTGCGTTGTACATAACCGCCACGGATACAAGTGAGAATAACATCAGATCCTTCAGTTTTGTTGTGCCGGGGGGGGGGGGGGCAGAACAAAAAGGGTGACGAAACATGATTTTAATAGAATACTACATTTTCCAGCAGAAAACCTTGTTCCGGATCCAACGACTGAGGAGATACATGCTTTCTTCACACTCATCAGAAGTCAACAACCTAACTTCTTTGTGGGAGAGTTCCTTAAGCATTACCTGACAAAACCATGGAACTTTTTCTTTCATACCCTAATCCATGTTTTTACTGCCAAGCTAACAAAGCTGCATGGTATTCCCTTATTCCTTCAAAAGATAGGGTTTTCCATTGCTACCAATAGGCATATTAACATAGGAAGGCTAGTGATTGATCAAGTCATTCTATGCATGGGACCACTGGAAGAAAGAACATGCATAGATGATGTGCTTTGTTTCTATCCTAGGTTCCTACAGCTAATTCTCAATGATATCTTAACAGATGATGAACGAGAGATTTTTGATGGTGAGGAGACCATGGAGTGCATGAAGATGAAGAGCAATGCAATAACCGCTCTGATAAGAAAGACTCATCTTCCAGGGGTACCCACTGTTCTCACTGAATATCTAAGAACAGTGCCCCTACCACTTCTACCCCCAGGGGAACAGGTAATTGAAGGTAACATTCCTGAACCTGAACTGGCTCCTGAACCACAACCAATGGATGTTGATCTAGAGCCCTCAGTGGCCATCACTTTCTAGGAGGTTGCAAACCCACAACCTCTAACCACGGTCGAAGAGCCTTTGGAAGAGCCAAATGAAACCATAAACGAACCTCCTTCCCCTACTATACCCAACATTCAGACATCCGTGAGTGTAGAGGGAGATAGTGCCATAACAGCACCACATAAGAAGATACACCCTTCAACAGCAGCTCTGCCTACCTCTAAAAGGAGAAAAACAGAAACCGAGGCAACTGTTGATAGTTCATTTCTCTCATCCAAAGAACCCATCACAGATTTTTCTGATTTTGATTGGGCAATGCTAACGAAAGCTATATCTGAACCAATAGCTCAATCAAGTAAGGAAGAATTGACGGAAGCAACTGGTGTTCCGACCATATTACGGTCAGGTTCACTGGTTGAAGGTTCTAAGAACCAAGGATCTTCACAGACGTCGAGAGAAGGCTTTGACCTAAATGCACAATCTAAAGGGTCATTGTCTAGCTCCCCAGATGGAACATATTTGGATCCTGCGGGTAAAGGGTCTGACGTAGGTGCAGATCGGCAACTCGGTGACAATGAATCAATTACTATTGAGGAGTTAACTGAGGTGAAGTCTTCACAGACTCAAGGGGAAGGTTCAGGATCTCTGCTGTTAATAGAGCCTGTTTCTAACCCCCTAGAGATTCAAACTCTAGATCCTTCAAAGGATATATCATCTACGGATGATCAGCAACTTGGTTTATCCAAGGACGGGGACTTGCGAAGCCCCATTGCACCACCAGTGACCTCCTTAAGGACGGCTATGGTGTTTTCTTCTGCAGGTACAATTAGCACAAAGGGATTGATTGGAACAAAAACACTTACACCTGGCCTGAGTGGGAAAGGAAAAATGAGTGAAACACCGACAAAAACGTTGAGTGTACACCCAGAGCCATATGTGAGGAGTGACACCCTAACCCTACCAAACATAGATGATCAGCTACTGCCTACAGAACGAGAGTTACATGTTCAATCAACACTCAAGGAGATGACAGTTCGTGATAAAGAAGGAAATCCATTATTCAAGGTTCCACTGCGACCTTTCTTTGACCAAGGGATCTCCTCTAGTCAAGGCAATACTTCTTTAAAGACTATTCAAGAGAAGGTTGACTTGGCTGCAGCTGATTCCAGAAGAACATTCAGGGTCATTGGCAGTGCATCTGGCACTATAACAGGTACTAAGCAGGCAGTTGACTCCTTGAAGAAGGAAGCAATGGAGGAACTGGTCGAATTGAGGACGGACTTCAAGGAATTAAAAGATGGATTCATGAATGAAGTATTTGCTTTGTCGCAAGGACAGGAAGCTTTAAGAGAAGACGTTATGGTTATCCGGGATGGTCAAGCGCGGGTAAAAGATGCAATGAACACACTTTCAAGAGTGGAGTCTAAGCTGACCAAGAGACTGGATCATATGGAAAAGACTACCAACTCAAGATTGGATAACATTGACCTGACGCTAGCTTCTATGAATGAAATGAATAAGCAGATTATGGATTTCTTGGACAACCAAAGCGACGGAGTATAGTCAATCTGGACTATGCTAAGGAACCAACAAACTGGAAAACCTGGTCCTTCAAATCAACAACCTGATCCTTCTACTGCCTTTTATGCTGATGATGCTTTTGTCGAGGATTCCTCAACTAAGGGGGAGAAAGTTGGAGATGGGGAGAAAGGTCTGGATGGATGGGGAGTTTGGGAAACGGTTGAAGCTATTCCAGTTAGACAGTACTGGATTGAGGACATGGTACAGGAAGAGGAAAGTGAAGAGGAATTTGAATTCATGCAAGAGCAACCGATTCAGGAGGAGCATGAGCCATATTATCCAGAGCCTGTTGAATATCCAATCTGGGAGGATAATATGGAAGAAGAAGCAAATTCTCTGTCACAAGAAGAAGAAGCTGCCTTGGAAGTGGTGAGAGCTCAAAGAGCTGCAATAGATGCCAGGCAAGATGAGAAAGAGAAACAACAAGCAGTTCTGCGGAATGAAAAAATGAAGAGGTTCAAGATTTATAGTGAAGTGAGGAAGAAGAAGATGATGGATCTGGCAAAGAAAGAAGGAAGTGACTGGGAGATGGCTTACAAAACCTTTTTCGGAGTTGAAGACGGATTAGAAGTCAACGACAATGCTGAGGTGGAGGTTATCATTCAGAACATCAGAAGTGCCAATCTTGAAGATCAGACTTACTTCACAGCGTTGAGAAACTCTATGATCTCTCTGAAAGCTGGGGTTAAAGCAAACGGTGCATGGAACATAGTAATCAATTTTCTTGAGAAAGGTACCTTTGTGATTTCCACTAAGTTTTTTGAACAGAGGACATACACAGAATTGCAGGCGTTGCTCATCAAGATACAGAGAACTACAAGGCTAAATGAACTGCTCCGTGAGCATGTTAAAGAGATCTTGATGAAAGTCGGTCCAGAGATTACTGAAGATCCTCCAATGGTTAGATTCATGACGAATGACTTGTTCAAAATCTGCTATTTGGCTGAGGACAAACTGAGAGACTATCCAAGCAACTATCTGATATCAGTTGAGAAGTATCTTAGATCCACTGGATTCTCATCAACGGAGAAGGACAAAGCAGCAGACACTCTGAGAAGATTTCTAATGGAGAATGTTCATTACTATAGGAAGAGAGTGGAAAGAGGATTGGAAGTGCATCCCAGACTACCAAACATGCCAAAGCTAAACAAGAAAGATGTTAACATTGCATGGTTGTGGGCTGGAGTGGGTCAGGAGGTTGAGTACATTGGAAGACACTTCCAAGGAGCAATCCTTAAACCTGGAGAACCACTGCACTATCCTTCTGTGATTGATTATCAAGCTGCTAACTCTGATCCAATGATTGAAGAAGGTGAGATCGGAATGGACTGAAGATGAGAAGCAAAGAACAAAAAAACTATCAGCTCAGCAAAGAACAAAAGAACTATCAGCTCAGACTAGAGGAGCAACTTCAATGTATAAAGTTTTATTGTTTTTTGATTTATGAAATCTGGAAATGTATATATATCTGATCCAGAATGCATTTAATATTATTAAGCTATCTTACTTTAATTAGTTTAATGTTTCCTTAGTTAGTTGAGTTATCCTCGAAGTATTTGCTTGTCGAACTCTATCCAATCAAATAGGGGGAGATTGTAAATCATGATGTAACATAAGATGTAAAAGAGATAACTACAACTCAACAAAGGACAAGACATACAATAATATTAACAGAAGCACAGGAATCCAGAATCAAAGAAGAAAAGGTAAACTCAAAAAATCAAAATACGGTATGTATTCTTGAAGTCCGTAAACAGGTCACGGAAAGAAGTTCATGAAAATGTTCAAGCTTCAGTGACAGCAATAGAAACAAGACTTTCAAGTTGACAGAAGTATGTGAATGATTTAGGGTTAGTACCACAGGATTCCAGTGATTTAAACGAAGCAACCAGAACGACAAAGGACTTATCAGCAGCACTAAATTGAAGACATAAAAGAAGAATTGATCAAGTGTTATTCATCTATGAACCAGACCAGTTGCACTAGTTGACAGCACTAAAAATATCAAGTTGTTTTATTGTCTCAGAAGAAATTGATACAGTCTAAAACTGAAACACCCTGGAGTACAGAAGCTTTTCTAAATGGTTAAGTACAAGAAAAGATTTCGATGGTTTTTTCTATTTAGAAAACCATCGAATGTGAGTTAAGAAAACCATCTGAAATGTAGAATAAGTAATTTAGTTTTTGATAGTTTTTATTTAAAAACTATTGAATGGTAAATTTCTTTATTCATTCGATAGTTTTCAAAATAGAGGAGCAGGTGAAAATTTTACTTTGTTTGTCAGGTTGATGAAGATCCAACGGCCAAGAATAAACCAATTCTTTTGGTTCGATGGTTTTTCAAATCAAGACTGTAATTAATACAGAGATGAAGAAGTGTCTTCTTCAGTTAAGGCAGAACGCAGAGACATTACTAAGAGAGAAGCTTGAGCCGGAGAAAATTATCATAGAAATTAATAGTGCTCAGAATTCTATTAGTGTATTGAATTTGTGTAACCTTAAACTCATTGAAGCTAATCTACGGATTAGAAATTGTAGCACCCCTCGAGGTTTATATTTATAAAAAGATATATTCCCCGAATCTTGGTTTGGTTTGGTGTGTTTGATTTCGTTATAGAACTGAATGAATTATCCGCGAACGAAATTGAATTATTTGTAGGTATCGTATTCAACCCCCCCTTCTACGATACTTTGGACCTAACACCCTTCGACCCCCTAGTAAGGCGAAGCTTACTAGCCTGGATGTGGCCTAGTCTCCTATGAATGAAATAATATTTATACCTTTAGGGCGAGGTTCCTTCAAACCTCTTGGGCGAGGTTACCTTCAAACCTCTTGGGCGAGGTTACCTTCAAACCTCTTGGGCGAGGTTCCTTTATATTACTTGGGCATTCCTGTGATAGGCGACAATCATTGGGTTGGGCCCAAGTTGTGCCTATTTTACGTACGGGCGAGGTTTACTACAAATATGGGTTGGGCCAAGCTGATAAAAGTTATCTCCCTGCTGAAGTTCATGAGCAACACACTATTGGGGATAGGCGAAACTTCCCACAGGTATGGGCTAGGCCCATTGGATACTCCTCGTCGTGGTGGATGCTTTATCAAACTAGGTCTTCTTTCCTTAACCCAAAGGAGGGCGACGCCACCATCAAGGGCGAGGTCGACATTTCTGTAGTAATATATATATATATATATATATCAAAACTGTACATATTATTTACACAATTTATAGTATACATTACGATACATATATGAAAACTACCTGATCTATGATTAATTCTAAATTTAAGGATCTATATTGAATGTTTCCCTTACATGATAACAATGATTTTGTTGTTTCATACTAGTTTTGATTTATCATTATATCTTATCCTTATCGTACCCTAACATTTATAGTTCCATTAATCAAACAATATGAAAATTTGAAAATACACTACACCATAAATGACTTTCTACAACGGTTTATCTTGGTGTTTCCATAGAAAGCGTTGTAGTAGCTTTGTTGGATCTTGTCTATTACAACGTTAGTTTTGGGTGTTGGCGTAGACATGATCAAGAGTTGGCGTAGATGTAATATAAAATTAAACTTTGTAAACAAATAAACTTTATATTTATAATAATTAATTAATGAAAATAAATAATCATTTGAAGTAGAAAGTAATAAATTTTGTGCTAAGATTTTATTATTATTATTATTATAATTATCAATAAGAAGCATTATTGATTAATGCGGATTTTTCTTATAATAAATTAGTAGACTATTATAATTATTATTTATTTAATTAATAATCATTTTAAATAGAAAAAAATAAATTTTTTGATAAAAATCTATTTAATTATTTAATTATTAGTACAAAATAATATTGATGTTGAAATTTTTATAGAAATAGAATATTTTTTAATAATTGAAATCAATTAATTAGAATAATTACAAACTTTTTGTCAAAAAAGACAATAATTATAATTTTTTTAAAAATCATATGATTGCACGAGATTATCACGTGAGGCAGAGTAGAGTGAAATTGGGGTGAAAAGTATGAGCGGCAAAAAGACCGCCTAGACAAAATTTTTTTAGCCCATTTACATAATTAGGGGGTCTTAGTCTCAGTCAAGCTTTAGGTCTGGTAGCTGCTAATGCTTTAGGGGTTCAATTAGGGTCCCAAACGTAGTTTCATGCTTTGGGGAGGTTCAAGTTCCTTCTTTATTGTGCAATTAGGGCTAAAGGTATTATCCCTAATTGAAAATCAATTAGGTATAGAGATTCTGCAGATTCATGATTTTCGGTGTTGAAAAGGAGCGAATTCAAGCGGAGTTGAAGAAATGTAAGTCGGATTGTGATGTGTATAGAGATGACAAGCTTTCGACGAAGTATGAGTTGGAGAAAATTAGGTTGGAATTGAAAATGTGGAGAGAAAAGGAAGGATGAGAGTGAGGGAATGTGGAGACGAAGGATTTGGAGAAGAGGAAGGATGAGATTGTTGGTTTGGTTGATGGGAAGAAGAAAGCAGAGGAGTTGGCTACGTATTGGGAGGATAAATATAAGCAAGTTGAGGCGAAGGTGATGAAATTGGAGAATGATATGGTGATGATTTTTGCGAGTTATCCTGTGTTGGAGAAGAGTGTGGAGAAGGTGCCGTTGCTGCGTAATCCTCCTGCGATTAATCCGAAATCAGGTTTCTAATGTTTAATCTGTTGCTACGTAATGTTGTTATTGGTTTTTTGTATAGCTGTTAACAAGTGTTTGTGATCAGGATTTGGTTTATTTCAATATTATTGTTTATTTTTATTTGTTCATGTTGATATTTATCTTGAATAATTGACTGCTATGTCCTGTCTTCTACGTTGGTCCTCTTATATGGACTAACATTCAGCTGGTTTAGGGCGTTTTGTTTGAAAGATTTTGATGAATTTATAGTAGTCTGGTATACTTTTTGATGGTTGGGAGGGAATTATAGGCTATCACAAGTGTTCAATGTATAATGGTGGTATATGTTGTGCATCAAATGTCAACACATGTACCTGGATGACATGTGAACTCCCTGTGTTTTTTGTGTTGTTTAACTCCCAGTGAGCATATCTTGGTATCAAGACTATGTTACAGAAATTGGGATGGTGTATGATTTGTAATCTGAAAGTGACAGTTATATGTGTATGTTTTTCTGTCCATTTGCAATTATGTCTGGGTGAAATGCATGGTTTCAGGCAAAATATCCAGAAGGATAGTGTGCATATGTGGTTTATTCAGCTTAACTACAATATCTGTTCTTATAGGGAAAGATATTTGATTGTTATTTGTTTGCTGTTATCAAAATTAAAAGGCTTTTCTGATTTTATTTTCTTAGAACTCAGAAGTGGTCTAACCATTCGATGGGGTTTGCAGATGCAGCAAGGAACGTACTCACAGAAAGCCAGTCCATGTTAATTAATTTTAGCTGGTAGTTGGTTTTGAAGTAGATTTTTCTGCACATAACTATGAGTTCAAATCTTAAATTGTAGTTAATCCTCTGTATTCTGTTATGTTCCTCTGTAGTTCTAATCTGTTTTATTTGTGAATGCAGCTGTATTTTATTGTGTGTTAGTTAATTCTGTGTTTGAGAATCCATAAATTTTAGTTATTCCTCTGTATTCTGTCAATAGTTGAACAGTCGGGAAACCTTTAAATGTTACTTTTTAGAAAATTTAAGTCAGTGAATACGAGATTTATGAGAATTTTTTTTGACCTTTTTATGCATAGATTGGAGTCTAGAGTAGGGCTACTTCTGCAGTGTCTTAAAATAAATCACTTGTGTAGAGATTTTCTTGTAAGTATTTTGATTGCACAACAGGGGGGAGAAAGAATGTCCTTACTACATTAAAAACGGTTCAGGCAAGTATGGATCAAACTATAGGTTTTATCATCCTATTTATTTATTTATGTATGTTTTAAGTGTTAATTATTATGTGTATGTATGTACACAAGGGAACATGTTTATATGTTTTATTATAATTACCTTTCTTATATTATTAATATTATGCGTATAAAATATATCTACATTCTGTTGCTAGTTTGTTATAAACCATAAGCGGTGTTATAAACCATAAGCCATTGGTCAGGGACTTGAAAGAATATGTTAAGCAAATACAAGATGCATGGGCAAAACCAGCAGGCCTGAATCACTAGATTGTGTCTCGGGTGGATCCTTTCACCCATAATCTTGTGCAAAAATATGGTAATGAATACAAAATTTCCCATGTCATGTAATTTATTAGTTGAAATATGTATGTTCTAATACCTCGAATCCCAGAGGATTTTTTATAGCATGTATGTTTGGCTAACTAACTGTTTTTTGTTAAAACAGGGAAAATATCCATGTTTTGGTTAGGGAAGACACCTCGACTAAATATAATGGATCCAGAGTTGGTGAAAGAAGTTCTCTCTAACAAGCTAGGACATTTTCAGAAGCCATCACTTAATCCTCTTATACTGATTCTGACAAATGGATTGACTACTCTAGAAGGTGAAACATGGGCTACACATAGACGGATTATCAGCCCTGCTTTTCACCTCGAGAAATTGAAGGTTACAATCTAAATTTATGATGGACTGCTTTTTTGCTTTCAAATTGAACACTTGAATTCAGCTTTAAATTTAACAACAAATAAGGTTTAGCAAACTAGACTGCTCGATTTTTTAATTTATCCCACGAGATTAGTTCAGCAGACTTAGGCTGTAAGCATGTCATTCCATCAGGTTAAGCCTGCTGTTAAGAAACCGGTGAAGAAAGTCGACACTAGTGGTAGTGATGATAGTTCCTCTGATGAGGTGTGTTTTATTTCAGAAATATAGGTAAAATATATGCTGACATGTTTTTAACTGGTTATGAATTTACAATGGTTTTTGCTTTGAATTGTCACAGGAGACTGTTGTTCTTGCTAAAATAGCCAAACCTGCTCCCAAGGCTAAGGCGGCCAGCAGCAGCTCTGAGGAATCAGATTCTGAGGATGATGTGAGTTACTAAAATACTGTTCCATGAAAAATATTTGCTTGTTTCTGTTGAGTTTTTTTAGGCAAGGCTGGCATGATTTGTTTGGTGTTTAAATTACGAATATTGGGAATAGTATCTTATTTTCTTGGACTTGAAGGTGGTATATAGTTTGTGTTCATCAAAGTTTTATACACAAATCTTGTATGTTGTGGTGCTGAGAATTTATTGGAGTGTTGTTAATATTATTCAAACATATATCCAGTTGACAGTTTACTTGTTAAATATCATACATTGATCAAAGGAATTAAGATGCCACCGAAGTATAAACTGCTCCTTGTACATTTTAAAAATATGGTTTATCAGTAAGGGCTGCAAATATTAATCTGTTCCATACTTGCCTGATGGAATGATGTGTGGTATCAGTATTATGTATGATGTTCTAACAGTCATTACACTTGTTAGCATAATTGAGCTGTTTTGTGTGTAAAAATAGCATATTGTGACCTTATTATTGGATGATAATGCTTATGGCTAAAACATCCTCATACTGTGGTGACATGTTTTATTTGGCTTTTTAGTTGGGAATTCAAGTAGAAATGCTACTAGAGAAGAAGTGGACAAATAACAAAGGATTTGGTCAACAGTTATTTGCCGTGTCTATCTCTATTTAAGCTGAACTCCCTTGACAAAAGCCTAGCAGCTAGTGAAATAGAGTTGTTTGCATGTTGTCTAAGAAAGTTTCCAGTATTGCTCCATTTACGTAACTAAACCATAGAAAATGGGCCTTGAACTTTTTTCTGTGGATCCTCGTAATGCCACATTTTATTTTTTTCACTGATGTTTATAGCAGATACAGAAACTGGAGATGTCAAAGCTGGAAAAATTTGTGGTTGTACATGATAGAATGAATCAAACCTTGCAGCAATTGTACTATTCAAACCAAGAGCTTCAGAACTAGCAGCTTGTCTTAGTTTTCTTTGATTCTGAAATTTTTATAGATTAAATATTTTTGTATAGATTTTCTTTTCCATAAGTAAGGATCTTTTAGAAGCTTGTAAACCTTCCTTTGATTTTCTTTTTTTGTTTTAGAGTTGAGGATTATGAATTTTGTAATGTCATTGTTGATTATATTTAGTGAAATGGGAAAAAAAATATTTTAACCAATCTATTGCATTTATTATTGTGGAAAATAAATATAAAATATACATATGGATAATATCTTATTAAATATATATAAATTGTAAAATATATATATGTGGGGCCCACATGTGGGGCCCAGAACAGTGGGGCCCACATGTGGGGCCCACATTTTTTTGAACAAAGTCTAATCTACGGCAACATATTTTAACCTGTTGGCATAGGTAGAAAAGTGTTGGCGTTGACCCCTACGGCAACGGGCAAAAAACTAACACTGAAAAAGTGTTGCCTTTGAGATTTTTGAGGCTATGCCAACGAATTCTGAACTTCCGGCAACGGTTTTCAAGGGTTGCAGAAGGCCATTTATGGCGTAGTGATATTGAGTACTTTATGAAAGTAAAGGCAATATTTTTTTAAGACGTGTATTGATCAAGGTGTGCGCGCTAAATCTTGGATAGACATTTTTACAACACTAATATTTCTTTCAGAATTTGATTCCTCAGTCCATGATTCTTCCACAGATGATACTAATATCAAACTGTTTCACAGTATGATGTTACAGTAGTACTAAACAGTTGTAGCCATAGGTCTGCAATAAGTTTCAAGTTGTAGCCACAGAAAACAAAAGTGTTAGCATAGGGTCTACAGCTACACAATATACTTGTGTCACCAGAAACCAAAAAAGTGTTAGCATAGACCCCTATGGTAGCGGCCGTTTTTGTAACACCCTCAAATTTGGTCAAAGTGTAACCATAGCCTAATTTTTTTTGTTTTAGCCACACTTTTTAGGCTATAAGCACACTTTTTTAAGCGTAGCTATTGTTCATATATGACGTAGTGAGATATTTTGACAGTTAAACTAAAAGAATAATGATTATATATTATATAACAACCATCAAACAAACGAGGTATATAACAATCTCTTTTCTTCCTCTCCTCCCTCCACAAAAGCCCTAATATTATTCTTTAGTTTAAAGGCCGTCATCAACTCAAAAGGGTGATGATAACTTTTCATTATTTTTTTAAATTTTATTTTCTATTCAATAAAGTTATGTCTTCAATGAGAGTTTTATTACCTCGTTGGTGGGTTTTTTCTATTCATATATTAGATTTGTTTCTCTCTTCTTATGAGAGTAAGTTTATTTTAGTATCCATATGCAGGAGTTTATGTATTGGTTCATAGATTTGAGTTATATGAAATAACAACGGTTTGTTTTCAATTAAATATGTGTTCACAAATTAGTATATATATATATATTTCTCACCATTACAACAAATTTTTAGATTGTCTTTTAAAAAATAGGATCGTAGTTTTGATGAAGGTTTGATCTTTTTTTTTTTTTCAATTTTGAATATTTTTGTAGATGTCATATCACTTTTAATTAATGTATCATTTGACTTTAAAAAAATGATTATATATTGTATTTGAAAATATAGGCAACAAATAAAAGTAGAAGTAAAACTGTTTTTCAATTCACTATATTTTAGGTATTTATTTTTTACTACTTTCTCCTTTCCATAAAAAATGATTCATTTTTTTGCACGCATATCAATGTACTCAGTTGAACTATTTGTAGATAATATTTTTTCAATTTTTTTGTTTTGTATAAAAATATATATTTTGTACTTCTATACAAAACAAATTTTTTTAAAAAATTTTATTTGTAACTATCTTGTTTGAGTACATTGAAATACGTGAAATCGTCAAAAGATCATAATTATGGTGTTGATTTAATCTTAAATTAGTGTTTAATATTTATTTATTTGTATTTGTAGTAGTTGATTTGGTCTAATGCTCAGGGAGAGTTTTTAGGAGTTTTGAGTGAATAATGGAGAGGTGGAGCAGGTCCAGGAGATTGTTTAGTTTCTGTTTCCTATTTTATAGCTCTAGACGTTAACATTGCTTTAAGTACTTTGTATTTCAGTTTCATCAAATAAGAGAGTAAGAGTTTTGTTCTCAATTGTTTTCTGTTCTGTGTGAGTGTATACATATATCTTGCAGTGCTTGTAATATATGTATACACTCACACAGAACAGAAAACAATTGAGAACAAAACTCTTACTCTCTTATTTGAAAGATATTACAAATATCAATTGTAATATTACAAAACTCTAAATGTTGTAGTCTGATATTACAAGCACCGCAAGATATTACAAAACTCTTACATATTGTTCTCAATTGTTTTCTGTTCTGTGTGAGTTTTGTTCTCAATTGTTTTAGGGTTCTTGAAATCAGAGCTTTTCAATTTGCTTTTATTTTAGGGTGTTTTTCTCTATATTACAATTGATTTAGGCTTTCTTTGTGTCCAGGGCTGATTTCTGAAATTAGGGCTTCAATTTGAATTGCGTGGCTTCAATCGGGTTCAATTTTGGATTTCAAAATTAGGGTTTCAATGAGGTTTGATTTGGGGCTTCGAGTTTAAGGTAATTCTATCTCATTCTTTTAATGTTTACATTATTTAAGTAGTGGTATAATTGTGTCTAATTGATTTATATAGCTACAGATGGAATCTTGCTCGAAGATTATAGCTTTTATATATAGAAAACTCAGTGCAAAGTAGAGAATTAAGTACTAAATTTCATATATATATATATATATATATATATGTGTGTGTGTGTGTGTGTGTGTGTGTGTGTGTACATGTTTTACTCTTCTTATATTTATTCTCGAAAGTGCCTTTACAATGTTAGAGAGTTTGTTTAAAATGTCCTGAATTCCGCTAAGTCTATTTCCAAACTTCTTGTTGTCAAAATTACAATGTAAGCCCGGTCTTGATTGTTTACATGAAATGTTTGCCCTTTCAATATAAGTAATCATTATCACATTTCTGTTGATACATAATACTAATAGTAAAGAGATTGATAGGAGCATGTACAATCCCATGTTTGGTCTAGCTGACAGCTAAAGCTCGTGAGGTTTGTACTTTAGTCATTATGTTATTAATTCATTTTCTTTAGTTAGTTTATGTTTGAAATTATCTCTGTTTGCAGGGTAACTAGGAAGATAGGGAATTTGAGAACCTAAGCTCCAGCTAAACAATGAAATTGGTTGATTAAGGTCTTGTTAGTTGTTACTTGCGAGGAACAATAATAATAAAATTGGTTCTGGCTACAAAATTTTAGAAATCAAGTCTCATGCTTGTTGCAGTTACCTTTTTAGATGTTAAATGGCAGCAGCTCCATCTGCGGATTTTAATCTTTTTGTATTTAAATAGTCAAAATCCATGTTAAGGGTGAGGTGGATTAGGTTTTCTCTTCTAGAGAAAGCTAGCACGATGTAAAGCTATTGGTCCATGACCATCACTACATCTTACTGTTCTAAATTAGTGATTTTTCTGGCCAATTAGGAAGGTTTGAGATGGAACTTTTCAGACTAAGTATTCAATATATCTACTGAACAATCTGAATAAAACCTGATGCATTGCAACTATCCAGAAAAATAACTGATGTATTTTAAATTTTAATTGCAGATCTTTTTGGATGTATACTGTTTGATATAGGGCTATTAGTATAAGTTTATCTATCATTTAGAAAAATCACTCTTATTCCATAATGCAGGAAGGGATATTCCAAAAGATTGAAGTTTGCAAAGAAACTTGCTCCATGGAACTGTTGAACATGTATTCAACAAGGTAGTAATTGTTTTATTAAGTTACTTTACAAAGATCCAGTTTTAGGTGACTAATGATTTTCTAAAGTAGTCAGTACTGGATGCATTTTGTTTTTGTTTTCAGGTCCCAAGTTAAAATGTAGATTGATAGACAATGTTATTGCAAGTCTGTAGTATATTTGGATATACAGGGAGCAGGTTTGATGCCCCTGGTTACATTTGTCTTTAGCATTGGTTAAAACTGTTCTCAATTTCTAAATTATTACTTTGGTGATAACTTTGGCTCCATATTTCTTCGTGTTATAGTTCATCGAGTGCCCATAGTATTTTATTGGTTATCTAACATTTGAAATCAAGGTTCCTGTAATGTTTCTCATTTTTTTTCTAGTGTAGTCCTTATAATTTGGCTTTCACGTATGTGTTTAACATTTATAATAATCTTTCTTTATTTTTTCTGGTATGTATTGTACCTTGAAGAGTTCAAGATTTAGATCAGTTTAAGATTACAGATTCTTTTGTAAACGTCTAACTCCAGTCATCTCTTAAACAAGTTCTAATTTCATTTTTAACTGCAGACAATCAACTACTGTAACCTTATTTTTTCCGTTTTGAGTATTTCTGTAGCTATGTGCCAACTAGTATTTTTTAGCTGTTTATCTCTCAAATTCCCGTAGGTCTCTAATTTTCATCAGTTCTGCTATTAACCATTTCATTATCTCTAATTACAGTTTGAAGCTGAATCTATCTATGGTTCTATTTGAAATATATGGCAAACATTGTATCCTTCCGTGAATACCTCTACAATCACCCTTTGGCTGCTTTTCATGTTATTCATCACTAGTTGTATTCATCAGCTTATATTAAACTTAATCACAATTCCCTGTAGCAGCAGAACTCGTGAATACTCTTATGATGGCGACATGTCGGATAGCGACATGAAAAGAGGTATGTCACGGATAGTAAGAGAATTGTCAGATGAAGACAGAAACATCACAGGCGAAGGAAAGGCTCGAGAAACAGGAAGAAAGCGTCTGCAGTCCATGACCACACTAGGTATAGAGAGAGAGCAAGAATGATGCTACTAATTCCCATGCGGTTCTGTTGGAGGAAGAGAGATGAAATTGTAGTGACTTATGACAGCATGCCGACTGTTCCTACAGGTATTCATATATTACAAAACCAAAACGTTTACAAATTACAAGTAGGATTTAATGGAATCATACATGTTTAACACTTCCCTAGACTAAGATCAGACGGTACCAATATCATGTCACTGTCAAGTTACCAACTCTGTTAGAACTTTAAGCTACTAGAAGAAATAAATTTTGCAGTCACTTATGTTTAATAAGAACCAAGGCGAGAACACTGCTCAACTATCTTACCTCATAATAAATCACCAAATGCATATTTATTTTTACTCAGTAATATTTTTATTCATGAAATCCGAAATGTCTTACTAAGAAAGAAGGTAGAATCATGTTAGTATTCCCTACAATGCTTTAAAGAATATTTTATTTTGTTTTCGCTACTCGATATTGAATCATCTGGACAAATGCATCTGATGCCTGTGAATCCAAGTGTTCTGTACCAGCTCTATTGCAGAATACCTCTCTCAAGATCTCCCAGACAAATTGTCAGCTGATGATATTTACTTAAAATATCATGTGGTTCGGTATAAGTAAGATTCCTAAAACAAGACTTGATTCTGAATTTCTGACTTAAAATTCTTGAACTTGTTTGCAGGTTCTTCTGCTGCAGAATGGTCATAGGAGTTTGATTTTCCTGACTAGTTTGATCAGCAGATACCTGATACAAAGAGCTGAAGATGATGGTGGTAGGCCATACCATATGTAGGCCACAGCTCAAATGACATCCTTACAAGTTACAAGTGCCGACCATGTTTAGTGTTCTATCATTCATGAATCATGTTTGTTAAATTATTAGAGTATTTTGTTTGTTTTGTTTGTTAAATTATTAGAGTATTGTAAGTTTGGATTATTATGTAGTCTGATGTTATCTGGTGGGAATGAAAAAACAGAATGTGTTGTTGATTTGATTGGGTCTGGTATTTATATATACAGATTGTGTGTTTTTAATTGTAAATAGAAAACTGTTGCTATTGATGCTATAAAATGTTGGCAAATAGAACAAATAATGTATAATAAAATGTTGCTAGAGCTAAAAATTTTGTTGGCATAAATGTGGGAGCCACACTGGATCCCAAATTGTACCCCACAGGTGGGGCCCACTTTGTGGGCCAGCGGTGGGTCCCACTTCATTTTACTGAAAATATAACACAAAGGCAACATAGATATTTTGTTGGTACAGGGTAAAAATATTGTTGCCATGACAGTCTATTACAACACCAAAACTCATGTTGCCATAGAGGATGATAATGTTGGCATAGACCCCAAAGCTAACATCAAAAAAACCAACACAAAAAAAGTGTTGTCTTTGCAATTTTTGGGCCTACAGCAACATATTTTGGACATACGCCAACAGTTTTCAGGGCTTGCCGTAGGCCATTTATGGTGTAGTATATTGTCTCTCTCTGAGAAGAAACAGGCTAAAGAGGCTTGGGAAGCGTTGAAGACTATGTGTCAGGGCACAAATAGAGCTAAAGCAGCTAAGATCCAAACCTTGAAGGCTGAGTTCGAAGATTTGACAATGAAAGATACAGAGCTCCTAGATGATTTCAGTCTAAAACTTGTTGGATTGGTGACGAATATCCGAGTTCTTGGAGAAGAGGTAAAAGAAGATTATATGGTAAAAAAACTGCTTCGTGCAGTACCATCTAAGTTCTTCCAAATAGCATCAACTATAGAACAATTTGGTAATCTTGAAGAAATGACGTTGGAGGAGGCGATTGGATCGTTAAAAGCACATGAAGAAAGGCTAAAGGGAACTACAGAGGTCACGGACAGTCAGGTATTGCTAACCGAGGAAGAGTGACGTAAAAGAGAAAATAGTGACAGCAAACTGCTGCTCACTAGGGAAGAGTGGCAAAAACGAATGAACAGGGGTGGCAATGAAGGTGGGTCCAATACAGGAGGACGCAATGGAAGGGACAAAAGCAGGATAAGGTGCTACAACTGTCATATCTATGGCCACTATGCTGCCGAGTGCAGGAAACCAAAATGTGAAAAGGAAGCGAGACAAGAGGCTCTAATGGCACGGACGGAGGAAGAAGAGCCAGCTCTCTTGTTAGCAAAACATGAAAAAAAGTGTGAAGAGGTGATGCTGAATGAAGGAGGTGTGACACCGAAGGTGATGAATGACGGAAAAGGAAAGAAAACTAGCTCAAATGTGTGGTACTTAGACAACGGAGCAAGCAATCACATGACGAGGGACAAAGGGAAGTTCATGGAATTAAACGAAGGAATCACAGGGTTAGTGAAGTTTGGTGATGGCTCAACTATGAAGATTCAAGGCAAGGGATCAGTTACATTCAAGTGCAAAAACGGAGAACAACGTACACTAAATGAGGTATTCTATATTCCCTCTTTGTCTAGCAATATAATAAGTTTGGGTCAATTTTCCGAGGAAGGAAAATAAGTTGTCTTAAAAGGTGATTATCTTTGGGTGTTTGAAAAACAAGGAAGTTTACTTATGAAAGTGAAGCGTTCTGAAAATAGATTGTACAAACTACTAGCAGAAACTGTGGGACAAACTTGTTTACTATCGAAATCAGACGAGGTGGCAAATCTCTGGCACATTCGCCTGGGGCACGTAAACTATCTGTCCATGGCAATGATGCATAAACACAGCATGGTGTACGGTCTACCCAACATGAGTCAATCGAGGTAAGTTTGCAAGGGTTGTTTAACTTCGAAGCAATCCAGGAAAGCGTTTCCTCAAAGGGCAACTTTTAGTGCGACAAAGGCTTTACAGCTAGTACATGGCGATTTGTGTGGCCCCATTGAACCGACTACACTTGGAGGAAACAAATACATATTTTTGTTGGTGGATGATTACAGTCGTGTAATGTGGGCTTATATGCTCAAAAGCAAAAATGAAGCTTTTAGTGCATTTAAGAAGTTCCGAGCTCAGGTGGAAGATGGTGAAGGGAAAAGAATTAAAGTGTTTAGAACTGACCGTGGAGGCGAGTTTATCTCAAATGAATTTAAAGCTTATTGCGAGGACAACGGAATTGAAAGGCACTACACCGCTCCTTACACTCCTCAACAAAACGGAGTCGTGGAGAGGAGAAATAGAACGGTTGTTGAAATGACTCGATGCTTCATAAAGGAAATGGGTTTACCAGCAACACTGTGGGGGGAGGCTGTGCGTCACTCAGTGTATATTTTGAATTGATTACCGACGCGTGCCCTGTCAAACCAGACTCCATACGAAGTGTGGACTGGGAGTAAGCCAAATTTGAGCCATATTCGTGTTTTTGGCTGTTTAGCACATATGAAGATCCCCGATGCTCATACAAAGAAGTTGGATGACAAGAGTATGGAAGTTATTAATCTGGGACGAGAACCTGGTTCTAAAGCATATCGAGTCTATGATCCCGTGAAAAAACGTATCCACGTTAGTAGGGACGTCGTGTTTGAAGAAGCAAAAGGTTGGCTTTTCACACAGCTTGAGGCGAGTGGAGATTATGGTGGAAGCAGTTTTTCGGTTCCAGATGTCTTCGAACCAGCTGAGGGAAACAATGATGATGCAGAACGCTCACATGACAGTGACACCTGGGAAGGGGGTTTTCAGACACCATCAAGGTCAACTACAAGTGGTACAGATGAAGCAGAGAGCTCGAACTCATCACAGTCGTTCACCAATGTCAGTTCTCACCGGTATGACGACAGTGGTGAACCATTGCGTTTCAGGCCACTCCAAGATGTGTATGACAACAGTGAGGAAACAGAGTTGGAACAAGAACTTTTGTTTGTAGGCACGGAGGAACCACAGAATTATGAGCAGGCTGCAGGTGACAAGAATTGGAGGCTAGCAATGGAAGGAGAAATGGCTTCCATCGAGAAGAATGGGACATGGAAATTGACTGAATTGCCAGTTGGGAAGAAAGTGATCGATCTGAAGTGGGTTTATAAGATAAAGAAAAACGCAGATGGAGAGATTATAAAGTACAAGTCTCGTTTGGTTGCGAAAGGTTACGTGCAGGAACATGGTATAGATTACGATCAGGTATACGCACCAGTCACTAGAATGGAGACTGTTCGCTTGTTACTGGCTTTGGCAGCTAAAAAAAACTGGCAGGTGCATCATTTGGACGTCAAAACGGCGTTCCGTAATGGTGATATCAGTGATGAAGTGTTTGTTTCGCAGCCAAATGGGTTTGTCAAAAGTGGGCAGGAGAAAATGGTCTACAAACTTTTCAAGGCGATGTACGGATTAAAACAAGCGCCACGTGCGTGGTACGCAAAATTAAACAGTTGCCTTGAGAGATTGGGTTTTAAACGCTGCCCATCGGAACAAGCTGTGTATACTCGATGTGACAAAGATAATGTGTTGATAATAGGAGTGTATGTTGATGATATTTTGGTGACAGCTACTGAGCTTTCAAGCATAGAAGAGTTCAAGAAACAGATGAGCCAGTTCTTTGAGATGAGCGATTTAGGACATTTGAGATACTACTTGGGAATAGAGGTAAAACAAGGAGATGGCTTCATTGAGTTAAGGCAAAGTGGGTATGCGAAAAAATTTCTTGAGTAGGCAGGTTTGAGAGAATGCAACTCAACAAAATATCCTATGGATCCAAGTGAACAACTGACCAAGGATGTAGGTGTGAAAGGGGTCGATAGCACCAAGTATCGCAGTTTAGTGGGAGGCTTACGGTATTTAGTCCATACCAGACCGAACATTGCCTTTGCTGTCGGTATGGTGAGCAGATATATGGAGCATCCAACTGTGCTACACTTAAATGTCGTAAAGAGGATTTTGAGGTATGTGAAGGGAACTCTTGAACTGGGACTGGTGTACTCAAAGGCGAATGGAAATAATGAGTTGACAGGGTTTTCAGACAGTGATTTGGCTGCTCATGTTGAAGATAGAAGAAGCACATGTGGGATGGCATTTTATTTGAATGAAAGCTTGATAACGTGGGCGTCACAGAAACAAAGATGTGTGGCATTGTCGTCTTGCGAAGCTGAATTTATGGCAGCTACCGCAGCAGCATGTCAAAGTATATGGTTGCGTAATGTTATGCAGCAAGTGACTAAGGAGAAAATTGGTCCGGTGATTCTGTACATCGATAATAAGTCAGCCATCGACCTTGCAAAGAATCCGGTCTTTCATGATCGTAGCAAACATATTGATGTGCGATATCATTTTATTCGAGAGTGTGTTGAACGTGGGGAGATCATAGTTAAGCATGTGCCAAGTGAATTTCAGCGTGTAGACATTTTAACCAAGGCATTAACAACAGTCAAGTTCGAGCGTTTGAGGCAGCTGTTGGGAGTTAGGGAGGTGGCAACACGAGTTTAAGATTAAGGGGGAGAATGTTGATTTAATCTTAAATTAGTGTTTAATATTTATTTATTTGTATTTGTAGTAGTTGATTTGGTCTAATGCTCAGGGAGAGTTTTTAGGAGTTTTGAGTGAATAATGGAGAGGTGGAGCAGGTCCAGGAGATTGTTTAGTTTCTGTTTCCTATTTTATAGCTCTAGACGTTAACATTGCTTTAAGTACTTTGTATTTCAGTTTCATCAAATAAGAGAGTAAGAGTTTTGTTCTCAATTGTTTTCTGTTCTGTGTGAGTGTATACATATATCTTGCGGTGCTTGTAATATCAGACTACATATGGGACATAAGTAATATATTATTATTATTATTATTATTATTATTATTATTATTATTATTATTATTATTATTATTATTATATATTTAGCAATAACTATAGAGGGAAGGGGGCTGGGGAAGCACTTATGGATTAAATCGATCATTACTCATATAGTTTTAATAAAAGCACGTAGAAAATGGACCTATACATATTTTCATTGGGCAAGAAATGATATCAAAATGATCTGATCGCATGCACTGGTTTTATATGCATGTTCAGACATTATTTTAAATAAAAAGAAACTATTTTCCTCGTCGTGCAAGCATGTTCAACAGTATCAAACGTAATTGTCGTCAATTTAGTATTTTAGAATTCTAGAAGCTGTTCCTGCAGTATCACTCGTATTTGTGATCACTCAATAAGTTACAGCTCTTTGGTTAGGAAAAAAGAAAAGTTATAGCTCTTAAAATAAGAAAATAATTGCGCCGCACCTTATATAAAAAGGGCTGGATAATATAAAGTATGCAGATTCTTTTTTTAAAACTATTTTTACACTAAACAAATATATAGCATAATAATTTATATTATTATTCTTCCAATTTAGGATACAATTATATTTAGAGAAATTGTCAAAAATACTACTTTTTCTAAGTTTTTTTTTCAATTTTACTATCTTCTAGATGCAACCAAAAAATATTTTCAAACAATACGGTCTGCAACCAACGCAACCAGATGCAACCAAAGCAACCAGATGCAACTATATGCAACTTTTTAAAAAAATAATTGAAAAAACAGCTAAGAATTCAAAAAAAATTATTAATAAAAGGGGTAAACTTGTGGTATTGGTTTACCCTGTGGGTTCAATAGTTAACTTTTGGGGTTCAATGTTTCTATTTTGGGTTTTAAAAATATTAAGAATGACGAATAATTCGTATACGGACTTAGGGTTTAGGGTTTAGGGTTTAGGGTTGTTTACAACCCTAAACCCTAGACTCTAAACCCTAACCTACCCTGATTTTAGGGTTGTTTACAACCCTAAAATCAGGACGCCGGAAAAACATCATTACTAATAAGTTGCATCAGGTTGATTCTGGTTGCAAAAGTTGCAGATGGTTGCAGATGGTTGCATCTGATTCTGATTGCAAAAGTTGCACGTGGTTGCATCTAGTTGCAGACCGTATTTTTGAAAATAATTTCAAAAAGATAGTATTTTTGCAAAAAGTTCAAAAAATCATAGTATTTTTAAAAAAAAACATTTAGGGGTGGGTATTTATGAAAAAAGCCCTTATATTTAATAACATGCAGGATAAAATAATTTTTTAAAAAAAAGAACAAACGTTTATATGCAGCGCCTCTACATTGACCAAATTGACGAGACAACGCTCCATCGAACGTCGTGTAGTTTGTTAGAGAGTACGTACGACCTAGATGGGTGTAAAATAATAAAGTTAGGGGTCGTTTGGTTCAATTAATTATAGTATGAGGTATGAGTTTTGTTTATTTCAAATCCATATCTGCTGTTCCGATACCCATACTTTAAACCCTTTTGGAATGAAATTTGATACCTTAGGGGAGGTGAGTTTGGGGGAGGGGTATGAGGTATCAAATTTTATTTTTTTATTAAGAAGTTAAATACACATTTTAAATATGATGTTGTTTAATCTTAAATAGATTGTACTTAGGTTTCAAAAAAAGTGATTATACGTTATTTTATTTCATACTATAAAATAATATTTATTTTAAAAAAATATTAAATAATTATTTAATTGGTTAAAATAAAATTTACCAATCACGTATTTTTTATATTAAATTTTTTGTTTGTAAATTTTATAATTACTTAACTTCAATATATAATGTATACTTACATAAAATATAAAAATGAGTTATTAATTATATTTTAAATTTAAAAAGTTCATTCCAATGGTATCAAGAATGATACCTCATTCCCATACCAGCTTAACCCGATTCCTGATTCCAAACCCATACCGTACTTTCAACCAAACGACCCTGAGAGTTTGTTTTTATCCCGTGATGTTTGGTGGCTTGGGTCAAGAATGGACGGCGTTAGATATCCTAGACTTATCCACTTATACGTGTGTACTCACTTGATCTATTTTCCAGAGTAAAAACAGGTTTTAGCATGTTAATACTATTGGATAATTGATGAACATATATAGTTTTGGTAAACTGCAGGATCAAGAAAACGAATATGCACAAACATCAATTATTTTAGTTAACACAAACATCAATAATTTTAGTTAACACAAGGAAAACATCAATAGTCTTGCTACTATGATTTCATGGTTTTAGTTAATAGAAAGAAAACATCGACGGCCGCAATGGCTTGTCTTATTTATACTATTATATTAAAAACGAAACATTGAAAGTTTTGTAATCCGGTCATGAAAGTTTTTGCAGTCTGGTCACTCAATTCATAACCGTTAGATATCTATGAGCAAATCGATGAGAACCGTTAGATAAAATATTAAAATTATTAAATAGAATATCTTTTCTATTTTTCCTAACTAAAATATCTCATTTTTCAAAAGTATCGCACACAGTTTCATTTAATAAAATAACATAATAAGTTTATAATTGCTAATAACTAACTCATTACCATTTTTAGCCAAAACAATTTCCTTTTCAGTTAAAACATGTTACTTTTTCTATTTATCTTACTAAAATCCCTCATTTTTCAAATATATCAGGAGCAAATCCTTACTTACTTATTTTAAACCTATTTTAATACTTTTAATTGGCAATTACCTTCCCCTCTTTTTCTAGAAAAATCACGGGGTAATCACTTTTTTCAGCTAAAACATGTTATATTTTCTATTTTCCTTACTAAAATATCTGTTTTTCCAAATATATCACGGGCTAACCCTTACTTATTTACTTTAAAATCTATTTTAATACTTTTAATTGACAATTACCTTTTTCAACTAAAACATGTCACCTTTTCTATTTTTCTTACTAAAACCCCTCTTTTTTCAAAAATATCACGGGCAAATCGTTACTTTTATATTTTAAAATTCAACGAAAACATGTTCGTTATATTTTTCTTACTAAAGCCACTTTTTTTCCAAAATATCACGGATAAACCGTTTCTTATTTATTTTTAAATCTATTTTAATACTTTTAATTGTTTAAAAATGTTTAAGACGCCTACTTATTTTTTTAATAAATGCAATAAATAAAATATAAATAATAAATAATAAAATTATTAATTATTAAAAACAATCTGTGTATCGTACGAGTTTTAATCTATATTATTAAAGATGAAACATTAAAAGTTTGGTAGTCGGACGGACGGACGGTCAGTACTTAGTGATTTTACTTAAATACCCTTACTTATTTTTTTTAAAAACTATTACTAAATAATAACATTATTTATAACCAATTACATTTTCAGCTAAATACATTACCTTTTTTTATTTTTTTCTAACAAAATCCTTTCTTTTTCTAAAAAAAAAACACGGGCGATTATCTTTTTTAACAAAAACATATTACTCTTTCTATTTTTCCTTACTAAAATCTCTCATTTTCCAAAAATATCACAGGCAAATACTTAATTATTTATTTTAAAATCTATTTTAATACTTTTAATTATGAACACTTTTTTAGCTGAAACGTGTTACTTTTTCTATTTTTTTTATTTTCTAAAGAAATTATTATTAAATAATAACATTTTTATAACCAACTACCATTTCTGCTAAAATACATTATTTTTTCTATTTTTTCTAACAAAATCCTCTCTTTTTCTAAAAAAAGCACGAGCAATTACCTTTTTTCAACTAAAACATGTTACTCTTTCTATTTTTTCTTACTAAAATCTCTCATTTTCCAAAAATATCCCGGGCAAATTCTTTCTTATTTATTTTGAAACCTATTTAAATACTTTTAATTACGGGCACTTACCTTTTTAGCTAAAACACGTTACTTTTTCTATTTTTCCTTATTAAGACCCCTCATTTTCCAAAAATATCACGAACAAACAGTTATTAATTTATTTTAAAATCTATTTTAATACTTTTAATGATTTAAAAAAGTTTAACACACCTACTTATTTTTTTAGCAAATGCAAATTAATGGAATATTAAAACATAAATAATAAAAATTATAATTATTAATAACAATGTGTGCATCGCACGGGTTTTAAGCTAGTAAATAATTAATAAGAAGTTCATATAAAAAGTGTCGTTAGAGTTGTCCGTTTTAAATTAATAAAAAATTAATTTTTTATAATATTTATAAAATATACACAAAGAAATTGTTTGAGTTCAAAGTCCTCCTCGGATAACTGGATAGATGCTGTACGTTTTCCTTTGGTTGGACTATAAAATTTATTTATGAACTTCACAGTGAAGTTTACAGAAATAGTACGAGTTTATCTTAAAAGTAAGAGTAAGGTGCACCTTGTATACGTGCACTTTACGTGTCAGATTACTTGGTATACTGTACTTTAAAAATTCTCACTTCCAATACCAGACTTTTAAACTTTTTACAAGTTGTGTACTTCTGTTAAATATCTCTAACTCCGTTAATTTCTGTTAGGGTATTTCAGTCATTTGCAATTTAACACGATTAATTCAGCTATTTGTACACTTTGATGTTCCCTTTTCATTGTTACTTCTCACTGTCTCTAACTATCTCTCACTACAACCCTAGTTTGCATTTCCAATTTACCCAGAAACAGAAAAATGGCTCGCACAAACGCTGAAATTGATGCAATTCTCGATCTGGCCTAGTACTGTGATCAAATGAGCGAGATGAAGACTGAGTGGTTTGGGCCAAATGCTGGCAGGCGATTTAGGACTTGTTCGAGGGATAAGTGTGGCTATAAGGTGTGGGTCGATGAAGAATCAGTGGGTCCCCGTACGTTGAAGATAATTAAGGAGCTACGGGAACGTTTGTTTGAGAGGGAGGAGAAGTGGTGCCGCAGGCTTGATCGGTACACCCAATGGTATGAAGTTGAGATGGAGAAAGTCAAGAAGAAGAAGCGAGATGCAGTTGTTGGAATGTTGATGCTTGTTTGTATGATGATGAATCTGACTGTTAACACAACCAATGATGACACTGTTGTTGAATTTGATGACTATGATGACCTTGATTTAGAGTAAAGCTTCGTTTAGGTTATTTTAAGCTTTGCTTTTGTAATGTATTTGATGTTAGTTCACTAAAACACTGCGTAGTATTTGTTGTTTTAAGTTTGATGTGAATTTGTAATTTAATCTTTGGTATGGTTGTAATGTAATGTTTAGATTGTGGTTTATGTGTTAGGTCCTGATAAGTTTGTAGAAGGGGGGTTGAATACAAACTATACCGTTTAATCGAAATTTGTCCTTTTAAGATTTAACAATTTAGAACAAATTAATGCGGCATAAAAACTGAAACAATATTCAAGTTAAATAGAAACTCTATTAAACTTGAGGGGTGTTACAATTTTGATCACTGATTACAAAGAACTTGATAAAACAAATCTAGAATAAATTCGACATGAATTTATCTATTTTTGTAATAAAAAGGATCGAATACTAAAAAGTAGTTCGATATAAAATCTAGGGATTATGATCCGCTAGAAAGCTAAAGCAGTACAAGTGAAATGATCCGTATGAATTTAATGATAAGAACTTGTCAAGAATTAAATCACTGAAGAAATGAATTGCTTTGCCGTTGAGAAGTTATGAAGACAGAAGAGTTTTATGTTGAAAAGCTTTTTGTCTTTACTTCTGTTGAGTTGTTTGTAATTGATATGTCTTCTGCCTTGTCTTTTGCTATTTAAACACACTGCATTCATTTCCTTTTAGTCCACGTGCAAGTCACTAAAACAGAATGCAATAAGCCTTGGAAGACTTAGAGGAATACAATGCTTTTGGCCTTGGAAGACTCTCGGGAAGACAAGCTTTGTACATGGAAGACATTCGGGAAGACTGAGATTTTGCCTAGGAAGACAATCGGGAAGACTCACTTGTAAGTCTTCCTAGTTTAACAACTAAGTCTTCCTAGTTCAAAATCTAAGTCTTCCTAGTTCAAATATATTCTAATTTAAATAATTAACTAAATAAATTATGTATTAAATTAATTCTTTGCAGAATTAATTTAATAAATAATATACTTAATAATATTAATTATTTATAAGAGAATAAATAGAATTAGTTGCCTTCTCAATTAATTCCAGAATCACTTAAAACTTAGATAAATAACAAACACAATAGTACGTTGACACTCGATGCACTGTCTGGTTCATGAGTGACTAACGACAATGTTTGTTCTTTATCTATTTGACTTTAAGCAGTGATTCACTTCCTTCTCATTCAAGAACTCCGTAATCAGTATCTTTTGTTGTCACCACTTGAAATCTCCGTCACCTTAATAAATCCACTGAGCTTGAATACTTCATTGAGGCTTGATCAACAAATTGAGCTTCTTTCAATGTAGAATCACTTCAAGTCTGTAGATGACTTTAATCTTCATTCTTTGACAGATATAACCTTCTGAGATTCCTGTGACATTTGATTTTTATTATTTACTTATTACATCTTAATTAAAGTTGAGTAGAATCCGCGGTGTTTACAAATAGGCCTAGACATATGCCTTTCAATCTCCCCCTATTTGTTTGTTAGACAATAACAACCAAATACCTCTAGAGGATTACTCAACTAAAACAAGAAAAGATAAGACTTTTAAGAGTCAAGCAAATAATAAAAAGTTATGGATTAAATATAACAATTTCCAGATTCAAACAGTAAAGATAAATACAAGATAGTTGTTCCTCTAGACTGAACAAATGATACATTTCCCTATCTTGATTTACCTAGCTCTAAACATATAACATTTACAAGTTGAGCTAACTACATCATGCCTTTAGTCTCTAATTTCACCTTCTTCAACTTCTGCCAAGGTGACTAGAAGATCTTTGTCAAGGACACGATCACTTTCAGAAACCACACCACTTGGCATTACTGGTTGATTGGTGATCTTCTTCAATCTGTTCTTCATCTGAGCATACCTTGGTACTTTCTCCGTGCAGTAGTCTGAAATCATATCAGCAACTTCAGACTTTTCTACAGTAGCAAACCCAGATGTTCTCAGAAGATTCTCCAACTTCACCAGTTGCATTGCAGTCTGTAGCTTCATGGAATCAGGATCCAGCCTTACCGTCTCCAAAGTTGTACCTCTGTAGATTTTGACTTCATAAGGAAAATGTACAACTTGAGGGCTGGCCTTCATAGCAGAATCTCTCAGCCGGTCATACAGAAGCTCGTTCAAGCAAGAAGATCTCTTTACTTTACTCATCAGAATCCACAATTCAGAGAGAGATCTTCTTTGGAGTAATTCAAGAGAAACAGTGAATGACCTTCAAGAGCACTTGAGACATAGATGAACAGTTCTTGTCTTACTTGATCAAATGCAGACGTAATCCTTAAGATATCTTCCTTCAATGCCTTCATATATAATGAGTTGTCTGGATTAACAATTCTGATCTTCTCAAGCAACTTCAGAAAAGTAGCATCATTGTTTGTGCCTCTCTGAGGGATATCAAACATCTCCCTTGCTTTATCCCAATTGCTTCCTTGCTTCATCCTCACATCCAATCTCCTTTCTTTGAGTAGGCAGGTTTGAGAGAATGCAACTCAACAAAATATCCTATGGATCCAAGTGAACAACTGACCAAGGATGTAGGTGTGAAAGGGGTCGATAGCACCAAGTATCGCAGTTTAGTGGGAGGCTTACGGTATTTAGTCCATACCAGACCGAACATTGCCTTTGCTGTCGGTATGGTGAGCAGATATATGGAGCATCCAACTGTGCTACACTTAAATGTCGTAAAGAGGATTTTGAGGTATGTGAAGGGAACTCTTGAACTGGGACTGGTGTACTCAAAGGCGAATGGAAATAATGAGTTGACAGGGTTTTCAGACAGTGATTTGGCTGCTCATGTTGAAGATAGAAGAAGCACATGTGGGATGGCATTTTATTTGAATGAAAGCTTGATAACGTGGGCGTCACAGAAACAAAGATGTGTGGCATTGTCGTCTTGCGAAGCTGAATTTATGGCAGCTACCGCAGCAGCATGTCAAAGTATATGGTTGCGTAATGTTATGCAGCAAGTGACTAAGGAGAAAATTGGTCCGGTGATTCTGTACATCGATAATAAGTCAGCCATCGACCTTGCAAAGAATCCGGTCTTTCATGATCGTAGCAAACATATTGATGTGCGATATCATTTTATTCGAGAGTGTGTTGAACGTGGGGAGATCATAGTTAAGCATGTGCCAAGTGAATTTCAGCGTGTAGACATTTTAACCAAGGCATTAACAACAGTCAAGTTCGAGCGTTTGAGGCAGCTGTTGGGAGTTAGGGAGGTGGCAACACGAGTTTAAGATTAAGGGGGAGAATGTTGATTTAATCTTAAATTAGTGTTTAATATTTATTTATTTGTATTTGTAGTAGTTGATTTGGTCTAATGCTCAGGGAGAGTTTTTAGGAGTTTTGAGTGAATAATGGAGAGGTGGAGCAGGTCCAGGAGATTGTTTAGTTTCTGTTTCCTATTTTATAGCTCTAGACGTTAACATTGCTTTAAGTACTTTGTATTTCAGTTTCATCAAATAAGAGAGTAAGAGTTTTGTTCTCAATTGTTTTCTGTTCTGTGTGAGTGTATACATATATCTTGCGGTGCTTGTAATATCAGACTACATATGGGACATAAGTAATATATTATTATTATTATTATTATTATTATTATTATTATTATTATTATTATTATTATTATTATTATTATTATATATTTAGCAATAACTATAGAGGGAAGGGGGCTGGGGAAGCACTTATGGATTAAATCGATCATTACTCATATAGTTTTAATAAAAGCACGTAGAAAATGGACCTATACATATTTTCATTGGGCAAGAAATGATATCAAAATGATCTGATCGCATGCACTGGTTTTATATGCATGTTCAGACATTATTTTAAATAAAAAGAAACTATTTTCCTCGTCGTGCAAGCATGTTCAACAGTATCAAACGTAATTGTCGTCAATTTAGTATTTTAGAATTCTAGAAGCTGTTCCTGCAGTATCACTCGTATTTGTGATCACTCAATAAGTTACAGCTCTTTGGTTAGGAAAAAAGAAAAGTTATAGCTCTTAAAATAAGAAAATAATTGCGCCGCACCTTATATAAAAAGGGCTGGATAATATAAAGTATGCAGATTCTTTTTTTAAAACTATTTTTACACTAAACAAATATATAGCATAATAATTTATATTATTATTCTTCCAATTTAGGATACAATTATATTTAGAGAAATTGTCAAAAATACTACTTTTTCTAAGTTTTTTTTTCAATTTTACTATCTTCTAGATGCAACCAAAAAATATTTTCAAACAATACGGTCTGCAACCAACGCAACCAGATGCAACCAAAGCAACCAGATGCAACTATATGCAACTTTTTAAAAAAATAATTGAAAAAACAGCTAAGAATTCAAAAAAAATTATTAATAAAAGGGGTAAACTTGTGGTATTGGTTTACCCTGTGGGTTCAATAGTTAACTTTTGGGGTTCAATGTTTCTATTTTGGGTTTTAAAAATATTAAGAATGACGAATAATTCGTATACGGACTTAGGGTTTAGGGTTTAGGGTTTAGGGTTGTTTACAACCCTAAACCCTAGACTCTAAACCCTAACCTACCCTGATTTTAGGGTTGTTTACAACCCTAAAATCAGGACGCCGGAAAAACATCATTACTAATAAGTTGCATCAGGTTGATTCTGGTTGCAAAAGTTGCAGATGGTTGCAGATGGTTGCATCTGATTCTGATTGCAAAAGTTGCACGTGGTTGCATCTAGTTGCAGACCGTATTTTTGAAAATAATTTCAAAAAGATAGTATTTTTGCAAAAAGTTCAAAAAATCATAGTATTTTTAAAAAAAAACATTTAGGGGTGGGTATTTATGAAAAAAGCCCTTATATTTAATAACATGCAGGATAAAATAATTTTTTAAAAAAAAGAACAAACGTTTATATGCAGCGCCTCTACATTGACCAAATTGACGAGACAACGCTCCATCGAACGTCGTGTAGTTTGTTAGAGAGTACGTACGACCTAGATGGGTGTAAAATAATAAAGTTAGGGGTCGTTTGGTTCAATTAATTATAGTATGAGGTATGAGTTTTGTTTATTTCAAATCCATATCTGCTGTTCCGATACCCATACTTTAAACCCTTTTGGAATGAAATTTGATACCTTAGGGGAGGTGAGTTTGGGGGAGGGGTATGAGGTATCAAATTTTATTTTTTTATTAAGAAGTTAAATACACATTTTAAATATGATGTTGTTTAATCTTAAATAGATTGTACTTAGGTTTCAAAAAAAGTGATTATACGTTATTTTATTTCATACTATAAAATAATATTTATTTTAAAAAAATATTAAATAATTATTTAATTGGTTAAAATAAAATTTACCAATCACGTATTTTTTATATTAAATTTTTTGTTTGTAAATTTTATAATTACTTAACTTCAATATATAATGTATACTTACATAAAATATAAAAATGAGTTATTAATTATATTTTAAATTTAAAAAGTTCATTCCAATGGTATCAAGAATGATACCTCATTCCCATACCAGCTTAACCCGATTCCTGATTCCAAACCCATACCGTACTTTCAACCAAACGACCCTGAGAGTTTGTTTTTATCCCGTGATGTTTGGTGGCTTGGGTCAAGAATGGACGGCGTTAGATATCCTAGACTTATCCACTTATACGTGTGTACTCACTTGATCTATTTTCCAGAGTAAAAACAGGTTTTAGCATGTTAATACTATTGGATAATTGATGAACATATATAGTTTTGGTAAACTGCAGGATCAAGAAAACGAATATGCACAAACATCAATTATTTTAGTTAACACAAACATCAATAATTTTAGTTAACACAAGGAAAACATCAATAGTCTTGCTACTATGATTTCATGGTTTTAGTTAATAGAAAGAAAACATCGACGGCCGCAATGGCTTGTCTTATTTATACTATTATATTAAAAACGAAACATTGAAAATTTTGTAATCCGGTCATGAAAGTTTTTGCAGTCTGGTCACTCAATTCATAACCGTTAGATATCTATGAGCAAATCGATGAGAACCGTTAGATAAAATATTAAAATTATTAAATAGAATATCTTTTCTATTTTTCCTAACTAAAATATCTCATTTTTCAAAAGTATCGCACACAGTTTCATTTAATAAAATAACATAATAAGTTTATAATTGCTAATAACTAACTCATTACCATTTTTAGCCAAAACAATTTCCTTTTCAGTTAAAACATGTTACTTTTTCTATTTATCTTACTAAAATCCCTCATTTTTCAAATATATCAGGAGCAAATCCTTACTTACTTATTTTAAACCTATTTTAATACTTTTAATTGGCAATTACCTTCCCCTCTTTTTCTAGAAAAATCACGGGGTAATCACTTTTTTCAGCTAAAACATGTTATATTTTCTATTTTCCTTACTAAAATATCTGTTTTTCCAAATATATCACGGGCTAACCCTTACTTATTTACTTTAAAATCTATTTTAATACTTTTAATTGACAATTACCTTTTTCAACTAAAACATGTCACCTTTTCTATTTTTCTTACTAAAACCCCTCTTTTTTCAAAAATATCACGGGCAAATCGTTACTTTTATATTTTAAAATTCAACGAAAACATGTTCGTTATATTTTTCTTACTAAAGCCACTTTTTTTCCAAAATATCACGGATAAACCGTTTCTTATTTATTTTTAAATCTATTTTAATACTTTTAATTGTTTAAAAATGTTTAAGACGCCTACTTATTTTTTTAATAAATGCAATAAATAAAATATAAATAATAAATAATAAAATTATTAATTATTAAAAACAATCTGTGTATCGTACGAGTTTTAATCTATATTATTAAAGATGAAACATTAAAAGTTTGGTAGTCGGACGGACGGACGGTCAGTACTTAGTGATTTTACTTAAATACCCTTACTTATTTTTTTTAAAAACTATTACTAAATAATAACATTATTTATAACCAATTACATTTTCAGCTAAATACATTACCTTTTTTTATTTTTTTCTAACAAAATCCTTTCTTTTTCTAAAAAAAAAACACGGGCGATTATCTTTTTTAACAAAAACATATTACTCTTTCTATTTTTCCTTACTAAAATCTCTCATTTTCCAAAAATATCACAGGCAAATACTTAATTATTTATTTTAAAATCTATTTTAATACTTTTAATTATGAACACTTTTTTAGCTGAAACGTGTTACTTTTTCTATTTTTTTTATTTTCTAAAGAAATTATTATTAAATAATAACATTTTTATAACCAACTACCATTTCTGCTAAAATACATTATTTTTTCTATTTTTTCTAACAAAATCCTCTCTTTTTCTAAAAAAAGCACGAGCAATTACCTTTTTTCAACTAAAACATGTTACTCTTTCTATTTTTTCTTACTAAAATCTCTCATTTTCCAAAAATATCCCGGGCAAATTCTTTCTTATTTATTTTGAAACCTATTTAAATACTTTTAATTACGGGCACTTACCTTTTTAGCTAAAACACGTTACTTTTTCTATTTTTCCTTATTAAGACCCCTCATTTTCCAAAAATATCACGAACAAACAGTTATTAATTTATTTTAAAATCTATTTTAATACTTTTAATGATTTAAAAAAGTTTAACACACCTACTTATTTTTTTAGCAAATGCAAATTAATGGAATATTAAAACATAAATAATAAAAATTATAATTATTAATAACAATGTGTGCATCGCACGGGTTTTAAGCTAGTAAATAATTAATAAGAAGTTCATATAAAAAGTGTCGTTAGAGTTGTCCGTTTTAAATTAATAAAAAATTAATTTTTTATAATATTTATAAAATATACACAAAGAAATTGTTTGAGTTCAAAGTCCTCCTCGGATAACTGGATAGATGCTGTACGTTTTCCTTTGGTTGGACTATAAAATTTATTTATGAACTTCACAGTGAAGTTTACAGAAATAGTACGAGTTTATCTTAAAAGTAAGAGTAAGGTGCACCTTGTATACGTGCACTTTACGTGTCAGATTACTTGGTATACTGTACTTTAAAAATTCTCACTTCCAATACCAGACTTTTAAACTTTTTACAAGTTGTGTACTTCTGTTAAATATCTCTAACTCCGTTAATTTCTGTTAGGGTATTTCAGTCATTTGCAATTTAACACGATTAATTCAGCTATTTATACACTTTGATGTTCCCTTTTCATTGTTACTTCTCACTGTCTCTAACTATCTCTCACTACAACCCTAGTTTGCATTTCCAATTTACCCAGAAACAGAAAAATGGCTCGCACAAACGCTGAAATTGATGCAATTCTCGATCTGGCCTAGTACTGTGATCAAATGAGCGAGATGAAGACTGAGTGGTTTGGGCCAAATGCTGGCAGGCGATTTAGGACTTGTTCGAGGGATAAGTGTGGCTATAAGGTGTGGGTCGATGAAGAATCAGTGGGTCCCCGTACGTTGAAGATAATTAAGGAGCTACGGGAACGTTTGTTTGAGAGGGAGGAGAAGTGGTGCCGCAGGCTTGATCGGTACACCCAATGGTATGAAGTTGAGATGGAGAAAGTCAAGAAGAAGAAGCGAGATGCAGTTGTTGGAATGTTGATGCTTGTTTGTATGATGATGAATCTGACTGTTAACACAACCAATGATGACACTGTTGTTGAATTTGATGACTATGATGACCTTGATTTAGAGTAAAGCTTCGTTTAGGTTATTTTAAGCTTTGCTTTTGTAATGTATTTGATGTTAGTTCACTAAAACACTGCGTAGTATTTGTTGTTTTAAGTTTGATGTGAATTTGTAATTTAATCTTTGGTATGGTTGTAATGTAATGTTTAGATTGTGGTTTATGTGTTAGGTCCTGATAAGTTTGTAGAAGGGGGGTTGAATACAAACTATACCGTTTAATCGAAATTTGTCCTTTTAAGATTTAACAATTTAGAACAAATTAATGCGGCATAAAAACTGAAACAATATTCAAGTTAAATAGAAACTCTATTAAACTTGAGGGGTGTTACAATTTTGATCACTGATTACAAAGAACTTGATAAAACAAATCTAGAATAAATTCGACATGAATTTATCTATTTTTGTAATAAAAAGGATCGAATACTAAAAAGTAGTTCGATATAAAATCTAGGGATTATGATCCGCTAGAAAGCTAAAGCAGTACAAGTGAAATGATCCGTATGAATTTAATGATAAGAACTTGTCAAGAATTAAATCACTGAAGAAATGAATTGCTTTGCCGTTGAGAAGTTATGAAGACAGAAGAGTTTTATGTTGAAAAGCTTTTTGTCTTTACTTCTGTTGAGTTGTTTGTAATTGATATGTCTTCTGCCTTGTCTTTTGCTATTTAAACACACTGCATTCATTTCCTTTTAGTCCACGTGCAAGTCACTAAAACAGAATGCAATAAGCCTTGGAAGACTTAGAGGAATACAATGCTTTTGGCCTTGGAAGACTCTCGGGAAGACAAGCTTTGTACATGGAAGACATTCGGGAAGACTGAGATTTTGCCTAGGAAGACAATCGGGAAGACTCACTTGTAAGTCTTCCTAGTTTAACAACTAAGTCTTCCTAGTTCAAAATCTAAGTCTTCCTAGTTCAAATATATTCTAATTTAAATAATTAACTAAATAAATTATGTATTAAATTAATTCTTTGCAGAATTAATTTAATAAATAATATACTTAATAATATTAATTATTTATAAGAGAATAAATAGAATTAGTTGCCTTCTCAATTAATTCCAGAATCACTTAAAACTTAGATAAATAACAAACACAATAGTACGTTGACACTCGATGCACTGTCTGGTTCATGAGTGACTAACGACAATGTTTGTTCTTTATCTATTTGACTTTAAGCAGTGATTCACTTCCTTCTCATTCAAGAACTCCGTAATCAGTATCTTTTGTTGTCACCACTTGAAATCTCCGTCACCTTAATAAATCCACTGAGCTTGAATACTTCATTGAGGCTTGATCAACAAATTGAGCTTCTTTCAATGTAGAATCACTTCAAGTCTGTAGATGACTTTAATCTTCATTCTTTGACAGATATAACCTTCTGAGATTCCTGTGACATTTGATTTTTATTATTTACTTATTACATCTTAATTAAAGTTGAGTAGAATCCGCGGTGTTTACAAATAGGCCTAGACATATGCCTTTCAATCTCCCCCTATTTGTTTGTTAGACAATAACAACCAAATACCTCTAGAGGATTACTCAACTAAAACAAGAAAAGATAAGACTTTTAAGAGTCAAGCAAATAATAAAAAGTTATGGATTAAATATAACAATTTCCAGATTCAAACAGTAAAGATAAATACAAGATAGTTGTTCCTCTAGACTGAACAAATGATACATTTCCCTATCTTGATTTACCTAGCTCTAAACATATAACATTTACAAGTTGAGCTAACTACATCATGCCTTTAGTCTCTAATTTCACCTTCTTCAACTTCTGCCAAGGTGACTAGAAGATCTTTGTCAAGGACACGATCACTTTCAGAAACCACACCACTTGGCATTACTGGTTGATTGGTGATCTTCTTCAATCTGTTCTTCATCTGAGCATACCTTGGTACTTTCTCCGTGCAGTAGTCTGAAATCATATCAGCAACTTCAGACTTTTCTACAGTAGCAAACCCAGATGTTCTCAGAAGATTCTCCAACTTCACCAGTTGCATTGCAGTCTGTAGCTTCATGGAATCAGGATCCAGCCTTACCGTCTCCAAAGTTGTACCTCTGTAGATTTTGACTTCATAAGGAAAATGTACAACTTGAGGGCTGGCCTTCATAGCAGAATCTCTCAGCCGGTCATACAGAAGCTCGTTCAAGCAAGAAGATCTCTTTACTTTACTCATCAGAATCCACAATTCAGAGAGAGATCTTCTTTGGAGTAATTCAAGAGAAACAGTGAATGACCTTCAAGAGCACTTGAGACATAGATGAACAGTTCTTGTCTTACTTGATCAAATGCAGACGTAATCCTTAAGATATCTTCCTTCAATGCCTTCATATATAATGAGTTGTCTGGATTAACAATTCTGATCTTCTCAAGCAACTTCAGAAAAGTAGCATCATTGTTTGTGCCTCTCTGAGGGATATCAAACATCTCCCTTGCTTTATCCCAATTGCTTCCTTGCTTCATCCTCACATCCAATCTCCTTTCTTTGACATGAATACTAGGAAGACGTTGTTTGTCTTCATGTTCAGCCTTTTGAATCTTTAACTTCTGAGATATGATGTCAGAGACCTTAGCATTCTCATCCTCCATTCTCCTTAGCTCTTCTTGCTGTTTCTTCAACTCCTTCTGAAACAAAGGGTTAGGTGTATATAAATCAGCTTCATCTTCCCAATCATCAAAGTTGGCTGCCTCCTCAACCTCCTCCTCACCAAAAGCTTCTTCAGGTATGGTCTTCTCCAGATCACCAGATGTGTCAAAGTGGAAGTCACCCTGTTCACCATGGTAGTAGTAGGCATCATCAAAAGCAGACTCCTCCATTGATTGTTTACCTTTCCCCTTATCCTTTCCAGAAACTCCTCCAGCTTCTCTGTTTCCTCCTTCCCCCCCCCCCTTAGTTGAGGAATCCTCTACAGTTTGAGCTTTGGAAGCCCTAGGATTCACATCAGATGTTCTCCTTATATCTCCTCTTTCTTCTCTCCTATCTCCTCCTTCATCAGCATCATCATCCTTATCTTCATCATCACCCTCAAAGAATGTTCTTTGTTGTATTGTAGGTTGATGTGACTCCTTTATCATAGCGTACAGATGCTTCATCCCTTCGTTCAGATGCTCTATTCCACCTTCAATTTTAGAGAATCTTTGATCATTAAACCACTGATTTTCATCAACAGTTTGCTGAATGAAGTCCACCTTGGTAGAAATGGCAGCAATCTCCTTGACACTCTCTGATATTTGAGAATTTGACGTTGTAAGATCAGAGATGTCTGAAGCTACCAGCACGTGAGATTGTTGGATTGAATTCAGCTTCGGGAGGAGAGTATTCTTCAATCCTTCGAGGTCATCTTTCACAGTACCCAGCTGATTTGATACAGAGGTGGTAGATTGAGAGACCACTTGTGCTTTTAGAAGAGTGTTCTCAGCCTGGGTGTCTTGCAATTTCCTTTGTAGATCAGCTAGCTGTTTCAACAAAGCAGTGTTTGTGTCAGTGTGTGCACTCACTTCAATTGCTCTCAGTGGTGTTTCACTCAACTCACGTGCTTGTGTTTCACTCGGTGTTTGATTCATATCTCTCACCACTAACTGTCTTTCAAGATTTTCAGAAGATGTACCTGCATTAAAAATCACCCTAGCCCCTTCAAGAGAGGTCAGTGGTGGTGCAATGGGAGTTCGCAATTCCCGATCCCTGAATGAGTCTGTCAAAATATTTGACATTGTATACTGAATTGCTTCAGGGACAGACTCATCAGGTTGCCTTTCACTTTCTCTAGTATAAACTGCGAGTGAAAAATCCCTTACGGGAGCCAGAGATGTTCCCTCTGGGAGGGGAGAAAATGATTCTATTTGAGTTGGCGAAGAATCAGATTTTCCCTCAGATGCTTGTGAAGGCACTTCTACCGTAACTATGGTAGGCATTGTTTTAAAGTCAAAAGTAAAGTGCTCTCCTGACATGGTGTCTTGAGTGTCATCTATATGGATATCTTCTCCCATTGTGAGTAATGGGAGTGTGCTTGACTCAGTACAAGATGCCATGGCCCTATGGTGAATTTCAATAGATCCACCCTGTTGAGAGGATGTCTCCAGAGACTGTGTAGTGGCCATATCAATGTCCATATCCTTTTGAGAGGATACAGATGGGCTTACAGTTGCCTCCCTATAGGTTCTTCTTTTCTTTAAGGGTGGAGACAGAGCTGTGGGAACACTCATTTCAGCTATATCACTAACTCTTCTTGAACTGGTTTGAATATTAATCTCAGGTTGTGTATCAGGAGTGTTTAACTCTCTGTTTGGCTCTATGACCTAGGTCAGAGATTGTGGTTCTACAACCTCTGGGTCAGCCCTAACAACCACTTGGGTTTGAATTAAAGTACCAGAAGAAGAACCAGAGTTAGGAATAACTACCTGTAGTGGTACTAGATGTGGTTCAGGAACTTGTTCACCAAAGATAGGAAGATTAATAAATTGACTCATCAATGGTGAAACAAGAACAGGTGTATTGAGGAATTTGGATGAGACATCAAGTCTGGTGTAGAATTTGGTGTCTGTGGTTGGAGAGGTTTCAAATCTTGCTTCTCGAAACAGTTCTACCTGCTCAGCAGTGAGAAGATGATTAATGATAAGAGTTAGAAAGCGAGGGTACCAACACTTTACTTTCACACCATTATCAGAATCTCTCCAAGAGTGAGCAAGCCTGTTGAGCAATAGGTTGCACAGAATCTCAGCAAAGTTCAATCTACGACCAAATACTATAGCATAGGCAATATACTGATTAAGACTGGTAATGCAATGAAAGTTTGTTTTTGTGCAGTTACCAAATACCCTAGCTATAGTATCAAAGAACAGATCCCATTCCCTTACAACAAAACTTTTGGACATCTTAACCATTTGTAAGGGACCCTGATAATGAATATTCACGAAGAACTGTGATAACTCATCATCAGTGGGTAAAGGATCAAACCTGTCCTTTGGAAAATGTAAAACATCACAAAATAAATCAAAAGTGACTGTGTATTGCTGGTTTAAAATATTAAACGAAAAAGATTTTGAATTTCCAGCAATAACAACACTTGAACACAAAAACCTTAAAGGATCAATTTTTAGAGGTGCATTGGCACAAATAGCATGACTAATACAAGTCTCGCTATTTAAAAATTGAATCCAAGGTCTAAAGCATTCCACCTTGCATTTTAAAGGATCAAAATACCCAACATAATTATTTAAAACGAGTTCAAAATTAGGATCCATTTTGATAAAACAAGAAATTTTAATAAATTTAAAATAAAATTAAAATTTTAGGGATTTTTAGAATTAATTAAAATTAAATAAAATCCTCAAAATTAAATTTTATCAAAATTAATTAATTTTAAAATTTGATCCTAAATTTTCGAACTTAACCCTTTTGAAAAAGTGAATATGAAATTGGGCAAAGGATTTCAAGAACACACAACACAGTTCAGAATTCACACAGACTTCACTTTTAATCACTTAACACACAAGAAGATTACTCAACAAAGCAAGAACAGTCAAGTCGAAGAGAAATTTTAAGAAAAATTTGACAGCAATTCGACTAAACTACTTGATTTGGAAAGAACAGAAATGTTTTGCTAAGTAAACACTTGAGCAATCAAGAACAATCAAAGCTTTTCTGCAGAAGTGATAGAATTCGAAGGGGTTATTGAAAAACTGATAAGAAAACGATTCAGTAAACTGCTAAGGCAAAAAAAATGATAAGGAATGCGTGTATGTACTGTAAGTATATATATATATATATATATATATATATATATTTATATATATATATATATATATAAATATTAGAAAACTATAAAAAGAAAAAGAAAAGAAATAAACCGTTTTTTTTATTTTAAATTTGAACTGGGAAGACAATCGGGAAGACTTAGGATAGTCTTCCCGGTAGTCTTCCTAGTTCAAATTAGGAAGTCTTCGGAAAAATAATAAAAGAAAATCAGAAAACTAAAATAATTATTTTTAAGTCTTCCCGATAGTCTTCCTAGTTCAAAAACTGGGAAGACTTAGGAAAAGACTTAAAATTAATTAAAAATAAAACAGAAAATGCATAACAAAACAGAAAAATTCTTAGTTTTCCCGGTAGTCTTCCTAGTATAAAACTGGGAAGACTTAGGAAAAATTCAGAATTAATGAAAATATTTACAGAAAAATGCAGAATTAATATAAAAATGCATGAAAAATATATAAAAACCTAGAAACATTCACAGAAAATTTCATAAATCCTAGAAAAATATGCAGAATATTATAGAAATGCATAAAATTAATATAAACTTGCAGAAATATTTAAACAACAATATTTACAATCTGAAAAATATCTAAATAATTCTAAATAAATATATTTTCAATAAAAATACATTTCTCCACTTAAAAAATATGAGAAAAATATTTTTAAAGAAAATAAAATATTCAGAACCATTTAAATCAACAAGCATGCAATTATTAACAAGAATGAACAGTAAAATCACTAAACTACCACAAGAGAAAAATTATTTTTAGACAAGAACAAACAGACAGAGATATTTTCAATCACTAAGACTGTTCAACATACCCAACTTACTAACTAACTTAGTAAATGTGGATTCGTCAAGAGATTTACTGAATATATCTGCAGTTTGTTCTTCTGTGGGTACAAAATGTAACTCCACAGTTCCATTCATGACATGTTCTCTGATGAAATGATACCTGATATCAATGTGCTTTGTTCTCGAGTGCTGTACAGGGTTGTTGGAGATTGCTATGGCACTTGTATTATCACATAAAATAGGGATTTTGTTTAATACACAGCCATAGTCCTTCAATTGATTCCTTATCCATAGGATCTGAGCACAACAGCTTCCAGCAGCAATATATTCAGCTTCTGCTGTTGAATTGGAAACTGTTTGTTGTTTCTTGCTATACCAGGAAATCAACCTACCTCCTAGGAATTGACAACTCCCGGAGGTGCTCTTTCTATCAACAACACTACCTGCATAGTCAGAATCTGTATATCCAATAAGATTAAAATCAGAATCTTTAGGGTACCAGATACCTAGATTAGGTGTACCCTTAAGATATCTCAAGATTCTTTTCACAGCAACGAGATGTACATCTCTAGGGTCCGCTTGGAACCTTGCACACAAGCATGTAGCATACATAATATCTGGTCTACTTGCAGTAAGATAGAGTAAGGAGCCAATCATACCTCTGTAGCTTGTAACATCTACCTTGATAGAATTGTCAGAAGCTCCAAGTTTGATTGCTGTTGAAGATGGAGTCCTTGCTGATGCTGAATCCTCCATGTGATATTTCTTGAGGAGTTCTTTGAGATACTTGGATTGACAAATAAATATACCATTTGACCTTTGACTTACTTGCAATCCAAGAAAGAACTTCAGCTCACCCATCATACTCATTTCAAACTTACTCTGCATTAACTTAGCAAATCTCTTACAGAGATCATCATTAGTAGACCCAAATATGATGTCATCCACATAGACTTGGACTAATATCATATCACCTTTATGTTTCTTTGAAAAAAGAGTTTTGTCTATGATACCTCTAACAAAACCATTTTCTAAAAGAAAACCAGAGAGAGTGTCATACCATTTTCTTGGGGCTTGTTTGAGACCATAGATAGCCTTGAAGAGAAAGTACACAAAGTCCAGCAGCTCCTGATTTTCAAAGCCAGGGGGCTGTTCCACATACACTTCTTCATCAAGCTCACCATTCAGGAATGCACTCTTAACATCCATTTGATAGACTTTAAACTTGGAATAAGCAGCAAATGCTAAGAACATCCTGATGGCCTCAAGTCTAGCCACTGGTGCATAGGTTTCATCATAATCAATGCCTTCAGCTTGTGAATACCCTTGTGCAACCAGTCTTGCCTTGTTCCTTGTAACATTGCCATCCTCATCTAGCTTGTTTCTGTATACCCATCTTGTACCAACTACTTTCTTGTTCTTTGGCCTGGGTACCAGTTTCCAGACTTGCCGTTGTTCAAACTGATTGAGTTCATTTTGCATAGCAATCACCCAATCTGGATCAGTCAGTGCCTCCTCAGTTTTCTTTGGCTCCATTTCAGATAGAAATGCTGAATAGTGACATTCATTCTGAGTAGCACTTCTAGTTTTAACTCCAACCTCTGGATCACCAATGATCAGCTCAAAAGGATGAGCTCTATTCCATACAGTCTGTCTAGGAAGATTTGATCTTGATGATTCGCCTTGAAATTCACTTTGATGTTGTGAGTGACTAGATGATCCTTCATTTGCTCCCCCTGATTTGTTGCTTGATTGCCTAGATGATTCTTCTCCAGTGTTGGTGGTATCTCCATTGTTACCAGTGTTTCCACCACCACCACCATGATCATTATCATCATTGTTATTATCATTACCAGCAATAACTTCAGGTGGGGCTACATCATCTGATTCTGAGTCTGGCAAGTCATCAAACTTCAGCTTTTCAGATGTGTCTTCTTTTTGGATATTAGGGAGCTTAGTGTCATCAAAAGTAACATTGACACTTTCCTTTACTGTGTGACTACCAACCAAGTAGACTCTGTAAGATCTTCTGGAATAACCAACAAAAATAGCTTCTTGTGCCTTGGCCTCAAACTTGCCACGTTTAACATTGTCATCTAAAAGCACAAAGCATTTTGCTCCAAATACATGAAAGTACTTGACAGTTGGTTTCTTGTTGTTCATGATCTCATACAGAGTCTTCATTAAGTCCTTGTTGATTAAAGTTCGATTCTGAGTATAACAAGCCGTATTCGCTGCTTCAGCCCAAAAGTACATTGGAAGTTTAGACTCACTTAACATAGTCCTTGCAGCTTCAATCAAAGTACGATTCTTTCTTTCCACTACTCCATTTTGTTGAGGAGTCCTAGGGGCAGAATACTGTCTTGTTATTCCTTTATCAGCACAAAAGTCATTTAGGACTGCATTCTTGAATTCAGTACCATTATCTGACCTTATGGCTCTCACAGGGAATCTAGAATCCAGCTCAATCAACTTTATATGGTCAATCACCAGGTGTGGGGTCTCATCCTTGGAATGTAGGAATAAAACCCATGTATATTTAGAAAAGTCATCAACAATCACAAGTGCATATTGTTTCTTTGACATGGACATCACATTAACTGGACCAAACAAATCCATGTGCAGTAGCTGAAGTGGTTCAGTTATTGATGATGTGTTAGTGCCCTTGTGAGAAGCTTTCTTTGACTTTCCTTTCTGACATGCCTCACACAGTCCTTCCTGTGTAAATTCCATCTGAGGCAAACCTCTAACCAATTCCCTCTTGACTAAAGAGTTCATGGTTTTGAAGTTAAGGTGAGACATCTTCTTGTGCCATAGCCAACTCTCATCTGATGAAGCTTTAGCATAGAAACATCTAACTTCATCTTGAGATTCAGAGTGCAGATCAGCTATGAACAAGTCACCTTTCCTTACTCCTTGAAGAGTAGGCTTTCCATTCTTCTTGTGAAGGATCTGACATTTCTCTCTTTCAAAGGAAACAGCATATCCTCTGTCACAGAAATGACTGATGCTGAGAAGATTGAATCTCAGACCTTCCACAAATGATATATCTTCAATGATAACATTTCCAAACTTCAAACATCCATATCCTTTCGTAATACCCTTGCTGTTATCTCCAAAGGTAACTACTGGGCCAACTTTCTCAACCAAATCTGATAGCAGGGCTCTATCTCCGGTCATATGCCTTGAACAACCACTGTCAAGAATCCACAAAACACGGTTTACCTGTTTAACTCCCTGCAATATCAAATTGATTAGACCTTCTTCGGAGCCCAAATTTGATTGGGTCCGGCATACTTAAAGAACTGGCCTTTGTCAGGCAAAACAACCTTTTTAGCTACAACTACTTCAACCTCTTTCACAAAAGAGCATTTCCATTTATAGCCAGCCTTAACACATTTCTGAGTAGACTTAGGGATAAATGAATCCACTCTAGTCTTAGGAGGATTAGTAGTCTTAGCTTTAACATGCTTCTTATTATTAACATGTTGACGTGGAGCAGTCTTATCACTAGATACATGCTTACTATTAAAATAAGCATACATAACATTGAAAGCACAAGACATGCAATTAATCACACCACATGCTTTATGAGAAGAATTAACAGCAGGCATGTTAGTTCTACAGTTGTTTTGATCCAACTTATGGATATTTGATTTAGTCTTTTTAGTTGTACCAACTTTGACTGGAGTATCAGATATACACTTGTTGGACTGTTCAACTTCCAAAGCAAGATCTTCTTCACGAATCTCCTCTGCAATGATAATAGAGTCTTCATTCAGAGGTTCTGCTTCGGACTCCTTACAGAAGGGTGTTTCAATACCCTTAAGCACATATGGAACACCCCTTCCTTCAGTTCTGACTCTACAAGGGGAATTAATTCCAAGCAATCCAATGGCCTCATTATAATCATAACCTATACTGACATGATTACCAATAGCTTGTTTATTGAGAATCTCTTTAGCCGTCTTACAAGAGCTGAAATAGGCATTAGCTTTAGTCTTCAGCTCACTAATCTCTTTCTTAAGAATGGTTTCCAATTGAATATAACATTTAACCCTATTCTCAAGAAAAGCTATTTTCTCAATAAGTTCATCCTGATTAACATGCACTAGTTTTAATTCTTTTATCTCATTTTCAAGATTTATGTTTAAAAGAATTATACTATCATTTTCAGTGCATGCACAATCTAAGGTGCCAGCAAGATGACGAATCATTTCAGTATCAGTAAACTTTACCTCTGACATGTATCTAGATGAAGTGATTTCCTCTTTAGCCATTAAAGCAAGGTTCCCAATCTCACCTGCTTCTTCATCACTGTCAGTGTCATCCCAACTCTTTCTTTCAGCAACATAAGCTTTCCCAATCTTGTTCTTCTTGCTAGAATCAAATGTGTTTCTAGTCACTTGCTTTGGCTTTCTGCATTCAGTAGCAAAGTGACCCAACTCATTGCAATTGTAGCATCTGATTGTGCTCCTTTCCACAGTTCCAGTTTTGTAGCCACCCCTTGTGCCACTTGAAGAGGAAGATCCACCTCTCTGAAATCTGGGCCTGAACTTAAGATTGGGATTCCTCTTGAATCTGAACTTCCCAAACTTCCTGACTATCAAAGCCAAATCACCATCCTCCAGCTGATCAAGTTCTTCTAAAGAATAGAAGTCACCAGCAGATTGATCAATGGATGTTAATCCATATTCAGCATCAATAACATTCATGTTAGAACTGGAAGGTTGAACAGCCTTCACTTCCAGTTTCTGTGGGACTTCAGCATCCAGTGCAGTAGAAGTACTAACAATCTTCCCAGTTCCATACAGCTCCCTTTGTTGAATCTGCTCCAGCTCATAGGTCTTCAGAACACCATACAATCTCTCCAAAGCAATCTCATTCATATCTCTTGCTTCTCTAATGGCAGATATTTTGTGCTCCAAATGAGGTGGAAGTGTAAAAAGGAACTTCTTGTTAATCTCCTTGTTGGTGTAGTGCTTCCCATTGAGATTCAGATCATTGATTAATTTGTTGTATCTCTCAAAAACCTGAGAGATACCTTCACCAGGGTTTGATCTGAAATGCTCATATTGTGAGGTGAGAATTTCTAGCATATTCTCCCTAACTTCCTCTGTCCCCTCATTGATTATCTCTATGGTTCCCCAAATATGTTTGGCAGTATCACAATTTAGGACATGATTATGCATGATAGGATCAAGACAATCAATAAGGATCAACTGAAGACAGGAATCCAAGGTAACATCCTCTTTCTCATCAGCAGTGTAATCCGTGGGATCTTTAGGGTACATTCTAGCAACCCTAGTAACAACATTATTCTCAATGAGTTCTCCCTCAATAATCATAGGTACTTTAGGACCGTTCTTCAGCACATCAATGTATTTAGGATTTGCAACCTTAAGAAATAGGAGCATTTTCTTCTTCCACATTGGATAATGCTCCTTGATGAACATTGGGATTTTGACTGTACCCACTTTCTGTGTAGTAGACATCTTTTGAGATTTTTAGGAATAATAAAAAATCAGAGTTTAAGAAAAATCTCAAAACAATTGGATCTTTGATTTGTATATCAATCAAGAGGCTCTGATGCCAATTGTTAGGTCCTGATAAGTTTGTAGAAGGGGGGTTAAATACAAACTATACTGTTTAATCGAAATTTGTCCTTTTAAGATTTAACAATTTAGAACAAATTAATGTGGAATAAAAACTGAAACAATATTCAAGTTAAATAGAAACTCTATTAAACTTGAGGGGTGTTACAATTTTGATCACTGATTACAAAGAACTTGATAAAACAAATCTAGAATAAATTCGACATGAATTTATCTATTTTTGTAATAAAAAGGATCGAATACTAAAAAGTAGTTCGATATAAAATCTAGGGATTATGATCCGCTAGAAAGCTAAAGTAGTACAAGTGAAATGATCCTTATGAATTTAATGATAAGAACTTGTCAAGAATTAAATCACTGAAGAAATGAATTGCTTTGCCGTTGAGAAGTTATGAAGACAGAAGAGTTTTATGTTGAAAAGCTTTTTGTCTTTACTTCTGTTGAGTTGTTTGTAATTGATATGTCTTCTGCCTTGTCTTTTGCTATTTAAACACACTGCATTCATTTCCTTTTAGTCCACGTGCAAGTCACTAAAACAGAATGCAATAAGCCTTGGAAGACTTAGAGGAATACAATGCTTTTGGCCTTGGAAGACTCTCGGGAAGACAAGCTTTGTACATGGAAGACATTCGGGAAGACTGAGATTTTGCCTAGGAAGACAATCGGGAAGACTCACTTGTAAGTCTTCCTAGTTTAACAACTAAGTCTTCCTAGTTCAAAATCTAAGTCTTCCTAGTTTAAATATATTCTAATTTCAATAATTAACTAAATAAATTATGTATTAAATTAATTCTTTGCAGAATTAATTTAATAAATAATATACTTAATAATATTAATTATTTATAAGAGAATAAATATAATTAGTTGCCTTCTCAATTAATTCCAGAATCACTTAAAACTTAGATAAATAACAAACACAATAGTACGTTGACACTCGATGCACTGTCTGGTTCATGAGTGACTAACGACAATGTTTGTTCTTTATCTATTTGACTTTAAGCAGTGATTCACTTCCTTCTCATTCAAGAACTCCGTAATCAGTATCTTTTGCTGTCACCACTTGAAATCTCCGTCACCTTAATAAATCCACTGAGCTTGAATACTTCATTGAGGCTTGATCAACAAATTGAGCTTCTTCCAATGTAGAATCACTTCAAGTCTGTAGATGACTTTAATCTTCATTCTTTGACAGATATAACCTTCTGAGATTCCTGTGACATTTGATTTTTATTATTTACTTATTACATCTTAATTAAAGTTGAGTAGAATCCTCGGTGTTTACAAATAGGCCTAGACATATGCCTTTCATTATGTGTTTCACTTAATTGTCGTTCTTTACATATAAACATGAATGTGAATTGGTACATAAACACAAAATATGAGATTGTCAAAAGCACAAAATATAACAAAAGATACTCGCGTTCAATAACCACATAATCACGTTCAATTAATACATGACATTAGTAAAAAACACAAAATCAAAGTGCCACAAAATATTTAAGGACCGCCACATCCAAAATACATTAGTCGATATCATACTGGTTTAGATAAGTTCTAAAATATTTTGAGATGTGAAAGTGTTCAAATCTTCCAAACTGGATTTTTCCTTAACTTAGCTTGCATTGCCCTCCTTCTTGCCTCAATATTTTTTATAGTTGTTGAGGTTCCCTGGCCTTTGGTATTTGTTTTCTGTGGTAAGTAAAATATTAAATAAAGCAAGTATCATTCAAAAAATCAGATACCAAATTTTTTAATGTTTCGTTTTGAATAATATAATATTAAATAGATAAATAATTTCAATAAAAATATGTGGAAAATTGACCTATACATATTTTCGTTGGACAATAAATGATATCAAGTTGATCTGACCGCTGCAATGACCGCATGCACTGGTTTTATATGCATGTTCAGACATAGTGTGTGTTTGGGGTATCACAAAAAAAGTTGATTTATATCTTAAAATGAGTAAGTGTCATATAAGTGATAAGTTGATGAATTCTTATAAGTTATACGGCTGTTCGGATAAATTTACTTATAAGTTAGTTAAGAGTTTGCTAAAATAAATTTAAAAAAATAATTATTAAATACAATGATTTAAACTCTTGCATTTTAAATTTAAAAAATATTTAAAAACACAAAGGTAAAAATATAAAGTATTAAAAAACAAACAAATCAAGTAATAAGTTAATAAGTTCAGAAAAATATACCTCATTATTAACATTCAACTTATCAACATATAAAGTTATAAGTTGAGGTCATAAGTGTCGACAAACACCGCTGGTAAGCTCTTATTAACTTATAATGTATAAGTTTTACAAGCCAAACATGCCCATAATCTTAAATAAAAAGAAACTATTTTCCTCGTTGTGCAAGCATTTTCAATTCAACAGTATCACACGTAATTGTCATCAATTAATATTTTAGAATTCTAGAAGCCGTTCCTCACTCGTATTTTGATCATTCAACAATTTATAGCTCTTAAAATAAGAAAATAATTGTGCTGCGCCTTAAAAAGGGCCGGATAATATAAAGGGAAAATAAATTTTTTTGTCACTTAACTATTGGACTGTTTAGAAACCTACCACTGAACAAAATTCTTTTTAATAATTAAACATGAACTAATTATGTGATTAGAAGTTAATCATTCCGTTAAAAGTACTTAACGGATGTTAAGTATTGATCCTATTTGTCACTTTTTTAACACGTGGCTGATTAACTGGCTAATTATGTCATTAAAAAACAAAAAGAAAAGAATGTGTATTTGTCAGACACGCACAAACCCGATCATATTCTGTTTCATCGACACACACACACAAAGAGACGAATACAAACCCTAATCGCTGGAATTCAATCGCTGGAATTGCAAGGTATACGAACCCTAATCTTTGCTTTAACTATATTTGTTGAATGTATATCAGGGTTTTTTACACGATATTCAGGGTTTTGTTCTTATTTGATGTATTTAGGTCGATGAATTCAATCAGGGTTGAGATACAACACGGGGGTGAGTTCAATTCGAAGGAAGGCATCTACTACTACAAGGGAGGTACAATCGATAACATTTACAATGTTGATATCAGTGCACTATCGATAGATCGTTGTCTTAATTTTTTACGAGATATTGGGTACGGTAATGGTTTGAAGCTATACTATAAGAAACCTCTGACCACTGGTAAAGAAAGTTATATATTGCTTTGGAATGATGAATCAGTTGAACAACTTCGTAAAGATGTTATGCCCTTAAGTTCTGTTTGTTTGTTTGTGGATCATTGTGCTGAAGAGAAGGTAGATGATGTTGTGGAGGAGATGAATTTTGAAAGTGAAGGGAGTGATTACGAAGAAGAACAATATAGTGATAGTGAAGAGAGTTGTGATGAAGATAGTATTGGGGATGATGTTGAATCAGATAGTGATGAAGAATTAGAAGCAATTAGGGAGAGGAAAAGAATGTTGAAAGAAGGGATGATTGATCCCTTGAGGGAGGGTAATCTTACTGACATGAATATTGGAAATAGAGTGTTTGATAGAGATGAAGAAAGACAACATGAACCTACAAGTGAGTCTAGGACAAAAAACAGACATGATCCAGCATTGTGTGATAAACCTATCTAGCAAGATTTTGTGCAACATGAGTATGAGATGTTAAACAGTTCATTTCCTATGTATGCTGAAAATCAACATCTTGGATGTGACATAGTTGAAAAAATTGCAGAGGAGAAAGATTCAAGTGATTCATTTGATGCAGCTAGTCTGGAGTCATCAGATTCAAGTGATCATGAGGAGTTTGATGTGAATAAGTTGAGGAGAGGCAAGAACAGGAAGAAACAGAAGCCCATTTTCCCTACTTTCAACCCAAATACACCTATGGAACTTATTGATTTTCAACCTGGCTTAATATTTACATCAAGACAGCTATTGAGAGATGCGATTAGAAATTATGGTGCGGCTAAACAGAGAAGAGCGTTCATCAAAAGGAGTGATTTCAAGAGGTTGCAAGCTAAGTGTAGAGATAATTGCAAGTGGGAGTTATGGGCCAGCAGACTGCAGAATGATGAGGCTTACCAGGTCAAAACTTACCAAAGAGAGCATAATTGCATCACAGTAAGCAAACAAAGAATGGTAAAGGCGGATTGGTTAGCAAAAGAGTTTGGTAATATTATCAAGAGCAATCCTAGATGGAAGCTGAAGGAGCATCAATGCTGCACCAGAGAGTTTTGTTGATGAATACTTCAAGAAGACAACATATTTGAAGTCTTATTCACATTTGATGAGCCCAATGAAAGGAAGTAAAGAATGGCTGTTAGCAAAACAAGTTAAATTATTGCCTCCTAAAGCCAGGAGAATGCCTGGAAGGCCAAAAAAGCATAGAAGAAGGGAGGCTGATGAAGTAGGTGGTGGCTGTAGACTGTCAAAAAAAGGTGTTGTAATGAAATGTAGCAGATGTCTAGTAATTGGACATAACAAAGCCACCTGCAAAGAAACTGAGGCCGAGGCTCTAGAGAATCATAGGAAGGCACATGAAGCTAGAAAAGCACAAGCTCAGGCTGTAAGGGCACACTCACTAAGAAGCAAACAAAATGTTAGAAAAAAAACAACACATGTATGATGTACACTTTGCAGTCTAGCTTAACTGATATGTTGCTTATATATGATTTGATATTTAAATTGACATATGATGTATAATTTGCAGACTGCAGGGGCTCAATCATCAACATGTGCTCAATCTTCACTAGGTGTTGGACAAGCAAAAAAAAGAGGTAGACCTCCAAAAGCCAAACAACTCAATCAACAACATCCAACACCTACTTCAAGTCAGCAACCTCGAACAGATCAATCAAGTCCCCAGGCTCCTTCAACTCAAGAGGTTCCAACAGAGGCAGCTCAAAAGAAAAGAAGGGGAAGACCTCCAAAGACTTCAAATACTCAAGTTTAGACAAGGAAAATGCCAGCTGGTATGGGAATTTTCACTGGGGATGATGGACATACTTACATGTCCTCATCTAGGTCCACAGTTAGATTGACAGATTCAGAACCAAACACCACTACTCAAGATGCAGAGCAGATGTCAAGACAACCATCTAAATCTAGGTCCACAGTTTGAAGAATGACTTTGTTACTTTCCTATTGTCATCTACCTTATTGCTGCTTTATGTTAGCTTGTGACTTTCCCAAGTATTAGTTTCTTTTCATGAACAATTTGTAGGATGCTTTTAATGTTCTGAACAATCTTTTGAATGTTAAATCATGTTCAATCAGTTTCAATGATGAAGAATGTTAAATCATGTTTTGAACAATCTTTTGAATGTTAAATCATGTTAAATAAAAAGAGCAAAATATAGCCTAAGGGTTGAAAGAATGTTGAAACAATGTTAAATCATGTTCTGAAAAGAATGTTGAAAGAAGGGATGTAAAATAAAAAAATAAAAAAACAAAAAAAACACGTCAGTAAATATAGCCACGTAGGAAAGTTAACTTTAACGGAATGTTTAAAAATAAAAAATAAATGTAACGTTAGTGCTTAAAATTAAAAAGAATTTTGTTCAGTGGTAGGTTTCTAAACAGTCTAATAGTTAAGTGACAAAAAAATTTATTTTCCCTAATATAAAGTATGTAGATTCTTTTTTTAAAACTATTTTTACACTAAAAAAATATATAGCATAATAATTTATATTATTATTCCTTCAATTTAGGATACAATTATTAAATTAAATCTTTATATATAATAAGCGTAAATAAGATCTTATCCAAAATTTTGGTAGTCGGTCTGCCCGTATGACCACCAAATTAATAAGAGCCGTTAGATGTTAAATAAATAGATGAGGACCGTTGGATCTAATATTAAAAATTATATTGATTAATAGTAGGATTATATTTAAATACTAAAAGGTGTATTTTGATAATTTATATCCATTATAAATGAGTTTTCTAAATTGAATAGAAATCATTATGTAAAAATTCGTAATTATCTTTACTCTTTAGTTTATGGTTAGGTCTAGTTAGATAATAATTATTAAACAATCATTAAATTAAAGATAATTTCGTTAGATTCGCGTGGGCCGTAAAATCGTCAAATTCTGATGTCTAAAACTCAGAATAGAGCACAAATAGTAAAGTGAGTATCTAAATTTTAATAAATATTTTTTTATTATTGTAGCACCAATTTAAATTTGTTTCCCTGATCATTTTAAATTTATAAATTCTATGTTACTTTCAATAAAATATTAAAATCAATTTAAGAAAAAGTTCAAATCGATTTGGTCCGTGTACGATCACTATACGTCCAAATTATTAAATACCGTTAGATCTTAAATAGATAGATGATAATTGTTAGATCTAATATTAAAAAGTATATTTGATTAATGATAACATTATATTTAAATACTAAAAAGTGTATTTTGATAATTTTAAAAAAATTATGTAAAAATTCACAAATATCTTTTCTCTTGAATTTATGGGTAGTTCCAGTTAGATAATAATTGTTAAACAAAATATCAAGATAATAATTCTTATCGATTACAATATTAAAAATTATCAATATAATGCTCATGCTAACAATAATACACGTGGACCGTATGTTATAAAAGACGTATGAGAAGTCATGTACATCAATGAATTTATAACACTTTTTTTTATTAGTATTAAACATAATACTTTTTTTCCTGAAGTAACATAACAATTTGATTCATCCAAATTATACTACCAAATCAATAGGTACCGTTGATCTTAAAATAAATGAATGAGAACTATTAGATCTAATATTAAAATTTTTATTTTAATAATATAAATTAAATATGAATAGGTTTCCTAAGTTGACTAAAATTCTCAATATAAAAATTCTTAAGTGTAAATTCTAAGTTGGGTAGGTTTATTTGATTGTTGTTCTATACTTTAATTCTAAGTTGAGAAGTTTTATTTATTTTAATTATATTCGTAAGTTGAATATAACTATGGTTAAAATTCGTAATTTTATTTTTTCTTTAGTTTCAGGGTAGTTGTAAAATTGTTTAAATCTTATGTTTAGAACTCAAAACACAACATAAGTAATGTATGAAGCGTATGAAACGTAATAAATAAAGTCTAAAAACTAATAACATAAAATTATAAAAAAATTATAAATTAATATAATAATAAATATTAAAAAAAACCCATGAATTGCATGGGTTTTAAGATACTAATATTAAAAGCCTTAATCAACCAACCTACTCCAAATTGCCTTGGAAGGGGAGATGACCGAGAGAATTTGGGTGTTTAAAAGTACGGCCAGGGACAATTAATACAATAATTTTGTGAAAGCAATGACTATTAGTATTTCTGTAAATAATGTTATTTGATCGAATAAATTATATCCTTATATGTAATTTGGAGTAGAAGGGGGGGGGGTTGAATACAAACTATACCGTTTTATCGAATTTGTCCGTTTTAATATTAAACAATTGATGATCAAATTTTGACGGAATTAAATGAAACATAATTCAAGTTAAATATAACTTATATTAAACTTGAAAGGTGTTACAAATGTTGGTACTGATTACAAGATTAAATCTCAAACTAATTAAAACAAATCTAGAATAAATTTGACATGAATTTATCTATTTTTGTAATAAAAAAAATATAACGATAACGATAGTTCGAGATTCGTTTTAGGGATAAAGATCCGCTAGATAGTCAATACAATACAAGTAAATGATTTCTAGTGGTTTGAATGTAACAATAAGTTCTAGAAATAATTTCTTGATTGAAGAAATTAAGCTCGGCAGTTTTTCTTGTTCTTGACAGAAAGTGTAGAATGATGTAATATGATCAGTTGTGATCTTTTCATCCTGATTCACTTTGGTAAGTTAATCCAATAGTAAACTGCACGTGCATTGGCTGTAAAAGTAGAAAGACTATTATTAAAACAGAAAGACTATTTCTTTTTAATAGAAAGACTATCTTTGAAATTAGAAAGACTACTTCTAATACTATAAAGACCATCCTTAAGTCAAAAATACTTTCTGAAATATTAATTAAAACCAGTAAGACTTTCGCACTACACCATAAATGGCCTATGACAAGCCCTGAAAACTGTTGGCAAATGTCCAAAATATGTTGCTGTAGGCCCAAAAATTGCAAAGCCAACACTTTTTTTGTGTTGGTTTTTTTGATGTTGCCTTTGGGGTCTATGCCAACATTATCATCCTCTATGGCAACATGAGTTTTGGTGTTGTAATAGACTGCTATGGCAACAATATTTTTACCCTATACCAACATAATATCTATGTTGCCTTTGTGTTATATTTTCAGTAAAATGAAGTGGGACCCACCATTGGCCCACAAAGTGGGCCCCGCCCGTGGGGTCCAATGTGGGTACAATTTGGGGTCCAGTGTGGATCCCACATTTATGCCAACGTAATTTTTAGCTCTAGCAACATTTTGTTATACATTATTTGTTCTATTTGCCAACACTTTATAGCATCAATAGCAATAATTTTCTATTTACAATTAAAAACACGCAATCTGTATATATAAATACCAGACCAACCAAATCAACAAGACTATAGCCTAAATGACAATTAATTTATATATGTCCTTGAAGTTAAAATGTATGCTTCTGTACTCAAGTTTCATAAAGAACACAGAGAATGAGACAAATAAGAATGATACATTTTCTAAAGCTTCGAAGACTGTGCACATGTTGATATGTTGGTAACAGTTTTCTAGTGAATGTTATTATATCAGTGAACAAATCACAAATGTATATATGTCCTTACATGGCTTTCTCCTGTATTATGTTAACTGTTCAAATCTGCTTGTTCCATTATAATGTTCGAAACTTGAACGTAATCCTATCAAATTGTGGCAAGTATTGTCACAGGGATATGCACAGTCGATTTCCTTGGTGGCTCTTCGTCCAAAGTACCAATCGCCAACTGCTTCTGCAATTGTCTGCAACAATGTACATATTAACTGACTGATCACACCGTTAAACCTTAGTATAATTGTTTTGGAAGAAGAAAAGAATAGTTGTGAACCTTATTGTTTACTCTTGGGGAGTCTGCTCCAGACCATGTCTCCTCTGACTCGCTTTGGCAATGAGCAAAACAAGAATTTATAAACAATCCCCTTCGATGTGAGTACTCCATGAAAAATCTCAAAGCATTAAGCATCACCTGTCTGAATCCTAAATTACTAAATATGTTCAGTAATCAGCATCCGTTGATGATTTATAATTGACAAATATGGTAAGGATATGATGCCAATAAGAGAAAAGTCGACAATGGCTTACACAATTAGATCACTGGATAGTGGATTCTGTTTGCAATGATTCCAAACTCCATGCGGATCAGCTGAAGTTGGCACGAGTATGTGATGAAACTGTCCAGTGAATAGGGTCAAATATCTGTTATACTTCTTAACAACATTGACTAAAAAGGAAGGTTTGTATGATGTACGCCTGTACAAAGTTGAAAATTGCAGTAAGTAAAGAAAAATATTTCTACCTGGTAAACATCATATGTCGTGTTTAAGATGAACAAAGGTGTCCTTATGTATTGCAATGCATACTGTGGGAAGATGCACTGGAGAATGGTTTGTATACAGTTATATATAGTAACAAATTAGATAAATAGTTTTTAGAAAAACTATGAAAAAATCTCTTGATATCTTACCAGTTCGGGATAACATTCAGACATGGTGCAGTTATTATCCATATTATCGACTACTCCCTGCAACATTAGCACAAAAATAAAGTGGACGAATTAGAAACTTAATGTGGGTAAGATAAAGCAGTTTCTCTAGATTTTCTAGAGGGAAATATCAACAGAGCCATGTACTATCTTATTAGTTTGTAGATAACTAGTGAAGTTATCGCAGTGCAAAAAGACTACCAAACCCCCTGCAGAGCAGCCACCAAGGAGAGCCTGGACACATTAAAATAAATTTAACACACATTTTCCAGTAATTTTAAGTAAGATTCTTTTATAAAGAAGGTATCATCTCATAGCCATCAGTAATATGACCAAAAGGTACAACCCGTACTTTTCAGAGGCTTCATTTTTGAGTTTCAGATCACTTAGTATATTTATTATAGGTGAAACTGAACATGTGTATAAAGCACCCTCTAAGGCCATTCGTCCCATTTCCTAGATGATTAAAGATGGTTCTCAATTTTTATCTTCTGTTCTTATAATGATCCATGGGAAGCCAGAAGACAGATTATCCATGGGAAGCTAGAAGTATAAAGAATTCAACATAAATACGTGGACAATGCAAGAGAGCAAATCAAGAACAGGTATCGCAGCATACCAGAAACATTACTAATGAGGTTTGATCTGAAAGTCATTGTCCGGTATATATGACTAAAATCAGCATTGCAACGATTGACAGCTTCCAGGTGTGTAGCAAAGTGACAGTTCATGAAACACATGATACGATCATACACTCTCAGCCGCACACCAACACCACCCTGGATAGGAAAATGCAGCAACAAAAATTATACTAAAATTAAGGTCATGAAAAATAGTAAGGGACTGAATATTCTGTTTCTTTCCTGGAAAAAAACCTTATACCTTATTACCAATTGTACGACCTAAAAATCAGGAAAACATTTCATTGAAACTAGAAATTCACTGTTGTCTCCACATGTAGTCAATGAAAATGCATTCAGCCTATCTAAGTAGTTCTTCTTTTTTCTGCTTGTTTAAGACAGAAACCATACTGTAGTAAATTTAGCATCCTACGTGAATCTCATTGCAACAAAATAGTCACACAAGTGGTTATTTTTAAAAAAAATTGTTGAAGTCTTTAAGGGGACATAACTCGTGAGAGTAGTTATAACTTGGACATTATAGTAATATATAAACCTTTGACACTAAATCTTATTTGAATTAAGATTATTTAAACTAGCTAAGATAAAAAGGTAAAATAACAAAGGAAAGGCAGGTTACCAGCAAGACAACAGAACCATAAAAAACGGAACAGATATCTACAATCAGTTTTAACACAAATCTTATAAATCCCTTATAAATGTATCATCTAACAAGAACTAGTCATACAAACCCATATATAAAATCCAAATATTTACCAAATTTCAATATCTTAAGTATTAAAGCTAGACACAATTAACACCCAATTGTTGTGACACCCTCCAAACCCCGGGTACAGGTTTGGGAGGTCACCCGACCAACAACTCACAATATACTGAATAAAACACATGCATAATATAATAATAACATAAAATACCCCTTATCCAAGACCGCATCCAGATTATGGCATTGAACACAAGCTTCTACCATCTTTTATTATTACAAACCAGTTTTATCAGAGTTATTACATCACAACTTAAGTCCAGAGCTAGACATCTAGTCTAACAAAACAAAAACAAACAACTACCCTGCCAAGGACAATCACTCGAGGAGCTCTCCTAGCTGCCGGTGAACTATCCGTCATGCTATGCCGACTCATACTCTCGCTTCACTGGAATAGGGTTATAAAACAACAAGAAAGAGTGAGCCAAAAGTGCTGAGCAAATATCATATATATATTCAATGCAGTTTCATAACGAAAAGGAATCACAAGAATTTGAATCAATGCACAATGCATGATTATATCAATCTCTTCTGAAGAAAACAGATTAGAATTGGATTTTTATTTATCTCATTCAAATCAAATGTTGAGCTGCTGGCCAGCCATGCATCAACCCCGGACCTGCTTATAGCAAAGCCCTCCACGGGATCCTTGGCCATCCTGGCCATAATTATCATCGACCAAAATTTGGTCCGACCATTGCTGGTCTATTTTTCAAAAACAATTCCAATTATATCAAACACATAAGCAATACAAGCTTCAATAATAATCACAACAAGAATAAAATAGTATAACAATATCAAGAGCTTCATATGACAATAAATCACAACGAGGGTGAAATGACAATAGCAAAAGAGTTTCATCTGACAATAAATCACAACGAGGGTGAAATGACAATAACAAAAGAGTTTCATCTGACAATCAATCACAACGAGGGTGAAATAATATGAAAAATTGCAAAAGAGCTTCAACTGATCAAGATCAAGTAAGGTCCGTGAAACAAGTTCGGAATGGTTTCCAAGAACAACACATCCGTCTCAAGAAATATCAAGGTTATAGTATACACAAGTGAATCGAAGGTGAGGATTCTCAATATTCAACAAGATTGTGGATAATCAAAGGAATCAGGAATTTTTCATGGCAACAATGTTATTGGTTCAGATACGGACAAGAATTGAATCATTGGGGTTGGTTTGATAACAACATACATATAATAACTCAGAGTAAAATTACTCAAGGATTTGTGAAAGAAATAGACACTTTTGTCTGGTTCGACGTAGTCAACTTCTACCATTGCTATTCTACCTTCTCCTTTCCCTTTCCCTTTCCCTTGTCTCGGGAACTCGATTCTAAAATACATATCTCATATTAGTACATCTCATCATTAATACTAGCCTCGAAATATCACTCGTAATCATTTTAAAAGTCTAAACAGCCTATTGGTACACTTCCGAGATTTATCGAACGCCCGACCTATTTTTCCGATAAGCAAACTCAGACACAACTCTTTATATAAAACATTTACGGACTCTAAACACATTATTCCACTTTATATAAACCATATAGCACTTATAAATATTTTAAAACAATATCCGAGGCTTATTTGAATTTAAATAAGTCACAAACAAATTTTTAAATCAAAAAATCGGATTTTTAAATCCAATATAAGTATTTAAATGCAAATAAATCAATTAATAAAATTAATTGACACTCTTTAAATGCTCAAACTATTTTTAAATAATAAAACAGGTTTGAAAATAATTAAACTGAATTTTTAATTAATTAAATCTAATTAATAATTAATTTTTAAGAATTAACTGATTAAAAGAATTAACCAATTAATTAAATAAATCAATTATTAATTAAAAAAAATTAAGTCTAATCAATTTTCGAATTTAAAATAATAAATATAATTTTCCAGAATTTTCTGCAATTAAAAATATATTTTTAAAATAAAAATATGTATTTTTAAAGATTTTAAACTATTTTCGAATTAATTTATAAAATAAAATTCAAAAACAGTTTTCTGAAAATGAATTAGGGTTTCGAAGATTGAAACCGGGTCAAAATTTTCGGGTAAACGGGTCGCCAAGAACTGAAACGGGTCGCCAAGAACAACCAGAATTTTCCAGAATCCGGCGACCTTTTCCAAAATCCGGCGAGCCAAAAACTGCACAGAATTTGGGGCTTTTTATATCAAAACACTCCTGACAACCATACCAATACATTCCGATAAAAAACAAACCAAAAACATTGCCGGAATCAAAAAGCCGACTATTTTCCGGCGAGCTTAAACAAATTTTCCGATCTACAATTTTTGTACATAAAACTCTACGTTCTTTATGTTAAAATGAAGCTAAGAACACATACAACAAAAGCCCTCCATCATAAAGAATGTCAGATCAACAACAAGAACGGACTATTCAAAAGAAGAATTTGGGTCAAAACCCGAAAATCAAACCCGTAAAAATCGAACATAAACATGAAATGAAAACATGGATTCTTGCTAATTAGAACCCTAGGAACATGTTGTAAGCAACCAATTGAACGGAGAATCAACAGAATGAAAATCCCCAATTCGAACATAAACCCTAATTTTAATTCGAATATTGAAAAATTCTTAATAAATCAAAAAATTACCAGATGATGATGAGGTTGAAAGATTCTGAAACTATAGCTCAAGATCTTTGATTTGAGTACTTGAACTTTGGATTTGGATTTCAATAACACTTCAAAAGTTGGTTCGATTATTCAAGAACACGAAGAACACGGTTCGGGAATTTTGTATTTTTGTATATTTGTAATACGGATTATATGAGGTATAATGTACGATTCTCCTTTTTATACTTAGTGAAAAATAATACCCTACACGACATTTTTGGATCGATATAGATCCACTGGATCGTTTAAAAACCCTAATTAGGTTAAAATCACGTTTTACGAAAAGATAATTATCTACAAAGACTGATAATTATCCAAATCAGTACATATCATTATATAACTAATGCTCAAGAATACTGGGGCTATAACAGATGAAATATTGATATAAACGACATATCCGTTACCCTGGACAATTAGGGTTTGGAACAATTTTTCCCTTTTTGAACAAAACGAATTATACTGACAAGATCAATTAGATAGGGATGAAATGATACGAATAATTCTTTCGATAACGATTCGAATACGAAAGACGAAAGGATAATAATGATGTACAAAATTTCAACGGGGCCCTTGAATTTACAAAACGGGCTCAAAACTGAATAAGATTCCAAACGACGAAATATTTGGAAGGGGCTTTCGACTCACCAAATAACACATAATCACTTCATAATCGTAACTTATTAATACTCCAAATATCCCACAATAATTATTCTCCACAAAAATATAGTTTATATATATATATATATATAAATCATGGATATTACAGTTGTAGTCCTTATGCCTCTTTAATACAGTGCAAACAGGAAATAGTAAAAGTAGTCTTATGTTTAAATGCTATAAGGGAATTTATACTTGTACCGCTTGCAACAATGCAAAGACATTTACCCAACAGTAGCACCACTGACTATAACCTTCACACCTGATTGTGCATCCGATTTAACGAGCTCTTCAACCTTTTCTTCTTCGGTTTTTGCATAATTTTCAAGCTAAAAGACATACATAGATAAAGATGACAAGGGAGTCATGTAAGAATGTAAGAAAATGAGAAACTTAAATTTGACTTCTTCAACCAAGTAATACCTTCAAATCAATTAAAAACACAAAAGTGTACATTAAAAACACTGAAACAGAGTAATACCTTAAAATCCCCAAATTAAAGCCCTAAATTATAAAGAACCCTAATTCACTTGAAAAACCCAAATTACGGAATGACGTAAGCAAATAATCTGAATCAAAGAAAAATATCACTTAAATCAAAATGAAAATCAATTAACGAGGAGGGAAACAAAGTGTGTGAGCGAGATATAGATCTGAGTAATACCTTCAAATTGAAACCCTTAATCGAAGCCAAATTGAACACTCAATCAGCCGGAGAGAGAGAGTTGATACAATTGAGAGAGGGTGCTTGTTGTATCAAAGATTCAAAGAAAAAAGGTGTTTTTTTGGGAAGAAAATGGCGGTCTTTTTGCCGCCGATAAGTTTTCATCTAGATTTGGGTAACTATCCTACCGACTACATAGGTTACGTTCGTCTTAAATATAACTTTTAAGTAATATTGTTGCGTAAAATATAGATGTGCAAGTGTACACAATCGCAAACAAGTAATATAGTAGTGAATACCAGATTTCGTTCCTCCAGGACTGTATATTTGTATTAATCGCAAACTAATATCAAGCAATTCGGGTATCGAACATAAGAATAGGTGTGATGATTATTTTTACTAAACTAATTAATAAAACTAAATTAACCAACTAAATTATACTAACAAAGAGATTTTTACGAGATTTAGATATGAGAAGATAAGTCAGGATAATTACTTTCCCCTAACACATGAAAATCAGTAAAAGAGTCGCGTAGCACTATATCAAATCCACAGTTCACTAGCTAGAATTTAATGGTCATAGGTTTCTCTCGAAATCACTATGATATAATTCCTATCAAGTAAACTAACATATGTCTATGCCAATTTACTCCTCAGAATACAATTAAGCACAAATTCTCACAGCTATGCATGGTCACAATATATATCTATATCGTAACAATATTATATTCAAAGATATAAGCATGCACCATTCAAGTTTTATGTCAATTAATTATAAATCTCTCGATATTATAATTAACTCATTAACCCACTAAAGTTGATCAGACAATAACAAGTATTAGCATGAAAAACACTTGAATGAATTAACTATAGAACTGCATACAGTACTATTTAACAAAGAACCAATAATCCCATGCTAGGGTTCCATAAAAATCCCAACTTAATAAATTAGTTCATAATCAAGATCTCAAAACAATCCAAGAATCGATAGCACATAAACATGATTAAAAGAGTTAAGGAGAGAATTCTAAACACAAAGATGAAGAAAACAAGTCCAGTTGAACGTCTTCAATGGCTGAATCTCCTTCTTCAAACTTCTTCTTTTTCTCTCTTCCTTGTGTGTCTCTCTTTTTCTCTTATATTAGGTCTGATGTATATCTAATAATCTCTAATATAAGTATTTTTAATTATTTAATCCAAATACAAGGAAATTTCCCAAACAGAATTGAATTCCAATAATAGAAATTCGTAACTGACTGTTGGGCTCTGTTTCTGGACTGGTACAGCTGGGTTTTAATATCAAGGCCACTTCTAAAATAAATCTCTTCTCATAAGCTTTCTGTGGGCTATTGAATCGTCTGAATCGGACTTATAGAACTCCAGTTATGGCCCAAACAGTGTGAACTGCGCAAGTGGGTCATCAAATCCGAATTTTAATCAAATTAATCTCCAACTCTTGCCATTTAAGCTCCAAGCCTTCCTTTATTAAAACTCCTTGATACCTACAATAAAACATTATAATTTATTAAATAAAAGTCCAAATCAATACAAAATAACTTTAATACAGGGACAATATTAAGATAAAGCACACGCTTATCACATCCCCACACTTAACATTTTGCACGTCCTCGGGCAAAGAAGAAAGAAACTCTAAGTCCTAATATAACTATTACCACTTCCGTAGGTGATCACGGTTGAATTTGGCATATGAAACAAGTCCTTTAAACCCCTAGGCAGCCCTAGTGGACGAGTAAGGTCTCGTGAGGGTTTATAGTAAATCTACCCACACAATCTTATTTGGGTTGACTGCCAAGTCTCAAACATGAAATATATCATAGCACACCACACATGCAAACTTAACCATGCAATAGCTCTTATATGTCATATAATGCAATTCCTCAACTTTACACACCAACACAACTATTCAAGTACGCGCACATAGTCTAAAAGACTAAAATATATCATGAATAATATCAAAGTCTCAATCAACAAGATAATAGCATGCTTTAGATGGAAAAATAACCTCACAAACACTCAAAGCACACAAGTGTTTAGGTGCAACTGTATCACTCAAGTTCAATCAAATGCACATGTGCTACCATAAGCTTGCTTGTCCACCAAAATCTCTAGACTTCGTGTTCGTATAAATCAAAAGGTCTTTGTCAAGGGTTGTAACGAAGCTTAGGTGAGGGGTAGGAAAATGAAAACGCTGCAGTTCGCTAAACTTGACAACTAATATAGCATAATGTTCATATACACTTGAAGCACTCAACATGAAACTATCTTGAGATATCATCCCACATAAAGATATAAAACCCGTAAATTTCACATTGTAAGAACCATCGAACATACACTCTCTTTTCTTTCTTTTTTTTCTTAGAGAGATCTTCCCTTTTTTCATTTTTTTTCTCTCTTTTTTTTTCTCTTTTTTTTTTGACCTTTGTGACTTTATTCGAAATGTCACCAACAAGAAGTAGTCAAACCAATTCAAATCCCACCAAAATTCACACATTAACAAAGATATCCCCACACTTAATATTTTACCAGTCTCAAGTATATATCACAATGCTCTACTAGTCAATCAAGACAAGAACAAATAAATAAGCTTAAGATTTAGATGGTGATATACAAAGAAAAAGGATATAGGCTCAAGGGGGTTCACTAAGGATTATATTTTCAGGGTACTGTTTGGAAGAATACGGTTAATCCTAGTGCCTTTATCATTTTTACACAATACACGATATCAATACACACACGACCTGGTTTAAAGCAAGTTCTAGAGCAACATGCACAATGACGAATAACTCACCACAAACAAATAGATTGATATAAAAGTGCATCAATCCTGAATTAAGGCTCAAAATCTCACAGGTGATAGCATGCTAAACTCATCAAAATTGACAATGACATACATTCAAGTTTTGAAATTTCGCAAGCACATACAAGACATCATCATGTATAAGGTATTTTACGCCAAGGAGACAAATATATGACACTCGCAAAACAAGTCTACATGATGTGTACTTATCCTTATTTACATGTTATATTGACAAGACAATCAATTTTTTAATTTTTCTAATTTTTTTGTGTTTTTCTATTTTTTCAACTATCCTAAAAAAGTCTAACAAATTAAAAAAGAAAAAAAATCCTAATTTTATTTTTTATGTTTTTTTTATATTGGAAACCCCTCCCCACACTTAAGCGGTTCATTGTCCCAAATGAATAAAATATATACAATAAACTAACAAGATCCTAAAAAAAAATACAAAAAGAATTAAAAAAATATATATATATACAAAGAAACTAATAAGATCCTAAAAAATACAAAAATAAAATTAAATAAAAAATTATATATACAAAGAAAGGTTCAAAATACTCCCATAATTCCGCATGAAGTGTCCATTGAAAAATATTGTGTAAGATAGCCTCCTCTTTCCATGTACTATGCTCAAAATCACGGGTTGCCTCCCAAGAAGCGCCTTTCTTTAACGTCTTTAGCTAGACAAGAAACTAACTTTTTCAGTTAATAATTTTACACCACAGTGTAAAATTCCACATTGCATCCCTTAGTGGCTATTTAATAATCTTTCTCGGAACCACGTCCTTGGCAACAAGATTCAGCCTCCAATGCTCATCAAAAGTGCTTTTGTCACTGCCCACACTCTTTATTTTCATATCCAAAGAATAAATATTATCTCGAATATATGAAATTATCCATCCACTGCCTGACTTGTGCTTTTTCAAAACCTCCAAAAATAATTCTTTATCAGGAGCTAAATCTGCTGAGATAATGATGGATGAAGTCGGAGATGTCAACCTTCCATGTTGTTTAAAAGAACCCATTACAGTATCTAAAGAGCACACAATATCACCAAAATTTGAAATAGTCCGTCCAAGACCTATCTTGTGCTTCTGTAGAACCTCAAATAAATTTTCTTTCTTGTCCGGAGGTAACTCCGCTGAGATGATGATAAAACATGTCGCAGATGAGATCGAATAAACTTCTTGAGAATGAGAGGACACCAACTTTAGTTCCAAATCAGGTGGTTCTTCAACAGATGCTTTTGGAGGTTTTACTTCTGCAGATAGCATTTCCAATGACTCGAAATAATGCACTGTCTCTGTATCTTGTGAATTAACCTCCAATAAAGTTGGATTCTCTTCTTCATTATTTTCATGTCCGAAATCTAGAATCATGGGCTGATCCAAAGGATCTTCATAAGAATTTTTCTCTATTTATCAGAAACTATAACATCCTTTACAAATATTGTTGAAGAGTCCTCTACATATCCTTCATGATCAGATGTTGTTTGAGAGATCTCCACCTGTTTTTCGCTCTCAGCAAATACACAACGAAACACACCTTCAGAATGCTCTATCTGAACTTCTTCACAATTTTCAACATCAAATGGTAGAGAACCTGGCGTTTGATTTCTTAACTCGTCAACTAAATCCCGAACTTTATTCCCAAAATTCCTTATTGAATCTGATTGAGTTTGGATAATATCTTGTTTTTCAATAGCTTTCTTCAACGAAGTTTTCAGAGAACTATATTGATCTTCTTCTTCAGGCTCTTGCTGTAGAGGTTGCTGAAAACATGGATAGTTAGAGTTCATTGATGAAGTTCCAAGATATGCTCCTTCATTGCTCCATGAATTGTTCGGAGGTTGACTCCATGATTGGTTGCAAGAATTGGAATATGGGTTACTCCAATTTTGATTACCAGCAAAACAAATAGAGTCTGGATTGGAAGGACAATATATAGTCATAGGTATGAGCACCGAAACAATACACACACGAAACATTGTCAGCTTGGCTCCGTGGTGGACTTGGTGGTTTCCACATTGGTTGAGTCATTCCTATGCTCAAATTCTTTACCATCTCTGACACTGAAGATAATCTAACCTGCAAGGAAAGAAATTCTTGGTCTCGTGTAGCGCAATCTTCATCATACGTCATAGCCATAGCTTGTGGAAAATACATAACTCTATGTTGTCAAACCTGCCAAACAACTAGAATTATCCACGTAAGCACACAAAAACAAACCAAACTGCAAGATGATTAACTTTGAAATAAACACTATAACAGTCCCCGGCAGCGGCGCCAAAAACTTGTTACGTAAAATATAGATGTGCAAGTGTACACAATTGCAAACAAGTAATATAGTAGTGAATACCAGATTTCGTTCCTCAAGGACTGTATATTTGTATTAATCGCAAACTAATATCAAGCAATTCGGGTATCGAACATAAGAATAGGTGTGATGATTATTTTTACTAAACTAATTAATAAAACTAAATTAACCAACTAAATTATACTAAAAAAGAGATTTTTACGAGATTCAGATATGAGAAGATAAGTCAGGATAATTACTTCCCCCTAACACATGAAAATCAGTAAAAGAGTCGCGTAGCACTATATCAAATCCATAGTTCACTAGCTAGAATTTAATGGTCATAGGTTTCTCTCGAAATCACTATGATATAATTCCTATCAAGTAAACTAACATATTTCTATGCCAATTTACTCCTCAGAATACAATTAAGCACAAATTCTCACAGCTATGTATGGTCACAATATATATCTATATCGTAACAATATTATAATCAAAGATATAAGCATGCACCATTCAAGTTTTATGTCAATTAATTATAACTCTTTCGATATTATAATTAACTCATTAACCCACTAAAGTTGATCAGACAATAACAAGTATTAGCATGAAAAACACTTGAATGAATAAACTACAGAACTGCATACAGTACTATTTAACAAAGCACCAATAATCCCATGCTAGGGTTCCATAAAAATCCCAACTTAATACAATAAGTTCATAATCAAGATCTCAAAACAATCCAAGAATAGATAGCACATAAACATGATTAAAAGAGTTAAGGAGAGAATTCTAAACAGAAAGAAGAAGAAAACAAGTCCAGTTGAACGTCTTCAATGGCTGAATCTCCTTCTTCAAGCTTCTTCTTTTTCTATCTTCCCTGCGTGTCTCTCTTTTTCTCCTATATTAGGTCTGATGTATATCTAATAATCTTTAATATAAGTATTTTTAATTATTTAATACAAATATAAGGAAATTTCCCAAACATAATTGAATTCCAATAATAGAAATTCGTAACTGACTGTTGGGCTCTGTTTCTGGACTGGTACAGCTGGGTTTTAATATCAATGCCACTTCTAAAATAAATCTCTTCTCATAAGCTTTCTGTGGGCTATTGAATCGTCTGAATCGGACTTATAGAACTCCAGTTATGGCCCAAACAGTGTGAACTGCGCAAGTGGGTCATCAAATCCGAATTTTAATGTAATTAATCTCCAACTGTTACCATTTAAGCTCCAAGCCTTCCTTTATTAAAACTAATTGATACCTACAATAAAACATTATAATTTATTAAATAAAAGTCCAAATCAATACAAAATAACTTTAATACAGGGACACTATTAAGATAAAGCACACACTTATCAAATATACAGGTAATTTATTATTTTAAAATTATTCATTCAAACGTTTTTTTATAAAATTATCATAATTCACCTCTTTAGTAAACTGTAAATTTTAATAAAAGTATCATAGTTCTTTTATTTGAAAAGTTATTTATTTACTAATATTATTTATGAAATGACATTATTACTCCTGACGACCAAACTACTAGAACTCCCTTAATCTAATTATATATAAAATAGTATATAATTAATTGATTATCATATAAAAGAATTATTCAATTTATATTTTAGTAATAATACAAATATAATTATTCAACTTTAAAAATATGTGCAAGAAACATTATATTATATATATTTATCCAAATAAATATTTTTAGAAAAACTATTATCAATTTTAAATTTGTTAAATAATGATGTTCTAAAAATATAATTATTCTCCTCAAAATTTACATTTAAATTTTTTTAATTTATTATTCACTTCTTTTGGCATTTATCTAATCTTTTTAAAAGTTCTTAATTATTTTTTTATCAAAATCAGTTAGTTTTCATGTCAAATGAAAAAAATTTGTTAAAAATTAAAACTGATTATAAGAAAACTACGACAACATAAAATCGTACATATTGCAACATACAAACACTTTCATTTTACAACAACATACTTTTGATATCTAAGCCAACACTAAAATGATAATGTTGTGGTAGCAAAAAATTAGTATATCAAAGTAACATAATCAAAGGCAACATCGACTCAAAATGTTGTAGTAGGCCATTTATGCTGTAGTGTCGGTAATACTATCAACGATAGTCTTACTCGCTTTACTTTAGTCTTTTTGAATTTAGAATGTTAGAATTAATTCTAAATTAATTATCTATTTAATTAATTTATCAAATAAATTAATTCTGAAAGAATTAATTTATTAGTTTAAATTAATTAAATAAAATAGATAATTAAAAGAGAATAAAAACTAATTTCTTGTTCAAAGAAATTGTCCAGTGAACCACTTAAAATAATGACGAACTTCGACTGACTGCATGAGTGACTAACTTCAATGACGGTTCATTCTCTTTAAATCCTTTTAATTAATCACTCTAACCTGTACCTTGTTGTCACACTCCTGAAATCTCTGTCACTTTAATAAATTCACTTTCTTGAAAACTTCACTAAGGCTTGATCAAATTAATTAACTTCTTTCAATTTAGAATTACTTCAAGTCTGTAGATGACTTTTATCTTCATTCTTTTGACTGATACGATCTTCTGAGATTCCACAATCTGAATTATTACTTACTTATTACAAATTTGTTTAAGTTGAGTTATATCCTCGATTTTAGCAAATAGGCCTATACATATGCCTTTCATCATTGTACAATCAAATTAATAAGGACGGTTACATCTTAAATGATAGATGAGAATAGTTAAATGTAATATTAAAAAAAGTATTTGATTAATTGAAGGATTATATTTAAAAACTAAAAAGTGTATTTGATTAATAGTAGAATTATATTTAAAAACTAAAAATTGTATTTTGATAATCTAAACCAAATATAATTGGGTTTTATGTATTAAATAGAATTCCTTATACAAAAATTGGCAACTCTTTTTTCTCTTTAATTTATGAGTAGTTCCAGTTTGATAATAATCGGTAAACCAAATTTTGAGATATCGATTCATATCAATTACATTATTAAAAAATTCTCAATATAATGCTCGTGTATACTATTGTTAAAAATCATATCAATTATGTTATTAAAAACTTCTCAATATAATGTTAATATAATGCTCATGTAAACCTATGTTATAAGAGACGTAGGAGAAATAAGCTAATTAATATTAACATAATACTTTTTTTAAGGGACATACAATTTAATTCATCCAAATTATATTATATTATTTTACATATAATAAATATAAAAGGATAATTTTAAACATTATTAAAAATTGAGAGTTTCATATTTGTTAACGATAATTTTAAATATAGTACTTATAGAAAAAAAGGATAATGAGGTTAATCTCACAATACTTTTCCTAAGATCACAATTAGACAAATAAATTTAGTCATCTATTGTTAAATATTTACGTAACATATATTTTGATTTATTTATAAATTTGAAAAGTGAAGTAATTAGATAGTTGATATAATACACTCAAATGATCAATTAAATTATCTCATGAATCAGGATCTTTATTCTCATATTCATAACATACTAACAAAAATTTAAGTTTCGAATCAACTCAATAACATATTAAAATTACATATTTCAGAAATTACAAAGAATTAAGATTTTGAATAAATACACATAAAATATTTGTCTTTTGCACAACCTAAATGCAAAACGAAATAATTTATGTTTACAGTCCCTCTGTTTGGTGCGGGCACGAAAAAAAAGGAAAGAAATAGTATGTGAGTTGGTGGGACTTGCTAAAATTAATGAAGAAAATATACTGTTTTAAGAAATGTTAATAATTGGATGATGCATCTTAAAAAAGGAAAGTGTGAGTCTATTTTATCCATAATTTTGATCGTCACGGTACAATAACATAAAAAAAATAAGAATAGTTAACTTTAAAATAAATAGATGATAATTGTGAGCTGTTCGAACTCCGTCAACAATTTATGAAATATAAAATTTAATATTTTTAGCTCTAAATATATTAAAAAAGAAAATTCATAGTTTTAATCGTTAAGATACGATATTACTACAAAAAAAGTAAGTATCATGGGATCTTAAAATAAATAAATTAGAACTGTTTAATATAATGTCAAGTAATATGTTAACATTAAAAGATAAATTATTTTTGTAAAAGTCCAAGGTTCGAAATTCGCCAACAATATGATAAAAAAATTATAATTTAGTATCAGAAATATTAAAAAAAATTAAAAAATATATAAATACTAATGAAATTGTGAATTAATATAATAAAAACTATTAAAAAAATAGGCTATAAACTAGTATTTACGGCCTGTTTGGGTAATGAAAAATAAGTTAGTTTATGTATTATAAGTTCATAAGAACTTATGAGTGGTGTTTGTGTACCCAACTTATTTCATAACTTATATAAGTTGAATGTTAGAAATTACCAACATTTTACTTAACTTATCAACTTATTCTTTGATTTCTTTATTTTTTAATAATTTATTTTTTTAATAATTTATATTTTTATCTTTGTGTTTTTAAATAATTTTTTAATTTAAAATGCAAGTGTTGAAATCATTGTATTTAATAATTATTTTTTCAAATTTAATTTAGCAAACTCTTAACTAACTTATAAGTAAACTAGTCGACTAAGCTGCGCTTCGCAGCAGCCTATAATATTCTTTTAAGAAAATTTCCAAACATAGATTATTTTAAAAAATATTTAAGAAAATTATTAATCATATAAATTGGTGAACACAATATTATAAAATTTTAAATATGCATACAAAAAAAATAAAATATTTACCCATTTTTTATAATCGTGTCTTGTTTTCTTAGGCCGACGCCCGTTGTAATTTATATTTATATAAATAATATTATATTATTATTTTTATAATAAAAAACATGTTATTAGTTTATAATATATTTTCTTAGGCCGACATCCATTGTAATATCATTATTTTTTACAAAAAACAAAATTATTATTTGATTATTTACATGTTTTTATATCACATTTTCTTACGGAGATACCCCTTATAATAAGTACATGTAGATAAAAAAATAATGATAACATTATGCAATAATAAAATTCTTAACTACTAACCAACCGTTAAACTTCAAACAAAAATCATTTATATTGTAAGTTGGTATTTATAATTTTAGATATTATTCCTACTTTAAATATGTTAAATAAAGTTTTTATTTTATTTCTTTTTGTACAAACTCAAATATCCTTCCATATAAATATGAATTATTTTCGTTTTTCAAATATGTTAAAGAATGTCTTAATTGTATTATTTTTCTAAAAGAATTCGGATTTTCCTTCCTTATAAATTCAAATATCTTTTCAGTTTCGAATATGTTAAAAAATGTTTTAATTATTAACTTTTTTTTTATTTTGAGTTTATATCTTAACTATGAATTTGAAATTTTCCTTCTCTATAATTAATGTCATTTCTATTTTAAATATGGAATTTAATTTGAAGAGAAAATTTTAGAATAAATTAATATGTTAATTTGATTTGTCAAGAAAGATCAGAAGAATATAAGGTAGTTAACATTTTTTCTATTTTTCATATTTAAAATTCAAACATTCAAGGAGATTAAAATAATAAATTGGAGCAATTCGGAGCGTCATGTCCCACGATAAAAATATCTCTAAAATTATATAAATTAGTAAATATAATACGTACTTTACAAATTAAACATGCGTAGATATTATATAAATTTTTTACATATAATTTTTTTTCATTTATATCGATTTGATTTACATTTTCTTAGGCCAACGTACATTGTATTATATATTTAAGTAATAAAATATATTCTTTTCTCATATGTTCTCGGAAGAAATCAATCGACTAAGCCGCATTTCGTGGCGAGTTTCTCATATTGTCTTTAAATCCCAAATAAAGATTATTTAAGAAACAATTAGAGAAAAAACATTTGTAATATCATTTAAATTAGTGAACACAATATTATATAAATTAATTTGTAAATTTTTTTATGCAAGTTTTATGTTAAATTTTTTAGTTGAACATTTGTTGTAATAAATAAATAAATAAATATGTATATCAATACTATTATATAATAGACGAAACATTAAAAGTTTGGTCGGTCGTTGGTTGGTACATTGTGATTTTACTTAATTGCCCTTATTTAACACTGTATTTCGTATTTTTACTTAATTAATCTTACTTATTTATAGAAATATATTATTAAATAATAATATTACCTATTTATAACCAATTACCTTTTTCACATAAAATATATTTTTTTTTTCTAACAAATTACCCTACTTTTTCAAATATATCACGGGCAATTAATTTTTTTTTATATAATAGACGAAATATTAAAAGTTTGGTTTGTCATTGATCGGTATGGTACGTTGTAATTTTACTTAATTCCCTTATTTAACACTGTACTTCGTATTTTTTCTTAATTAACCTTACTTATTTATAGAAATATATTATTAAATAATTATATTACCTATTTATAATCAATTACCTTTTTCACCTAAAATACATTATTTTTTTCTAACAAATTCCCCTACATTTAAAATACATTATTTTTTTCTAACAAATTCCCCTACATTTTCAAATATATCACGGGCAATTACCTTTTTTTTTTTAACTAAAACATTTTTGTTTTTCTATTTTTCCTTAGTAAAACCTCTCATTTTCCAAAAATATTACGAACAAACCTTTAGTTATTTATTTTTAAACCAATTTTAATATTATGATTATTTTTTAAAAGTTTACATATTTTAACATGCCTACTTATTTTTCTTAACAAATGCAATTACTAAAAATATTAAAATATAAATAATCAAATACCTATTTATAACCAATTACCTTTTCAGCTAAAACACATTATAGATTTTTCCTAACAAAGTTCATCTTTTTCTAAATATATCACGGGAAATTACCTTTTTCAACTTACTTTTTCTATTTTTCTTACTAAAATCCTTTCTTTTTCTAAAAATATTACGGACAAACCCTTTACTTATTTATTTTAAAACGTATTTAAATACTTTTAATTATTAATTTTTAAAAACTTATTTTTCAAAAATATCACAAGCATTTACCTTTTTTAAGCTAAATATATGTTACATTTTTTATTTTTCCTTATTAAAACCCCACTTTTTTTCAAAAATATAACGGGCAAAGCCTTACTTATTTATTTTAAAATTTATTTTAATGTATATATATATATATATATACACACGTTAAATTAATAAAAGAGATAATACCAATATTTTCAGAAAAAGGGAAACTTTTAAGAATTTCATTGATATTTGGTTGTACCTAAGTAATTAAAAGAACGAATAATTAATAGAAGAAATAACCAATAAAAATTGCTGGCGAACATGAAAATTAATGATCGGGAAAAATAAAATAAATTCATCATACACCATCATAAATTTAATGCACGGATGTACGAAATTAAAATTTTATTCATACGATGTGTTACTCAAGTTGCACATAATGCTTTACCTTTCGGATGAATCTCTGTTTTAAATTTCTTGGATAACTTCAATTTAGCCATCAATTTTCACCTCCATCATATGCCTGCAGAATTAATATGCATAAAATGATTAGGAACATACTATGAAAAATCAAGTGACGAACAATAAATACATAAATTAAGGTGCATATAATAACAATTGTGCATGTACACATTTATTTATACTACTTGAAATTAATGTTGTAGAGAATTTTTGGCGATAATAATTTATGGTTCAAGTCATTCCTTACTAATATTATTCTTTTTTAAAATGCAGAGAAAGAGGAAAGAAATTTAAATTTGTGATATATGTTAATTCAAAAATATGTGTAAATTAAAAAAAATGAACAATTGTGAGATAATATATTTATTTTCCTCATATAGTGAATCTTGAAGGGAAAGTTTAGGATAATATAGATAAGATAGTGAGTTTTGAAGAGAAAGTTTAGAAGAATATAAATATAGTAATTTTTGTTTCCTCCATTAGAAAATAATTAGTTGAAAATTAAGATTTTATTAAATCTTAAAGAAAAAGTTTAAGATAATATAAATAATATAGTGAGTTTTGAAGAGAAAGTTTAGAAAAATATAAATATAGTATATTTAGTTTCCTCCATTAAAAAATAATTAGAAGAAAATAAATATAGTAAATTTAGTTTACTCTATTAGAAGAATATAAATATAGTAAATTTAGTTTACTCTATTAGAAAATAATTAGATGAAAGTTAAGATTTTATCTAATCTTGAAGAGAAAAGTTTAGGATAATATAAATAAGATAGTGAGTCTTGTCAAGAAGAGAAAATTTAGAAAAATATAAATACAATAATATAAAAAAAGATAGTAAGTCTGGAAAAGAAAGTTTAGAAGATTATAAATATAGTAAATTTAGTTTCCTTCATTAGAAAATAATTGGTTGAAAATTAAGATTTTATCAAATCTTGAAGAAAAAGTTTAAGATAATATAAATAATATAGTAAGTCTCGAAGAGAAAGTTTAAAAAAATATAAATATAGTAAATTTAAAATAATTAGAAGGAAATTATGATTTTATCTAATTTCCTCTATTAGTAAAGATTTTAAATTAAAGGCAATAATATTAAAATTGTTTATTTATTTCCTTCATTAGTAAATATTTTAAAGGCATGTGAGATTTTTTCTAATTTTTGATATTATTAATTCAAAAAATTGAGAAAATTAGAAAAATAGAACGAAGCAAGCGCTACTCACCGTCCCCGTATTGATTGATTTATCCAAACACTCGTATAACTTATAAGAATCCATCAATTTATCAATTATAAAATATTTACTCATTTTAAGCTATAACTCTAGTTTTTGTGATACCACAAACACGCGGTTAATATCATGCAAGATAAAATAAGTTTTCAAAGAAAGAACAAACGTTTATATGCAGCACCTCTACATTGACCAAATTGACGACACAACGCTCCATCCAACGTATTGTAATTCGTCCTAATGCTTTTCTAAACTTTAGAGTACAAACCGTCCAATCTTAAAAAATTGACGATCTAGGTGTGTGTAAAATTTTAAACTTAGTGAGTTTGTTTTTATCCGGTGGTTTGGGTCAAGAATGGACGCTGTAATTATAAGTGTACTCACTTGATATTTCTCAAAATTAACAGTATTGTGAGTAATTGTTGTATTATTTGGGTTAAAAATTAATAGATTTTTTACATTTTTCCTTATGTTGAACGACAATAAAATTAATTTATGAACTTTACAGTGAAGTTCACAAAAAATACTCCGATTCCATCATAAAATTACTGACATGCACGAGACAACTTCAAACGCACGTTGTATAATATCTTTTAATATTTCTGCCAACACTGTTCTAAGGTGTCTGTCATTTGATTGGTTCCGTTTATAAAATTCAACATGCATTATATTAAACACATCAACGTCTCAACATTCAAGTAGTGTCGCACTATAAATAGGTGCTCCGTGTACTCTACTATCATCACATCAATCTTACAGCATATAAACCTTGAGCTCTTTTGTCTACTATCTATTTCTTAGTCCCTATTTTAGT